>CAWUFW010019321.1:0-190183 GCA_963921515.1 Calotriton arnoldi
GGTTCATGATTAATAGATGAGTCCTTGAAGAAATCAATAGTCCTGTGCAAGGAAACTCCCGAAGCCTAAGGGTCTGTTCTTCAAGAACTCGTTGTGACGTTAGGGTGGACGGATGTCGGAGACCATGCCTGTATTTGGAGTGCACGGTTTAATGCCTAAATAAGGACTGGGATTTTATGCCTATATAAGGGCAGGGCAAATTGTGCCTATATAAGGACATGATACAGGAAAGCCCGTGTATGGACACCCTAAGAGGAATCCAACACCATAGGAAATTTTGTGCAAGGCTACAGCCGAAACTACTGAACGGAATTACTCCAAATTTGGCAGAAAGGTAGTGCTTGGGTCAGAAAGCGACCTTTTTAAAAATGGTGCAAATCCGTTGAGTAGTTGCTGAGAAATTAGAAAAATAAAAGTTTTGATATCTGGGCAGAGCCTAAGTCGCGTGCGCGAGCTTCACTGTGATTGGCTGCTAGTAGTCCAAACCAGGAAGTGTTGGCAGCCATCTTGTGGCTCGGCAGAAGCGAGTCACCCAAAAATGGAGAAACAAAGGTATAAAACAAGAGAAGGGGCAGGGTAGAAAACCCTGACTCCTAGGCCTGCTCAGGGGTCCCAGAAGGACCCCAGGGCCTAAAAAATGATTTTAAAAAAAATAAAAAATCGGCAAAAATTTGCGCTGGGGTCGCAGGTTCTCGCGTTTCATTTTAATGAGGCCCTTGGGTGGGCTAGGTTCCGGGGGTATTTCTTAAAAAATAATAGCAGGGGCTCACAGCGGTTGCGGGGGTGCGCTGGGGTCCACGCAGCCCCGGGGCTTCACTCATGTTGGGAGGAGGGGTTGCGCGGCCCCCTTCTGCAGCCTTCTATGTGCTTGTAACTTTGGCGTCGTTTGACGAATCTTTATGAAATTATCCAAAAAGTTTCTCTTTTTTGATTAGCTCTTATATTGAAAGTTTGGGGGTGAATGGTGTAGGAGGGGCTGAGAAAAAGAGAGTCCTAAAACGTGTTTTCTCCATGCAATTTCCATACAAAACTTTACAGAAGACTACAGGTGAAACTGCTGAACGGAATTACGCCAAATTTGGCAGGGAGAAAGGTGATGGTCCAGAAAGCACGCTTTTGTTTAAATGGTGTAAATCCGTTCAGTAGTTTTGAGAAATATCAAATTTTACAGATATTGATATTTGAGAATTCTGACATGTGATTGGCTGAGGGGTTACAAGCACCAGCTTGCGGCTTATTGGCTGTGAATGGTTGAAACCAGGAAGTGTTGGCAGTCATTTTGTGATTTACTCCGTCAGCTCGCATCTCTCCGTGTAGAAGCCATCGGGTTCGTAGTTTTACCTCTGCGAGGCAACACTGGCATCTGTGTCTGTGTGAGATATGCCTTTCACGCTGCCTCTCTTCATATCACCAGGTTGCGGCTATGCCTTTAGAAGCCCGTCCGTCGGCTCGGAGCTCTGTGAGTCAGTCTGTCGGTACGATCCCCTACACTACCCAAAGACTACCCAAACACCACTGCATTGTCGTAAACTCTAAAACACTACCCCAGCACGATCCCCTACACTACCCAAACACCACTGTACTACCCTAAACCCTAAATCTACCCCCAGCACGACTCCCTACCCAAACACCACTGCACTACCCTAAACCCTAAAATACTATCCCCAGCACAACCCCTACACTACCCAAACACTACTGCATTGTCGTAAACCTAAAACACTACCCTAGCAGGACCCCTACACTACACAAACACCACTGCACTACCTAAACCCTAAAACAGTACCCCAGCACGACCCCTACACTACCCAAACACCACTGTTCTACCCTAAACCCTAAAAGACTACCCCAGCACGACCCCCTACAGTACACAAACACCACTGCACTACCCTAAACCCTAAAACACTACTCCCAGCATGACCCCTTACACTACCCAAACACCACTGCATTTTCATAAACTCTAAAACACTACCTCCAGCATGATTCTTACACTACCCAAACACCACTGCACTACCTTAAACCCTAAACGCTACCCCTAGCATGAACCCCCAAACAGTACACAAACACCACTGCACTACTCTAAATCCTAAAACAGTACTCACTGCATGACTTCCCACACTACACAAACACCACTGTGCTATCCTAAATCCTAAAACACTACTCTCAGCACAACCCCTACACTACACAAACACCACTGCACTGCTGTAAACCCTAAAACACTACTCCCAGCATGACCCCTACACTACCCAAACACCACTGCACTGCCGTAAACCCTAAAACACTACTCCCACCATGACCCCTACACTACACAAACACCACTGCACTACCCTAAACCCCAACACAGTACTCCCAGCATGACCCCTTACACTACCCAAACATTACTGCATTGTCGTAAACTCTAAAACACTACCTCCAGCATGATTCTTACACTACCCAAACACCACTGCACTACCTTAAACCCTAAAATGCTACCTCCAGCACAAACCCCCTACAGTACACAAACACCACTGTACTACCCTAAAGCATAAAACAGTACCAGTCCATCGGTTCGCAGGTCTGCGTCTGCGAGCCGTCGTGTCCCTAGCTGTACATGTGCGAGCCAGTCCGTTAGGTGATAGGTGTGTCTCTGCTAGCAGGGCCGTTGGCCCGTTGGTGTCCCCTTGCGAGTTAGACCCGAGCTCTCCCTCTGTGAGCCAGCACGCTGGTGTGCGTTTGCGAGCCGACGGCCCGTGGCTCTCCCTGTGCGAGCTGAGCCGATGGGCCGCAGCTCTCCCTCTGCGAGCCTGCCCGACGGCCCGCAGGTCTCCCTGTGCTAGCCGGATCGCAGCTGTCACTCTGCGAACCGATATTGGGAATATAAGGCGGCTCTAAAAGAGCCCTTGTGTTTATTAGTTGGAGCTACATATAAGTGCGGATGCACAGCTTCAGGTTATTCAGAAAAACTCAGTTTCCCTGATCTGTGAAGTGTACTCCATCACTTCTGTAGATATCAGCCATATCAAAACGTATGTGGTTGTTGTAGATCGACCCCATTCTATGGTCTCTGAGGTATGCAGACACAGCTTTGTTGACATTCTTCCTAGAGTTTTCAATCTGAGGACAAAATTGGTTTGACCACTTCCACTTCTGTCTTTGGCATATATTGCAATATACAAAGACAGTTTGAGGCAAAAGCAACATCAATTGTCGAAAGGTGTCTTTCATTAGCATTTCCAAACCTACACCAGTCAATGTGCCTAGGTCGTTTCCACCACAGTGCACAATCATGAGGTCAGGGTGTTGGAGATGCAAACAGGTTTTAACCAAAGGCAACAATTGGTGCCACTTCAATCCTCTCTGTCCAAACCATTTAATGTTCACAATTTGTAAACCTAGATCTAAGTGTTTATATGGAAAATTCAAAAATAACCAATAGAGAGAAGTTTTGCAATCTAAAAGAATCAAGGAACTATTCTAATTTGTTCTTTACATGTATTTATATGTGGAGTAACAAAATTACAGACACAACAGCACCAGGAAGAGGAACAAGCAGGGAGTGGGGGGACGGGGGGAGATGGCCACAATGGCACACATGCACAATTAAGTACAGCACAACTACAGACAAACCATGGCTAAAATGAAACACACCAACAAGGAGCACAAGTCACACAACCCGCCAACATCACACCACTGAACAAGCACAGAAGTGAAAACCACACTGCCTGAAAGGGAGAAGGGTGAACAAAACCTCACATGAAAGGACATCTCACACAGAATGCAGCACACACACATAGGAAGCAGAGCACACCAACATCCAACACAATGTTGTCCAAACACAAACATTCGCACAATCAGAACACAGGACACAAATGCACTCGCCTGTGGCGGATAAACATCCAAAAGCGTCAGTACGAAACAGGCACATGAGAACGCATAAGTACAAACCCACAGTCCGGATGGGGTAGCAATTCACGTATGGCAGGCAGCCAGAGAGTCCGTGACACACACATTGGCATACAAATCAAGACACAACACATTTGGAGACAAGTGAAAATGTGGAAAATTTATTTAAAAAAGTGCGTGTCAGTACGGCCAAGAGTAGTGCCACCATATGCAGACAAATGCAGCAGCATGCCTGAATAAGGAACATAGGAAAACGTCCATGTTCACCTCGGGGTAGTCCATCACCAACACACATCAGTGTCAAGCAGCGTTGGTTGTCCGCGCCTCGGACATGAGTTGACACCAATGCAGTCATGTTCTCTGTCATCTTAGGACATGTGACCAGATGCACAACGTGCAATGATGCGGCGGGACACGTGCAATGTGGCACATTGAGTCGTGGTTGCAGGTACCTTGTCACTCGTCCATGAACGCGAGTGCAGCTGCGTAAGCCACTATCTCTAATGAGTGATGGTTGGCCACAATATTTGACATGTCATCGACGTAATCCATCAGCTGACCGGGACAGATGTGCTGACTCCAACCACTGTACCCAATGTGCACCAAAGCAGAATCGGGAAATGGGTCAATTTGCTCACTGCATACTACGACATGTGCAATCTCCCAGGCCCAGTTCCCAACATGCATGCCAAACATCCATGCATGCCATAAACGGGCATCACCATGACAGTCCTGGTCGTGGGCCAACAGGGGGTGCACACACCCGTCTTAATCCATGTCAGCTACGCACACGTTGGAGAGGCACACGTCCATGCACCAGTCAGATAGGCATGTGGGACATTGCAATACAGGTTGAACGCAGGTGACGTCCGCAATGCGGAAGCTCAGCCGGTAAGTGATCAACAGCACTGCCAAAGGCAGTGCACCCAGGACATGCAGCAGACGTGCAAGGTATAGGTGGACGTGAATGGAGTCGACCATGTGTTCGGGATGCCCTGCCATTGCGTCAGTGGCTCTGCTTGTAGCTGCACTTGCTTGCCATGTGCCAGTCTTGTGGATGAAATGGCACAGCTTGGTGCAATGAGCCGGGTCTGTGTGCAATGGGTGCAGGGCAGGGGTGTGGTGGGAGTACGTGTGAAGGCCAGTTCACGCACGCTAACTACGACGAAGGACTTTTGAGTGTGGGATGTGTACTCGTTGTTCTCAAATCGGGCAGTGCGTAGTGTGGGAGACGGATGCAAATATTATCGTATCTGTAAGGGGGGGCTGGCCACTTGCAAGTTCCTTCTCGGAGAAGCAGATGTGTTAGCGCAAGATAGCTCAGACAAAGAAGCTTTCATCCCTACTGTAACTTCTCCAGGTGCATTCATACAGGATGTGTACAAAGGCCAGTCGTGGGTGTTGTGGGATGTCTGCGACCCTGGTCATCATGGATGAGATGTCCAGCACGTGGCACATGGGCGGGTTCACTGGGTGTTACGTTGCCAAACAGCTGCTCCTCCCTCCCACGAGCCCCCACACTTTTGTGCGCTGCACTGTTGTATCCCGTGCACTCCTACGGCACACCATTGTAATGCCTATTCGCGCATGTCCTGCAGCATTCCAATCACACCGTGACACTGCCGTTTGGAGGTGGTGCATGCCACTTTACAACATCGACTGCTCCGGCCCTTGTGGCGGCCACACCAGAACCCAGAGACACACTTACCGCACTTCTTGCACACGGACATGTCTGAGACACCCCGTTCCCCTTGCCGGATAGGCACACCCCTGCGCTGACCTGTGTACGCCGGACCAGCACACGCCGCTTGTGCATGCAGGAGGATGCGTGCATAGCTACATGTCCAGGCTCACTGCCAACGCTGAGGTGACATGGTAACGTCTGCTGAAGACAGCACACTGTGATGTTGCAGGGCCCGTGCCCATCATGCTAACACAATGACCACACGGACACACTTGCTCAGATGCGGGTTCGGGGGGCGTTGGCGGTCCTGGGGTTGTTGCGATGAGTGTTGTGGCCCTCATGGGTATCTGTGTATCATGCTCATTGACTCTATGGCACCTGTGGGTGTTCCGGTGTGGCTCTTGGCTGTGTTCCCTTTCATGCTGCAGGTAGTCATCCTGCTTAACTCCAGCAGAATGCAGGTGTAAAATCCCTGGTGCTAACGCGGCTTATCGCCGGAATTTGTTTTGCATCGCAGTTTTTGCCTTTCGTTGTGAAAGTTGTGATGTGGTTTTTTCGTGTACAGAAAAATAAACAAACTGGGCAGTGTATCCCGTCAATATTCAGCACCTGACCCACTATTCCCAATCAATATAAATACAATGAGATTTCTTCATTGATTTTGTGTGTGCACTGTAAATGCACCCACTACCACAGTGCAATTCAATACAGGGTTTTAGTATTTAGAATAAATCGCAAAGGTGCACCTCGTGTGTTTTTGCACGGGAACGCCTACCCTGCATCTCATTATCAGCACTTTAATGCAACTAAAGTCGAGATAAATCTAACACACTATTCAGAAGCTGGTGCAAACTGCAGACATCACCAGTATTCCCGCGATAACTGCCCCAAAATTTAACACCATGGTGGACACCATCAATTAACAGTAATAAGAACGAGAAAGAGTCACACAGCACTTAAGTAACAACCAAAAACTTTATTGAAATTTTTTTATTTTATTTTTTTCAAACTTTATTTTTCCGTTTACGCACATATAGAGGATAAACTAAATTTAACAAACTCAACACAAAACAACAAGGCGGAAGACTCCTGTCGGGTCCATCAATGTCGAAATGCCTGGAAAATAAAGCACAAAATAAGGACGTGTGTAATGCGCATATCAAAGGAGTGAGACACAGAGAAAGAGAGAAGGAAAAAAAAGCCAGAGAGAAAAAGAGAGAGAAGGAAAGAAAGGGAGTGAGAAAGGGAGAAGGGAGAGAGAGTGAGAGAGATAGAAGAAAAGGAAGGAAGAGAGTGAGAGAGAGAGTGAAGAGAGGGAAGTGAGAGAGAGAGAGACAGAGAGAGAGAGAGACACTGCCGCCCCTGCACATCCATGACCAAATAATTACCTGCTGCCACCGGAGTGTCTACTAGTGGGCACTCCACGTGCCCGTGAAAGCTCCAGGGCCCGGTCCCGCCACCATGGCTTGGTGCACATTATGTGGACCCGCTCCACTGCCCAGCAGATCCCACACATGTCGCTGAGTCCTGAGTCATCAATGGCGGAGACCACATCAGCTTTTGGTGCTGCTAACCCTGTGCAATGCAAGTCAGTGCCACGTGGTGGTAGGCCGCTGACGGCCATACAACTTAGGGTGCGACTAACCCTGTGCAACTCAAGTCCGCGCCACGTGGTGGTAGGCCCCTGATGGCCACATCATCTTCGGGTGGCACTAACCCTGTGCAACTCAAGTCCCCGCCACGTGGTGGTAGGCCCCTGACGGCCACATCAGTTTTGGGTGGCACTAACCCTGTGCAACTCAAGTTAGCACCACGTGGTAGTAGGCCCCTGACGGCCATACAGCTCAGGATGCGACTAACCCTTTGCGCGACTTTTCATGAACTCTTTATGATTGAGACCCGTGGAGCGTCCGCATCCAGTCACCACCGGCAATAAAGGATGTGACATTGTTGATCCATTATATTTGCGTGGTCACATGGCCTGTGACGCATGTGCCAGATGGGTGTGGTGTGTGTGCAAACCTACCCTCAGGGAGTGGCCAAGACATGTTGACAACTAGACCACTGACCTGCACACCAACAGCGAGTATGCCTATGACAGGTAGCTATGTGGGGGGTGTGAAAACGTGTTTTCTCAATGGATTTTCCATAGGAAACTTTAGACAAGGCTACAGGTCAAACGGCTGAACGGAATTACGCCAAATTTGGTAGAGAGAAAGGTCTTGGTCCAGAAAGCGTGCTTTCTCACATCGAGTGAAAATATAAAAGAAAGGTCCCGGGGGCAATTTAATATACCGGAGCTTTGTCTGTGCGAGATAACCCTTTCACGCTCCCTCTGCCCAACATCACCACTTCGCAGCTATGCCGTTAGAAGCCAGTCCGTCGGCACGCAGCTCTCTACCTTTGCGAGCTAGTACGCTGTGTTATGATTTCCCTTGTGTTGAGGCCGCACGCCTCTGTAGAATGCTTCTATGCGAACATTCTGATTTTACGTGGTGTTCCTCGCGACCTCGGCAGTTGGTCAGTTACAGCTGGCTGAGGCGTGAGGGATGCTGCGACTCTGTGCACCTGCCTCCGTGTCATATTTGGATTACAGCACGCTGCTGTGCCTGTACCTCTGCGAGCTACTACCCTGCTGTTCCTTTGGGAGCGTACGGCTCGTAGTACTGTGCCTGTGAGTCGAGCGGACGGGCCGCAGTTGTCCCTCTGCAAGCCTGGGTGCGAACTGTTCATAAGTCACACTACATAAGCATTGAAAAGCCATTTTGTGATTCAGTCCGTCAGCTGGCATCTGTCCGAGGCATTTCTGAAAACATACCGGAGTTCTTTCTGTGAGAGATAGCCCTTTCACGCTGCCTCTCCCCACATCAGCAGGTAACGCACCCTCTTCCCACATTACCAACATACTCCCAACAACCTTCTTGGGCCCAGAATTGTCCCTGTGCGGTTGGACAAACAAGAATCTTAGTCATGTATAGATTTACATATAAAACATTTTATTTAAACAAAACAACAACAAATAAAACTGAAGGGAGTCTGGTGCTGTGGTCGCTGCCACGAAGTTGGGGTCACTGCCATTCAGGACTCAGGACACAGTTCCACATGTGAGATAGGCTTGTACTGAACAGGGTTAGTGGCACCACGTGTCGTGCCTGGTGTTGTACAGGGTTAGTGGCACCACGTGTCGCCGGCCTTGCATATGGAAATATGCCTCACTGATCGAAGGGAGTCTGGTGCTGTGGTCGCTGCCACAGACTTGAGGTCACTGCCATTCAGGACTCAGGACACAGTTCCACACGTGGGATCGGCTTGTGTTGAACAGGGTTAGTGGTACCACGTGTCGCCGGTTTGTGTTGAAGAGGGTTAGTGGCACCACGTGTCGCGGCTTGTGTTGAACAGGGTTAGTGGCACCACATGTTCAAAATTTGAATTGCGAGCTCTGCTGCCCGCAGTGTAGACTGCTAATGAGTGTTCGTTTGCACTTGAAGATGAATTTGGTGATTGTACTAAAGCTATAACTGATATTAAAAAAGTTCTTGAAGCAAGGATACTAAAAGGATATTATGTAGGTTTTAGGCCTGTGATAGTTACTTGCCTACTGGACTCTGTAATTAATGAATCAAGACTTAATTTTAATTGTGAGCCCTGATGACCGCAGTGTAGGCCAGAGGTAGCGGTCAGCAAGGGCCCATAGCCACGTGGCGTTGAGTTGAGGTGCACAGTTAGTGGCACCAGCAGCATTGAGAATGTATGAGCTTGTGATGCTGCTTGGTGCGGACGGGCCGCACTGGGAGCAATGTCTCTTGCCTACTGGACTGCGTCATCTGCAATCACGACTGTATCTGAATTGTGAGCCCTGCTGACCGAAGTGTAGGCCAGAGGTAGCAGTGAGCAAGGGCCCACAGCCACGTGCATAGGTTGGTGGCCCCACCGGCCTGCGTAGTTCAGGTTCAGTGGCACCACGTGTCGCCGGCCTTCCATATGCAAATACGCCTCACTAATCGAAGGGAGTCTGTTGCTGTGGTCGCTGCCACGAAGTTGGGGTCACTGCCATTCAGGAGTCAGGACACAGTTCCACATGTGGGATCGGCTTGTGTTGAACAGGGTTAGAGGCACCACGTGTCGCCGGCCTTGCATATGGAAATATGCCTCACTGATCGAAGGGAGTCTGGTGCTGTGGTCGCTGCCACGGACTTGGGGTCACTGCCATTCAGGACTCAGGACACAGTTCCACATGTGGAATCGGCTTGTGTTGAACAGGGTTAATGGCACCACGTGTCGCGGCTTGTGTTGAACAGGGTTAGTGGCACCACGTGTCCAAAATTCGAATTGCGAGCTCTGCTGCCCGCAGTATAGACTGCTAATGAGTGTTCGTTTGCACTTGAAGATGAATTTGGTGATTGTACTAAAGCTATAACTGATATAAAAAAAGTTCTTAAAGCAAGGATACTAAAAGGATATTATGTAGGTTTTAGGCCTGTGATAGTTACTTGCCTACTGGACTCTGTAAATAATGAATCAAGACTTAATTTTAATTGTGAGCCCTGATGACCGCAGTGTAGGCCAGAGGTAGCGGTCAGCAAGGGCCCATAGCCACGTGGCGTTGAGTTGAGGTGCACAGTTAGTGGCACCAGAAGCATTGAGAATGTATGAGCTTGTGATGCTGCTTGGTGCGGATGGGCCGCACTGGGAGCAATGTCTCTTGCCTACTGGACTGCGTCATCTGCAATCGCGACTGTATCTGAATTGTGAGCCCTGCTGACCGCAGTGTAGGCCAGAGGTAGCGGTGGGCAATGGCCCACAGCCACGTGCATAGGTTGGTGGCCCCACCGGCCTGTGTAGTTCAGGTTCAGTGGCACCACGTGTCGCCGGCCTTGCATATGGAAATATGCCTCACTGATCAAAGGGAGTCTGGTGCTGTGGTTGCTGCCACGGACTTGGGGTCACTGCCATTCAGGACTCAGGACACAGTTCCACATGTGGGATTGGCTTGTGTTGAACAGGGTTAGTGGCACCACATGTCGCCGGCTTGTGTTGAACAGGGTTAGTGGCACCACGTGTCGCGGCTTGTGTTGAACAGGGTTAGTGGCACCACGTGTCGCCGGCTTGTGTTGAACAGGGTTAGTGGCACCACGTGTCACGGTTTGTGTTGAACAGGGTTAGTGGCACCACGTGTCGCCGGCTTGTGTTGAACAGGGTTAGTGACACCACGTGTCGCCGGCTTGTGTTGAACAGGGATAGTGGCACCACGCGTCGCGGCTTGTGTTGAACAGGGTTTGTGACACCACGTGTCGCCGGCTTGTGTTGAAAAGGGTTTGTGGCACCACCTGTCGCCGGTCTTCCACAGTGTAGGCCGGAGGCAGCGGTCAACAAAGACCCACAGCCACGTGACGTTGACTTGAGCTGCACATATTGGGAGCATACAGTCTTCTTAACCGATTATACTCTCTTACACAATTTGCATCGGCACTAATCTTGAATTGTTAGCCCTGTTAACCGCATTGTAGACGGAGGCAGTGGTCATCAAGGGCCCACAGCCACGTGGCGTTGACCTGAGCTGCACAGAGTTAGTGGTACTTGAAGCACTTAGCGTGTGCGCAGTCAGCGATGATGCGTGGTCCGGGCTGGCCGCACTGGTAGCAATGTCTGTTGCCTACTGGACTGCGTCCTCTGCAATCTCAACTCCATCTGAATTGTGAGCCCTACTGACCGCAGTGTAGGCCGGAGGCCGCGGTCAGGAAGTGCCCACAGCCACGTGTTGTTGACTTGAGCAATGTCTCTTGCCTACTGGACTGCGTCATCTGCAATCGCGACTCTGGGCGTTCTTGGGTGTTGGAGCTGCTTGATCAGTAGGTCTATGACATGTGTTCGTCTTCAG
Organism: Calotriton arnoldi; assembly: GCA_963921515.1. NCBI lineage: Eukaryota > Metazoa > Chordata > Amphibia > Caudata > Salamandridae > Calotriton > Calotriton arnoldi. The sequence goes on from CAWUFW010019321.1 coordinate 11,442, forward strand.
ATGTGGCTCTGGGCTGGGCTCCCTTTCATACTGTATATAGTTGTTTAATATTTAAAAAACAAGAAGACATTATATAGTTTAAATAACAAATAAAAGAAATTACAGTAGGGAGAGGGGTGGTATGGGGGGGAGGTCCTGAGGGTTGTGGCAGTGGGTGTTGTGTCCTTCTTGGGTGTCGGAAAAAACTATAGGTTAAATGAACATTATAATTAGAAATTAGCATTAAAAAAAAACATTGAAATTCACTGAAAAATCCATAGGTTTCAGGGACGTTATAGATAGAAATTAGTATTTAAAAAACCTTTGAAATTCACTCAAAAACCATAGGTTTCAGGCACGTTATAGTTAGAAATTGGCATTTAAAAAACCTTTGAAATTCACTGAAAAAACCATAGGTTTCAGGCACGTTATAGTTAGAAATGAGCATTTAAAAAACCTTAGAAATTCACTGAAAAAACCATAGGTTTCAGGGACGTTATAGTTAGTTGGACATTTCACTCATACAAAACCATAGAAATTCCACTGTTATAGTTAGTTCAGCTAACTATAACTCGCGCCCCCGCAATGCACTGCTGATGACGTCACAAATTACATCATTCATGACATGGTCAGTGACATCACTGATGACATCACTGATTGGGGCTCCCCCCACTGTCCCAATCACAGAGGCCAGGCCCTGGGGGATGGGGTCCCCGGGGCTAAAAATGGCCCGGGAGGGGGGCCGCGCGGTCCCTTTCCCCTTTTTATAAGATAAAAAAAAAAGATTTGGGCATGCCCCTGGGGATGGGGTCCCCGGGGCGAATATAAATTAATGGTAGTGGACGGTTTTTTTGCTGCCAAAGTTTGGAGTCGTGACCCTAGCGCGGCCCCCTGGTGTGAACGCGATGGGTGCACGGATCTCAGCGCGGCCCCTGGTGTGAACGCGATGGGTGCGCAGCTCTCAGCGCGCCCCCTGGTGTGAACATGATGGATACGCAGCTCTCAGCATGGCCCCCTGGTGTGAACGCGATGGGTGCGCGGCTCCTTTAGTCGCGCTGGGTGCGCGACTCCAAGCAAAAATAATTAAGATTTTTTTTTATATAAACCTAGGTTATATGTTGGGTTATTGGGTGGCTCTAAAAAGAGCCCTTGTTTTCATTGGGAGATTGTTGTAGCTACATGTAAGTGCGGATGCAGAGCTTCAGGTTGTTGAGAAACACTCTGTTCCCTTGATCAGTGAAGTGTACTCCATCACTTCTGTAGATGCCATCCATATGGAAACGTAGATTGTTGTTATAGATGGAGCCCATCCTATGGTCTCTGAGATAAGCAGAAACAGCTTTATTGACATTTTTTCTAGCTTTCTCAATCTGAGGACAAAATTGATTGGACCACTTCCATTTTTGTCTTTGGCATATGTTAGAGTATACAAAGACAGTTTGGGGGAAAAGCAACATCAATTCTGCAAAGGTGTCCTTCATTAGCATTTCCAGACCTACCCCAGTCAATGTGCCTAGGTCATTGCCACCATAGTGCACAATCATGAGGTCAGGGGGTTGAAGATGCAAAAAGGTTTTAACCAAAGACATCAATTGGTGCTATTTTAATCCTGTCTGTCCAATCCATTTAATGTCTACATTTTGCAAAGCTAGGTTGTTGTCAATACCTCTGTGTTCAGCATGCCTTTTGCACCAGAAAACATAGCTGTGCCCAACAATCCACACAGAAAGCATGTTGAAGGGATGTCTGTAGGTAATCAAAATGTCTGTAGCTGAGGTAGTCAGTTGGTAGAATGAGAGGTATCTAAAATGGTGGAGAAGATGCTGTTTTTAAGAAAGTAGAGATTTGATTGGCTGTTTAAGAACATTGTACATTCAAAAATAGGGTGCATTTTACTTTGTTTAAAAAGCAAGTTTCTTATTGGTTAGTACAAAATGTTTGAAAGGAACAGTAGAAAGGATAAGGTCATGTTTTGCAAAGCCAACCACACCTGCTGTTTCCATTTGCAACATTGTGTGGTGAACTTGAAAATATGGTGAACTTGTGACCTGTCAGTTAAGTTGAATGTTCCATGACCTGTTGCTATGGAAACTGGCATTAAGCAGAAGGGGTGAAGAAGTCAGTGAATAAGGGTCATTATCTGTAACCAATGGAAATGTGTTTTACAATTTGAAAAACTCTGGGAAGCAGTGTTATTTGTTGCTTATGTGTATTTGTATGGAGAAAGAGAGGGAAACCATGCCATTACTGGTTTTACCTTGCTGAGTCTGATGAATTATATTGATTGTGTGTAAAAGAAAATCCTGTCAGAGTTTGTGAGATTTTTCATTCAACACATTTATTTGCAAGGTGAGTTATAGATTTGTGAGGTTTATTTAAAAAAAAATTGACATTATTTTAAAACTGTGTTGTTTGATATATATTTTTAAATGTAGAGATGTATATTGGAGTTCCTTTTATTGTACTTAAATGTTGTTTAAAAAAGAGTCAGTACAGTAATATGTGTATTTTTTAAGATGATTACTGATGTTATTAATTAAGCTTGTTTTTTAAGTCTGTACAAAGGTATCGTTGAATGATGCCACATATTTTTAGATAGTTGGTTGAAGATGCAGTAAAAATGTGTAGTTTGAAAGACGTTCATATAAGGTGTTAGTTTATTAGGCTTCATTTTTTTTTCTCTCTACAAAGGTATAGTTGAATGATACTGCATAATTATACATACTTTGGTAAAGATGCAGGACAACTGTGCTGTTTGAAAGATGATCATATAAGGTGTTAATAATTAGGTTTCTTTTATTAGTTTGTACAAAATGTAAAGTTAAATGATACCATATATTTTAAGATAGAATGGTGAAAAAAGGTGCTGTTAATTAGGCTTCTTTTTCTAGTCTGAGCAATATATATAGTTGAATGATGCCACATAATTTTAGATACAAAGGTGAAGATGTACAATAAAAGTGTGGTTTTAAAAATGCTCATAAAAGGTGTTGTTAATTAGCCTTGTTTCTTAAGTCTGTTGAGAGGTAAAGTTTAATGATGTCGCATATTTGTAGATTTAATGGTCAAGATGTAGCTTAAAAGTAAACCACCACATATTACCCTTGCAGGCATGTTGTACTTATCTACTTAACTAGATAGTATGTATTGACTCATCTATGTGTTCAGATTCTATTTATACAGTTGTATGTATGCTTAGTGAACTATTGAGAGGTGCCTTACCGATTACAGGAGTGCAAAGATAGTGAATATGTGATTTAAAAAGTACATGAGTAATGATTGACTGATTCCATATTCTGCAATCACCCAGTTAGTATCCAAGCACTACCCATGCACTTATGCAATGACCCAGGCACTAACTCATGCACTGCTACAATACCCTGAGCACTACCCATGCAGTCCAGCCATCCCCCTGCCACTACCCATGCACTCCTCCAATCACCCATCCAGCATCATGTACTTATCCAATCACTCCGCCAAAACCCAAGCACTTATAAATTCACCATGCACTCTCCTTGCAGTACTCTAATCATCCAGTCACTACCCATGTACTCATGAATGACCCAGGCACTAACACATGCAGTGGTACAATCACCTGTGCACTGTCCATGCAGTCCTCTAATCACCTTGGCACTACTCATTCGCTCCTTATATTACCCAGGTAGTACCCATGCACTCCTCCAATAACCCTGTCAGTACCATGTACTAATCCAATCAGTCTGCCAAAACCCAAGCACTTATAAATATGCCATGCACTGTCCTTGCAGTACTCTAATCATCGAGTCACTACCCATGGACTCATGCAATGACCCAGGCACTAACTCATGCAGTGGTACAATCACCTGAGCACTGCCCATGCAATCTTCTAATCACCTTGGCACTACTCATTCACTCCTTCAATTACACAGGTTGTACCCATGCACTCCTTCAATAACCCCGCCAGTACCATGTACTAATCCAATCACTCTGCCAAAACGCAAGCACTTATAAACTCACCATGCACTCTCCTTGCAGCACTCTAATCATCCTGTCACTACCAATGCACTCATGCAATGACCCAGGCACGAACTCATGCACTGCCACAATCCCTGAGCACTGCCCATGCAGTCCAGCCATCTCCCTGTCACTGCCTATACACTCTTCCAATCACCCAGTCAGCACCATGTACTGATCCAATCACTCTGCCAAAACCCAAGCACTTAAAAATTCACCATGCACTCTCCTTGCACCACTCTAACCATCCAGTAACTACTCATGTACTCATGCAATGACCCAAGCACTAACTCATGCACTGCTACAATTCCCTGAGCACTACCCATGCAGTCCAGCCATCGCCCTGTCAGTACCCATGCACTCCTCCAATCATCCAGCCAACACCATGGTCTTATCCAATCACTCCGTCAATACCCAAGCACTTATAAATTCACCATGCACTCTCCTTGCAGTACTCTAATCATCCAGTCACTACCCATGTACTCATGCAATGACCCAGACACTAAAACATGCAGTGGTACAAACACCTGTGCACTGCCCATGCAGTCCTCTCATCACCCAGCTAGCACCATGCACTTATCCAATCGCTCCGCCAAAACCCAAGCACTTATAAATTCACCATGCACTTTCCTTGCAGTACTCTAATCATCCAGTCAGTACCCATGTACTCATGCAATGACCCAGGCACTAACACATGCACTGCTACAATCCCCTGAGCACTACCCATGAAGTCCACCCATCTCCCTGTCACTGCCTATGCACTCTTCCAATCACCCAGTCAGCACCATGTACTTATCCAATCACTCTGCCAAAACCCAAGCACTTAAAAATTCACCATGTACCACTCTAACCATTAAGTCACTACCCATGCACTCACGCAATGATCCATGCACTAACTCATGCACTGCTACAATCCCCTGAGCACTACCCATGCAGTCCAGCCATCGCCCTGTCAGTACCCATGCACTCCTCCAATCACCCAGCCAGCACCATGTTCTTATCCAATCACTCCGTCAAAACCCAAGCACTTATAAATTCACCATGCAATCTCCTTCCAGTACTCTAATCATCCAGTCACTACCCATATACTCATGTAATGACCCAGGCACTAACTCATGCACTGCTACAATCCCCTGAGCACTACCCATGCTTTCCAGCCATCTCCCTGTCACTGCCTATGCACACCTCCAATCACCCAGCCAGCACCATATACTTATCCAATCACTCCGCCAAAACCCAAGCACTTATAAATTCGGATGTATGACGATACCACGCATGCATTACATCGCATGCCATTAGATCGCGGTTTTAACAACGCAGAGTCGTTACAACGACTTGCGTTGGAGAACGCTGGACTTAGGAGTAGTTTAATTTACTATTCCAACTCCAGCCTACGTACAGTAGGGAAGGTGTTGGATAGTAATTTAAACTACACCTTGTCCTATAGCGCCCTCCAGTGCAAAAGTCGTTGTAACGACTTTCGTTGTTAAAACCACGATCTAATGGCATGCGATGTAATGCATGCGTTCTAAAGGTTGTTTCCCATAAATTCACCATGCAGTACTCTAATCATCGAGTCACTACCCATGTACTCATGTAATGACCCAGGCACTAAATCATGCACTGCTACAATCCCCTGAGCACTACCCATGCAGTCCAGCCATCGCCCTGTCACTACCCATGCACTCCTCCAACTATCCAGTCAGCACTATGTAATTATCCAATAACTCCACCAAAACTTAAGCACTTACAAATTCACCATGCACTCTCCTTGCAGTACTCTAATTATCCAGTCACTACCCATGTACTCATGCAATGACCCAGGCACTAACACATGCAGTGGTTCAATCACCTGTGTACTGCCCATGCAGTCCTCTCATCACGCAGTCAGCACCATGTACTTATCCAATCACTCCGCCAAAACCCAAGCACTTATAAATTCACCAAGCAGTCTCCTTGCAGTACTCTAATCATCCAGTCAGTACCCATGTACTCATGCAATGACCCAGGCACTAACACATGCACTGCTACAATCCCCTGAGCACTACCCATGCAGTCCAGCCATCTCCCCATCACTGCCTATGCACTCCTCCAATCACCCAGTCAGCACCATGTACTTATCCAATCACTCCGCCAAAACCCAAGTACTTATAAATTCACTATGCACTCTCCTTGCAGTACTCTAATCATCCAGTCAGTACCCATGTACTCATGCAATGACCCAGACACTAACTCATGCATTGCTACAATCCCCTGAGCACTGCCCATGCAGTCCAGCCATCTCCCCGTCACTGCCTATGCACTCCTCCAATCACCCAGTCAGCACCATGTACTTATCCAATCACTCCGCCAAAACCCAAGTACTTATAAATTCACTATGCACTCTCCTTGCAGTACTCTAATCATCCAGTCAGTACCCATGTACTCATGCAATGACCCAGGCACTAACTCATGCATTGCTACAATCCCCTGAGCACTGCCCATGCAGTCCAGCCATCTCCCTGTCACTGCCTATGCACTCCTGCAATCACCCAGTCAGCACCACGTACTTATCCAATCACTCCGCCAAAACCCAAGCACTTGTAACTTCACCATGCACTTTCCTTGCAGTACTCTAATCATCCAGTCACTACCCATGTACTCATGCAATGACCCAGGCACTAACTCATGCACTGCTACAATCCCCTGAGCACTACCCATGCAGTCCAGGCATCTCACTGTCACTGCCTATGCACTCTTCCAATCACCCTGTCAGGACTATGTACTTATCCAATCACTCTGGCAAAACCCAAGCACTTAAAAATTCACCATGCACTCTCCTTGCACCACTCTAACCATCCATTCTATACTCATGCACTCATGCAATGACCCATGCACTAACTCATGCACTGCTACAATCCCCTGAGCACTACCCATGCAGTCCAGCCATCACCCAGTCAGTACCCATGCACTCCTCCAATCACCTAGCCAGCACCATGGTCTTATCCAATCACTCCGTCAAAACCCGAGCACTTATAAATTCACCATGCACTCTCCTTGCAGTACTCTAATCATCCAGTCACTACCCATGTACTCATGCAATGACCCAGGCAATAACTTATGCACTGCTACAATCCACTGAGCACTGCCCATGCAGTCCAGCCATCTCCCTGTCACTGCCTATGCACTCCTGCAATCACCCAGTCTGCACCATGTACTTATCCAATCACTCCGCCAAAACCCAAGCACTTATAAATTAACCATGCACTCTCCTTGCAGCACTCTAATCATCCTGTCACTACCCATGCACTCATGCAATGACCCAGGCACTAACTCATGCACTGCTACAATGCCCTGAGCACTACCCATGCAGTCCAGTCATCGCCCTGTTACTACCCATGCACACCTCCAATCAACCAGCCAGCACCATATACTTATCCAATCACTCAGCCAAAACCCAAGCACTTATAAAAATTCACCATGCACTCTCCTTGTAGTACTCTAATCATCCAGTCACTGCCATGTACTCATGTAATGACCCAGGCACTAAATCATGCACTGCTATAATCCCCTGAGCACTACCCATGCAGTCCAGCCATCGCCCTGTCACTACCCATGCACTCCTCCAATCATCCAGTCAGCACTATGTAATTATGCAATCACTCCACCAAAACTTAAGCACTTACAAATTCACCATGCACTCTCCTTGCAGTACTCTAATTATCCAGTCACTACCCATGTACTCATGCAATGACCCAGGCACTAACACATGCAGTGGTACAATCACCTGTGTACTGCCCATGCAGTCCTCCAATCACCCAGCCAGCACCATGGTCTTATCCAATCACTCCATCAAAACCCGAGCACTTATAAATTCACCATGCACTCTCCTTGCAGTACTCTAATCATCCAGTCACTACCCATGTACTCATGCAATGACCCAGACACTAACACATGCAGTGGTACAATCACCTGTGCACTGCCCATGCAGTCCTCTCATCACCCAGCCAGCACCATGTACTTATCCAATCACTCCACCAAAACCCAAGCACTTATAAATTCACCATGCACTTTCCTTGCAGTACTCTAATCATCCAGTCAGTACCCATGTACTCATGCAATGACCCAGGCACTAACACATGCACTGCTACAATCCCCTGAGCACTACCCATGCAGTCCAGCCATCTCCCTGTCACTGCCTATGCACTCCTCCAATCACCCAGTCAGCACCATGTACTTATCCAATCACTCCGCCAAAACCCAAGTACTTATAAATTCACTATGCACTCTCCTTGCAGTACTCTAATCATCCAGTCAGTACCCATGTACTCATGCAATGACCCATGCAATAACTCATGCACTGCTACAATCCCTTGAGCACTACCCATGCAGTACAGGCATCTCACTGTCACTGCCTATGCACTCTTCCAATTACCCAGTCAGCACTATGTACTTATCCAATCACTCTGCCAAAACCCAAGCACTTAAAAATTCACCATGCACTCTCCTTGCACCACTCCAACCATCCAGTCACTACTCATGTACTCATGCAATGACCCATGCACTAACTCATGCACTGCTACAATCCCTTGAGCACCACCCATGCAGTACAGCCATCGCCCTGTCAGTACCCATGCACTCCTCCAATCACCCAGCCAGCACCATGGTCTTATCCAATCACTCCGTCAATACCCAAGCACTTATAAATTCACCATGCACTTTCCTTGCAGTTCTCTAATCATCCAGTCAGTACCCATGTACTCATGCAATGACCCAGGCACTAACACATGCACTGCTACAATTCCCTGAGCACTACCCATGCAGTCCACCCATCTCCCTGTCACTGCCTATGCACTCTTCCAATCACCCAGTCAGCACCATGTACTTATCCAATCTCTCTGCCAAAACCCAAGCACTTAAAAATTCACCATGTACCACTCTAACCATTAAGTCACTTCCCATGCACTCACGCAATGATCCATGCACTAACTCATGCACTGCTACAATCCCCTGAGCACTACCCATGCAGTCCAGCCGTCGCCCTGTCAGTACCCATGCACTCCTCCAATCACCCAGCCAGCACCATGTTCTTATCCAATCACTCCGTCAAACCCAAGCACTTATAAATTCACCATGCAATCTCCTTGCAGTACTCTAATCATCCAGTCACTACCCATATACTCATGTAATGACCCAGGCACTAACTCATGCACTGCTACAATCCCCTGAGCACTACCCATGCTGCCCAGCCATCTCCCTGTCACTGCCTATGCACTCCTCCAATCACCCAGTCAGCACCACGTACTTATCCAATCACTCCGCCAAAACCCAAGCACTTATAAATTAACCATGCACTCTCCTTGCAGCACTCTAATCATCCTGTCACTACCCATGCACTCATGCAATGACCCAGGCACTAACTCATGCACTGCTACAATGCCCTGAGCACTACCCATGCAGTCCAGCCATCGCCCTGTTACTACCCATGCACACCTTCAATCACCCAGCCAGCACCATATACTTATCCAATCACTCAGCAAAAACCCAAGCACTTATAAATTCACCATGCACTCTCCTTGCAGTACTCTAATCATCCAGTCACTACCCATGTACTCATGTAATGATCCAGGCACTATCATGCACTGCTACAATCCCCTGAGCACTACCCATGCAGTCCAGCCATCACCCTGTCACTACCCATGCACTCCTCCAATCATCCAGTCAGCACTATGTAATTATCCAATCACTCCACCAAAACTTAAGCACTTACAAATTCACCATGCACTCTCCTTGCAGTACTCTAATTATCCAGTCACTACCCATGTACTCATGCAATGACCCAGGCACTAACTCATGCAGTGGTACAATCACCTGTGTACTGCCCATGCAGTCCTCTCATCACGCAGCCAGCACCATGTACTTATCCAATCACTCCGCCAAAACCCAAGCACTTATAAATTCACCATGCAGTCTCCTTGCAGTACTCTAATCATCCAGTCAGTACCCATGTACTCATGCAATGAGCCAGGCACTAACACATGCACTGCTACTATCCCCTGAGCACTACCCATGCAGTCCAGCCATCTCCCCGTCACTGCCTATGCACTCCTCCAATCACCCAGTCAGCACCATGTACTTATCCAATCACTCCGCCAAAACCCAAGTACTTTAAATTCACTATGCACTCTCCTTGCAGTACTCTAATCATCCAGTCAGTACCCATGTACTCATGCAATGACCCAATCACTAACTCATGCACTGCTACAATCCCCTGAGCACTGCCCATGCAGTCCAGCCATCTCTCTGTCACTGCCTATTCACTCCTGCAATCACCCAGTCAGCACCATGTACTTATCCAATCACTCCGCCAAAACCCAAGCACTTGTAACTTCACCATGCACTTTCCTTGCAGTACTCTAACCATCAAGTCACTACCCATGTACTCATGCAATGACCCACGCACTAACTCATGCACTGCTACAAGCCCTTGAGCACTACCCATGCAGTCCAGGCATCTCACTGTCACTGCCTATGCACTCTTCCAATCACCCAGTCAGGACTATGTACTTATCCAATCACTCTGCCAAAACCCAAGCACTTAAAAATTCACCATACACTCTCTTTGCACCACTCTAACCATCCAGTCTATACTCATGCACTCATGCAATGACCCATGCACTAACTCATGCACTGCTACAATCCCCTGAGCACTACCCATGCAGTCCACCCATCACCCAGTCAGTACCCATGCACTCCTCCAATCACCCAGCCAGCACCATGGTCTTATCCAATCACTCCATCAAAACCCGAGCACTTATAAATTCACCATGCACTCTCCTTGCAGTACTCTAATCATCCAGTCACTACCCATGTACTCATGCAATGACCCAGACACTAACACATGCAGTGGTACAATCACCTGTGCACTGCCCATGCAGTCCTCTCATCACCCAGCCCGCACCATGTACTTATCCAATCACTCCACCAAAACCCAAGCACTTATAAATTCACTATGCACTTTCCTTGCAGTACTCTAATTATCCAGTCAGTACCCATGTACTCATGCAATGACCCAGGCAATAACTCATGCACTGCTACAATCCCCTGAGCACTACCCATGCAGTCCAGCCATCTCCCTGTCACTGCCTATGCACTCCTCCAATCACCCAGTCAGCACCATGTACTTATCCAATCACTCCGCCAAAACCCAAGTACTTATAAATTCACTATGCACTCTCCTTGCAGTACTCTAATTATCCAGTCAGTACCCATGTACTCATGCAATGACCCAGGCAATAACTCATGCACTGCTACAATACCCTGAGCACTGCCCATGCAGTCCAGCCATCTCCCTGTCACTGCCTATGCACTCGTGCAATCACCCAGTCAGCACCATGTATTTATCCAATCACTCCGCCAGAACCCAAGCACTTGTAAATTCACCATGCACTCTCCTTGCAGTACTCTAATCATCCAGTCACTACCCATGTACTCATGTAATGACCCAGGCACTAACTCATGCACTGCTACAATCCCCTGAGCACTACACATGCAGTCCAGGCATCTCACTGTCACTGCCTATGCACTCTTCCAATTACCCAGTCAGCACTATGTACTTATCCAATCACTCTGCCAAAACCCAAGCACTTAAAAATTCACCATGCACTCTCCTTGCACCACTCTAACCATCCAGTCACTACTCATGCACTCATGCAATGACCCATGCACTAACTCATGCACTGCTACAATCCCCTGAGCACTACCCATGCAGTCCAGCCATCACCCTGTCAGTACCCATGCACTCCTCCAATCACCCAGCCAGCACCATGGTCTTATCCAATCACTCCGTCAAAATCCGAGCACTTATAAATTCACCATGCAATCTCCTTGCAGTACTCTAATCATCCAGTCACTACCCATGTACTCATGCAATGACCCAGACACTAACACATGCAGTGGTACAATCACCTGTGCACTGCCCATGCAGTCCTCTCATCACCCAGCCAGCACCATGTACTTATCCAATCACTCCACCAAAACCCAATCACTTATAAATTCACCATGCACTTTCCTTGCAGTACTCTAATCATCCAGTCAGTACCCATGTACTCATGCAATGTCCCAGGCACTAACACATGCACTGCTACAATCCCCTGAGCACTACCCATGCAGACCAGCCATCTCCCTGTCACTGCCTATGCACTCTTCCAATCACCCAGTCAGCACCATGTACTTATCCAATCACTCTGCCAAAACCCAAGCACTTAAAAATTCACCATGCACTTTCCTTGCACCACTCTAACCATCCAGTCACTACTCATGCACTCTTGCAATGACCCATGCACTAACTCATGCACTGCTACAATCCCCTGAGCACTACCCATGCAGTCCAGCCATCGCCCTGTCAGTACCCATGCATTCCTCCAATCACCCAGCCAGCACCATAGTCTTATCCAATCACTCCGTCAAAACCCAAGCACTTACAAATTCACCATGCACTCTCCTTGCAGTACTCTAATCATCCAGTCACTACCTATGTAATCATGTAATGACACAGGCACTAACTCACGCACTGCTACAATCCCCTGAGCACTACCCATGCTGTCCAGCCATCTCCCTGTCACTGCCTATGCACTCCGCCAATCAACCAGTCAGCACCATGTACTTATGCAATCTCTCCGCCAAAACCCAATCACTTATAAATTCACCATGCACTCTCCTTGCAGCACTCTAATCATCCTGTCACTACCCATGCACTCATGCAATGACCCAGGCACTAACTCATGCACTGCTACAATTGCCTGCGCACTACCCATGCAGTCCAGCCTTTGCCCTGTCACTACCCATGCACTCTTCCAATCACCCAGCCAGCACCATCTACTTATCCAATCACTCTGCCAAAACCCAAACATTTATAAATTCACTATGCACTCTCCTTGCAGTACTGTAATTAACCAGTCACTACCCATGTACTCGGGCAATGACCCAGGCACTAACACATGCAGTGGTACAATCACCTGTGCACTGCCCATGCAGTCCTCTCATCACCCAGCCAGCACCATGTACTTATCCAATCACTCTGCCAAAACCCAAGCACTTATAAATTCACCATGCACGCTCCTTGCAGTACTCTAATCATCCAGTCACTACTCATGTACTCATGCAATAACCCAGGCACCAACTCATGCACTGCTACAATCCCCTGAGCACTACCTATGCAGTCCAGCCATCTCCCTGTCACTGCCTATGTACTCCTCCAATCACCCAGTCAGCACCATGTACTTTTCCAATCACTCCGCCAAAACCCAAGCACTTATAAATTCACCATGCACTCTCCTTGCAGTACTCTAATCATCCAGTCACTACCCATGTACTCATGTAATGACCCATGCACTAATTCATGCACTGCTACAATCCCCTGAGCACTACCCATGCAGTCCAGCCATCGCCCTTTCAGTACCCATGCACTCCTCCAATCACCCAGCCAGCACCATGGTCTTATCCAATCACTCTGTCAAAACCCAAGCACTTATAAATTCACCATGCACTCTCCTTGCAGTACTCTAATAATCCAGTCACTACCCATTTAATCATGTAATGACCCAGGCACTAACTCATGCACTGCTACAATCCCCTGAGCAATACCCATGCTGTCCAACCATCTCCCTGTCACTGCATATGCACTCCTCCAATCAACCAGTCAGCACCATGTACTTATCCAGTATCTCCGCCAAAACCCAAGCACTTATAAATTCACCATGCACTCTCCTTGCAGCACTCTAATCATCATGTCACTACCCATGCACTCATGCAATGACCCAGGCACTAACTCATGCACTGCTACAATTGCCTGAGCACTACCCATGCAGTCCAGCCTTCGCCCTGTCACTACCCATGCACTCTTCCAATCACCCAGCCAGCACCATCTACGTATCCAATCACTCTGCCAAAACCCAAGCATTTAGAAATTCACTGTGCACTCTCCTTGCAGTACTGTAATTATCCAGTCACTACCCATGTACTCAGAGAATGACCCAGGCAGCAACTCATGCACTGCTACAACCCCCTGAGCACTACCCATGCAGTCCAGCCATCTCCCTGTCACTGCCTATGTACTCCTCCAATCACCCAGTCAGCACCATGTACTTTTACAATCACTCCGCGAAAACCCAAGCACTTATAAATTCACCATGCACTCTCCGTGCAGTACTCTAATCATCCAGTCACTATCCATGCACTCATGCAATGACCAAGGCACTAACTCATGCACTGCTACAATCCCCTGAGCACTACCCATGCAGTCCACCCATCTCCCTGTCACTGCCTATGCACTCTTCTAATCACCCAGTCAGCATCATGTACTTATCCAATCACTCTGCCAAAACCCAAGCACTTAAAAATTCACCATGCACCACTCTAACCATTCAGTCACTACCCGTGCACTCACACAATGATCCATGCACTAACTCATGCACTGCTACAATCCACTGAGCACTACCACTGCAGTCAAGCCATCACCCTGTCAGTACCCATGCACTCCTCCAATCACCCAGCCAGCACCATGTTCTTATCCAATCACTCCGTCAAAACCCAAGCACTTATAAATTCACCATGCACTCTCCTTGCAGTACTCTAATTATCCAGTCACTACCCATGTACTCATGCAATGACCCAGGCACTAACACATGCAGTGGTACAATCACCTGTGTACTGCCGATGCTGTCCTCTCATCACGCACCATCACCATGTACTTATCCAATCACTCCGCCAAAACCCAAGCACTTATAAATTCACCATGCAGTCTCCTTGCAGTACTCTAATCATCCAGTCAGTACCCATGTACTCATGCAATGACCCAGGCACTAACACATGCACTGCTACAATCCCCTGAGCACTACCCATGCAGTCCAGCCATCTCCCTGTCACTGCCTATGCACTCCTCCAATCACCCAGTCAGCACCATGTTCTTATCCAATCACTCCGCCAAAACCCAAGCACTTATAAATTCACCATGCACTCTCCTTGCAGTACTCTAATCATCCAGTCAGTACCCATGTACTCATGCAATGACCCAGGCACTAACACATGCAGTGGTACAATCACCTGTGCACTGCCCATGCAGTCTTCCAGTCACCCAGCCAGCACCATGTAGTTATCCAATCACTCCGCCAATACCCAAGCACTTATACATTCACCATGCACTCTCCTTGTAGCACTCGAATCATCCAGTCACTACCCATGTACTCACGCAATGACCCAGGCACTAACACATGCACTGCTACAATTCCCTGAGCCCTACCCATGCAGTCCAGCTATCTCCCTATCACTACTCATGCACTCCTCCAATCACCCAGCCAGCACCATGTACTTATCCAATCAATCTGCCAAAACCCAAGCACTTATAAGTTCACCATGCACTCTACTTGCAAAACTCAAATCATCCAGTCACTCCCCATGTACTCATGCAATGACCCAGGCACTAACACATGCACTGTTACAATCTCCTGTGCACTTTCCATGCAGTCCAGCAATCTCCCTGTCACTACTTAATGCACTCCTCCAATCACCCAGCCAGCACCATGTACTTATCCTGTAGTGTAGCTCCTATTTCCCTAATAGGCTCTGCGCATTGGAATAATATATCCTATAGGTTTGACATAGGACTAAGGTCGGTATGTCCCTATCGAGTAAATTAAACTTAATTACTTGTGCCAGCTAGCTCAGAGGCCACTAGAAACGTCTTGACGACAAGAAGGGAGTAGTTTCTGGCAGCCGTAAAACATGACCACTTTGTTTCTCTTTAGAATCAGAACGTGTCCCAGAGTCGTAGAAACAATAGATAACTATTTCACTCAGCTCAGTCGTGCATGCTTAGTTACTCTCAAAGTTACACAGAAAGAACAGACGGGCGTTTCAATAAAAGATTTATTGAACAGTCTTGTTTCTGGTGTAAGTTAAATGTGCTGTTACGATCACAAGAGAGTATGCGAGATAAATAATGTACAGAGTGAGCAGTAGAAATAAATAATACTGCGTTAGCATTATCTTTTTAGCATATATGCATTTACATAAAATGACACAGCCTAAAAATGTGAGTACTCATACGATGCGTTTCTAGCCTAGTTCTACCCCAGTGTACTTAACCTTTCCTAGGTGTAGGGAGAAGTAGAAGTAGGTGAAGTATTCCTGACTATAGTCTACTAAGAATATGTTAAGCCTAGTATGCCAAGAGTCTAGTATGCCAAGAGTCTCTCTAGGTTCTAGTCTGCTCCATACCTGAAGAATGAGAGAGGTAGGAATCTCTTTCCAGACTCGAACTCCAACACCCCGCAAGGGAAGTTAGATCACTGGAAGCTGGACTCTCTGCGTGCAGGAATGACAGCGTCTTCTCAGTGCGTCCGGCCGGGAAAGGTCTCCTCTGATTTACAGGGGTTTGGGAAGGTATATTTATACCTGAGAGGCACCTAGGAATGTTAGCATTGACGTGAGTCGGACAGCGGAAGACGTCATGAATGAACCCCTAAGGAATAACGGTTCATGCATAATATATAAGTCCTTGAAGAAATCAATAGTCCTGGGCTAGGGAAACTCCCGCAGCCTAAGAGTCTGTTTTTTCATGAACTCGTTGTGACGCTAGGGTGGACGGATGTCGGAGACCATGCCTGTATTTGGAGTGCACGGTTTATGCCTAAATAAGGGCTGGGATTTTATGCCTATTTAAGGGCAGGGTGAATTGTGCCTATATAAGGACATGATTCTAGAAAGCTCGTTTATGGACACCCTAGGAAGTATACAACACCCACTCCTCTTTCGTGTGTTCGATAATACTAAAATGCTAAACATTGAAAATGCAATCATTAAAATGGAGTACTGCATATTAAAATATTTCCTAAAAGCATTAAAAAACATATTAAAAATGCAAAAAGTACTGTACATTATTAAGCAATGCTTTTCATTTCCAGCATAAAGGTCGGAATAAATGCAATTGGAATGAAATATAAAAAGCAATATTTACATATGACGAAAATGATCGATAAATCAAATTAATTTCCTGTCAGGAAAATTAAATGAACTGTTCTAGACACACAAGATGACTAAGTGTCCGTGGAAGTACCGCCAAGTCTGTACTATAAGGCTAGTTCTACTTTAAGCAGATTGAAGTGCCATTTTCGTTCGAAAAATGGGACAAAAGTTCAAATTTGGTAGAGTTCCAAGGGTTTTGAAAAAATGAAGGCCAAATTGTTACTGCTTCTCTGGAACACTGTATGCTGAATCAGAGTCAGTTTACGGGTCTGGTGTAAATATGAGATCATCTATTTCAATAGACAAAACATCATCCACTGTCGTTGGTGTAAGTTGGAACACCTCGTGTAAAAGATTGACCGCACAGAGATGTGAAGCATCGCTCTCAGCATAGGTCGCCGCAGCAATGTTCGCGTCCGTTGTTACCTGTGTGCCTGGAGTTCTTTCTCGTACCTCAGCAGCAGCCGGAAGCGTCTGTGAGATCTCAATGAATGCTGACATCAGGATTGGTAGCCACAGAGCATGGGCCATTATCGGGACCAGCAAAGTATCGACGTCCTTTGGCGTAGCTGATGGATATGTTAGACAAGCGTCCAACACGCATTCTTCACCGCATAGCAGGCATCGTAGAACAGGCAAGATGCAATCTTACCAGATTGGTCTGAATGACAGGAACCAAGTGGTATTCAGGTCCCGTAGACGAGTCATGCCCAATAGCTGTACTATCCGCTCACGGCACTTTCTTTCAAGGAGAGCTTTCTCCATTTCGCTTGAGTTATGTCTGCGAATAGGCTGGCCATAGCGCAATAGCAGGAAGAGAAATAGAATTCCGGCAACAAGTGCTAGAATTAATGGTATGCCACCAAACACCGAATGTGCAAAGTTCGGGATGATTCCAAGTATAGCCTGGAAAGGTGCTAACAGACCGGAGCAAATGCTCTTAAATACATGTACAATTCCCGTTGTATCTGACATGTTAAAGATACGTGTTATCATTTCTACAAAATGTATAGGGCAGTTTGTACGTATTAAAGTCTGTATCTCAGCCGAAGTCCTTGCTACTTGTAGATCATAGGTTTCTTTGGCCGAGGTCAAAGGCACTGTTTGCTGTAAAAGCACGGCTTTCATTCTGCTCAAAGTATCAAATCTTATAAAAGAGACGTTCAGCGAAGGCCATAGAGGCGATTCCCTGACTGTGTCTATTGGGGGAAACAATACTTGCATACAGCAAGTGACCCTGGAGTTGACCGTTACTAGATATGGGATGCCTGGCAACATGCCGCAGCAACTCTGATCATTCAACATGAGGTAACTCCCGTTAGAAAGTTGTCCAAACGTTGGATTAATCACAGCAGCTGGTGTACCCTGCTGGTGGCAAGACAAATTTGCCACAGAACCATTACAAGCCCCGTGTAAAGAAATGTCCTGACAAATGAGTGAACCGGTCAGTGCATGTTTACAGTTAGTACCGCTCAGAAACACTTCACGATCCCCACTCCAACATCTATGTGTATACGGTAAATCCCAAGATGTCTTAATGTATTCCTTACCCAACCTTTCATATTTGCCTGCTTGCATTTGTCTGAGGCAATTCTGAAACTGAAAAGTAGTCACAGGTAATGTTATTTTGCCATGAATAACTCATTCTGTAGCTGGTTTTTCTGCCACTGTGAATGGTAACTTCTCCAGTTTTTCAATGCTCAGCACTGTATACCTTGCCCCTCTTTGTGCCAGTTCGATCTGTTTATCAGTTAGATTGTATTCTGCAAACAGAGACGACGTGTTGATGAAACGCCAAGGCACATAGCCTGCTCGCAAAGATTACAGCGTCCAGCTCAATGACACTATAGAACGTAATTGAGATTGACCTTGTTGTAACATCGCCAAATCTTGTTCTAGAATGTCGATAGCAGAGGATACAATGCCATCCAATGAATACATTCTGGAGGACAAAGTTGTTAACCCATTGTCGACCACAGAGAGTGTTTTCTCTAAATTAATACGATCAAGTTCACGTATTCGTTCTGCGGCCTCTATCTGTGACACTTTCCATGCTTCGTTATAAGCAGCATAAATGCCGGCATATATGAAACGTTTTTGACGCGGTTTTCTTGGCCCAAGCAAGAATTCCTTAAGATCTGCGTCATCTGCAAGTAAGGATAAGTGTTGTTTCACATCCTGTAGTGTAGATCTATGCAACCAATCGAGGCATAATTTTCCTACACTGTATGTTGTTACTACCCCCGGATGCTGTCTTCGGACATATCTTGGGTCTGGCCTATGAATAGTAAAGCCCTGAGTTTTATTCAGGAATCTTTCCTGACAGTTGTTTGTGTCTGTGGGCCAGATCAACCATTTTTTCCAATCAGGATTAGATCTGTTGAGTTGTAGTATATTGTCAACTGTCACCACTGCCTTTGTATTGTTATCACTGGCAGGTGTTGGCACAGAAGGTGTTTTCATCTCTTTGATCTTGGCTATTCCAAGACAAGATGTTTGTTGGACGGTTTCATTCAAAAACAGTATTTGTTCAGGGATGATGCAGGCTCTAAATAAAGCTTCTATACCCTGTACTTGCCAATCTTTACTACCCCAGACGGTTTTTGTCTCTATTGTGTCTTTCCATAAGTCGAAACCCTGTGTAGACAATTGGGCTATAAAAATGCTGCAGAGTAAATCTGTTTTGTATTAGTTAACATAATTTTCAGTCCTGTTTTGTTTACATTTTTATAGTAAAACGTTTCTGGGTCAGATGTATTGTAACCTGAAAAATATGGAAACTTACTAGCAAAAGTTTTTGAACTACCTTTTGGTGGTGTAGGACAATGTTCCCATTGGTTAAACATAAACACATTTCTTGGATATGCAGTTTTATGCAAATAATGATGACCATAGTGGTTATAACAATACAGTTGTTCATAGTCTGATGAACCCTCTAAATATTCATTTTTCGAAAATGCAGCAGATTTTTCTAGATCAAACATTATGTCATTTACAGTCTCTAAGTCCCAATCATCTGAATAGGTACTGGACGTTATTAAATCACTTAGTGAAATTTTAAACAAATGTGGAATGTTCAATTGCTCATTCGGGCCGAGGATATCATAATCCGTTTTGTCCCACACTATACCATCATGTATAGGAACGGCTGTGATGTTCACTGATGACAAGTCTCTTGCTTCACGATGGGAAGATTTATGTGGTTTCAAAAGTACGTTTACGTCTTTTCCTTCAATGTTCACATGGTTGTATCTGCCACTTATAAGCACGCTGACAGTTGTTACCAAAGCTAGCCATAGCAGGAAAACAAATAGTCCAGATGTAATCCAGAGTTCAATCCATGGAGAAACCAGATAAGTCTTTTTCAGAAAGTGAATAAAGTCTTGTACTTGCTGCTTGAGTTGGAACTTGCTGCTGGCGTCGTTTCAGGTTCACTTGGATCTTCTGAGAACGTATCAAAGTCAATGAAATAGCCAGAAGCAGTTCTGTAAATTGTTGGAATTGCATCAGGATTTGTTGAAATCACAGGAGACAGTTCATCACGTGTCACGTTGGTGTAGACGGGTGTATTTGGACGAACTGTTACTTGGTTGTCAAGAGGGATGAGTTCCATAGCTTGGTTGCTTAGTCCTTCATTTGTCACAGCTGAATTCTCGATTGTTATCAGTCTTTCAGTCTGAACCTCTTGAATAGTAGCGAGAGGAGTGCGTCTGCTACTAGGTTGGAGTCCATGAGGCCTACTGTTCAGTATTGGCCACATACTGTGGTTTGATGAGGTCGATGGACACAAATCTTTTCTCCTTTCTTCCAGCAAGGGGCGGCAGAAGTACTGTTCTCGTTCCTTGAACAGCTAGAACAGGTACTGGTTGTCTGTAAGAAGGTCCAAATTCCTTCTTGTCCGCAATTTTTTCTCTGACTAGATCCCCAACTTTTGGAATCCAGACAGGCCTTGCTGGGACCGCCGATGTTTCCCCAGTGGTGGTTGGCTGTAGGGATACGTTGCTTTGTTTCGTTCTTAGCTTGTTGAGTTCCTGTAAAACAGCCAAACGATCTTTGATATCAAATGGTTTATTTTCCACCACTGTGCCTACGTGTTCAAGGTCTGGTACCCACATTCTTGTCCCAAATAGGACCTCATACGGAGTGACCCCCCCTAGAGAACTGCTTGGCAGATCGTTAAGTGCGCGCTGTACGCCATTGAGGTGTTTGACCCACCCATCACCCGAACCTAATACCCTAGCTGTTATAGACTGCTTTATGTCCCGGTTTTTCCTTTCCACAACAGAATTTCCCTCAGGATGGAATGGAGAGGAGTACCGCAATGCAACACCCAGACTGTCCATGGCTTCTTTGTAAGCCCTAGAGCTAAACGCAGGACCCTGGTCAGAATGTAGCGTGCCAATTGCGTATGTGCCGATAAAGACTCGCAAATCTTTTATAACAGTTCGAGCGTCAGCCGAGCGCTGAGGCCATAACCATAGGAACCTACAGCATGAATCCTCTGCAACCATGATGTATTTATAATTACCGTCCCTTTGCAAGGGACCGCAGTGGTCCAGGTAAACACAAGCTAATGGTTTATCTGAAATTAACAGGGGTGTCTGCGCAGGACGTTTCACTGTTGAGACTTTCATCTGTTGGCAAATATCACATTCTAAAACATAGTTTATAATTTGTTTCCGAATGCCAGGCCACCAATATCTTTGCTTGAGTAAAGATACTGTTGCAGAAACACCTGCATGGGCAGAAGCTATCCCTTTGTGTGCTGCTAGGATTAGTCCTAATCTGCGTTCCTTGTTTGGAATTACCCTATCCCCCACTCCAGGGATTCGAGCAAAAGGAACGTTGTTCGCATCAATTACATAAGAGTACTTGAGTGGAAACTTTTTGGTAACGCTGCACTGCTGCCTTTGCTTGAAGCATTGACAGCCAACATTATCTCACCGTCTATTTTTGTTTTTGAACGAGTGATCGCAGCTACGGAAGCCGTCTGAACAGCCCCCTTCGCGGCTTCATCAGCCAATGAATTCCCTGCAACGTGAACGCCATCACGTTGATGACTCAATGTGTGAATCACGTGAGCCTTTGGTAGTTCGTTTTTCAACTGAACTACTTGTTCCCAAAGCAATTTATGCTTTATTGTGCCACCTTTCGCATCTTTGAAACCATTTTCAAGCCAGGTTCGTATATAGTCATTATACGACTGAACACAGTAAAAGGAATCGCACACCATCAGTGTGGGGAATTCTCGATCCGTACTCTCAAGTGCCAGTTTAAATGCTTGTAGTTCAGCTCGCTGAGCTGTACAATCACCTAGTGATTGAGTTTTTGTGACCATGGGTCTGAAGATGCCATTTCGCATGCGACCTTTAACGATAGCACACGCTGCACTGTAAGCTTGCTTACTCCCTGTTGCGGGTTGTGCGGATCCGTCAGTGTAAATTATAAATTCGTACTGATCGAGAGGCAGAATCTCAGTGGGCAGAGGACATTCTTGTTCATATTGCAGGTTACGACAATAATGCGTTTCCCTTGGGCTAAGGCTCTTTCTTTTGCTACAGCCGTTTGAACTGCTGTCAGAATTTTTTCAGTTGAACTGAAGCGCATTTCCGCTTGTGTGTACAAATGAGATTTGTATGCGATTGGTATTTTCTCACCCTCATTGAAGGTTAAGTAGGTGAATCCACATTGACCCGAAATTATTCGAATCACCAAATTTCTTTGACTTACGCGTGTTTGTAAGTGATTTGTTGCTAACATGTTAGCCTGCAGTGAACGCAAAATTTCTGTGTGTTCCTGTGTCCAGTTTTTGATTGAAAAATCAGGTTTGATTAATGCGTAGAGAGGTTTAACCCTTTCTGCGTAGTTTAAAATGTATGTTCTTCCAAAATTTAGGAAACCCAGGATGGATTGTAAGTTTTTTAGCGTCTTTGGAGGTTGGAGCAGCGCACATTTCTCTAGAAAGTTAGCTGCCAAGCTCTTGCCTTCACTTGAAAGCTCATATCCCAAAAATAGGACATTGAGATGGGCAATTCGGGACTTTTTAAAGTTGAACTTGTAGCCCTCAGAGGCGAACCCCAGTATAATGGTGCTCACTCTGTTCAAGTGTTTTTCCAGGTCATCGTCTGTCAGATAGATGTCATCGACATAGGACAATGCCTCGTTGTCATAAATTTGTAGTAACTCCGTTACCCTCGCTGAGAATAAACCTGGGCTGTTCTTGAACCCTTGTGGGAGTCGACAAAAGTGACTCTGGGTCCCCATTATGGAGAATGCCGTTAAGTACCTGCTTTCAGGTGCTATGTTCTGACAAAAGAAACCATTTGAGATGTCTAATGTTGTTTTGTATTTTTTACGCACAATGTTATTCATTAATGCTGTGCTGTGTGCATTTTGTACTACAAAAGTTTTAGAACAAGTGTTTAAGTGTCTGTAGTCCAAAACTAGATGATATGTATTGTCTGGTTTGGAGACAGGAAACAAAGGATTGTTCATGGAGGAGGTGCATGTTTCAATCACCCCTTGTTATTCAAGTTAATCTAAGATCTCCCTGACCTGTTTTTTAGCTTCTTGCTTTATAGGATACTGCCTCTGAGCAGTTGGTTCATGTTTCAGATTTATTTTATGGTGAGGTGAGTCCTCATCCCATCCTACATGATTTTTATATAATGCTGGGGCCTGGGCCACTGCCCATTTCCTGGCATATGTATATCTTAGATGCATTGGTATATGGTTGGAGAAGGCAGGCATAATAATGTCCTCGCCATGTGGGCACTCTCTGACAAATTGTGGTGGCCAGTCTTTTTCCGCTAGAAGTATGTCATAACCCTTTGATAGTCTTTCCCAAAAGAGTGCTTTAACCTGTCTAGGTTTGTCTCCCTCCATCCGGAGTGTTATATCATATAACTTTTGTATAGTACTAACCCTAGTGTCTACAGTCTCTACTGTAATGTACTCATTCAAGTCCACTATCTCCAGAAGTTCCTTCAGGTTCTGGCGAGCTATTGTGACTTCTGCTGCACTGTCCAGCATTGTCTGAGCCCATTCTCCGTTCTTGAGTTGTGTTCTCAGTATTGTCGGCATGTCTTATCTTCAGACCTGCTACTTTCTTTTTGGAGAATTGAGGTTTTGCTTTAGTTTTTGGAGCGTGTTTGTCGTCTTTCGATTTCACACGTTCTTCTATATGTTCTGTTCGTCCTCTTCTTTCCGAAGTCTGTGATGAGACCTGAAAGGGACGAGAGGAACGTGTATCATTATCTTGATACCTATCAGGTTTTCTCAAATTATCCCTATTCCTGAGGTTATACCTCCTTTCAGAGGGCTCCTTTTGAGGAGACCTACCTCGGGATTGAGAACGTTTCTCGTTTGAATTTTGTTTATTGGACTCCCACTTCTTTTTAGCAGATGTAGGAGTTTGTTTAATTGAGTCCTTCTCAGGACATTCAGATAGTTTCGGTTTAACTGGTCTCCCACCCAAACTATCCCTGCCTAATTCTGCATAAGATTGTTCTATAATTCTGGGTAGCTCTGTTTGATGTTCTGTAACATCAAATTCCCTTAATTTTTGGCGGATCGCCACTGCTGCTGCCTCCCCTTTAATATTAGATAATATTATTGTTGAGACCTGGTCGAAATTTTTCAGTAATTTCATACCTAAATTTAAAGCAGGCTCTGCCCCGTATTCGTTTTGAATTTGTTTTAGGACATCAGGTATTACCGCAATTGACGGAATGCCGTGTGTTTTAGTGTAGATGGCAGCAAAGACTGAGCCCCAGGTGGTGCAGTCTTCCAGTTGTGGTGTGATCCCCATTGGTAAACTAATGGTTAGGATTCTGTGTTTCTCATGCGGGCTAGTATTAGGAAATACTGCTTCGATTTGAGTAATTTTTTGAGCTATCCAAAATGGAATTTGCTCACGTTTTGTGGGCATTTTACCCATGACTGCGTATAGAGTCTGTGGTGTAATTTTTAGAGTGTTCCCCTGGTGAGGGGTTTGATTTGGAAGTGTTAATGGTGGTTGGACTGTAAAAGTCCGCATGACATATTGGACCAATTGTCTGTAGATTTTTATTAACTCTGTGAGTTGAACAAGTAGTTCCTCATCTGACATTATGTCAAGTTCAGGATGAGGTGTGTAGCCGGCTAGAATCGGCCATGTTGCTCCTGGTCTACCTAGTGGACCGAGCCTGGTAATGTTTCTGTGATGTTTTAGGGCGCCTTTAAACCAGAGCTGATGCTCCTGGTATGTTAATGGAATTTCTATATCCTCGATTGGAATGTATTCCTCTGGTGGTTGTGTGAGTTACTGGATTGGATTCAGGAAGTATTACCCATGAATAGAATACCTCTGTCTGAAAGGATTCATGTGCCTCTATCACGAAAACTACTCTACCTCCTCTCGGTGGTAGGCCATGGTTTATAAGTTTTAGAGTAATGGCTCTCCTTAAGTTTGGAGCGATGTAAATGACACCCTCCTCGGTTTCATTTAAACCGGTATTGTTAAAAAATGCTAGTTGGGCTGGATCAGCCGCAGCACCACCGTTTCCGGCGTCTTCATTCATTTTGTTTGAAAAATGTAGAACAAGTTTCAAGGAAACAAAGATAAGGTGCACAATATTTTGGGACACTGTATCCTTCAACGTTGAGCAAACCAAGCAGCTAATATATAGGGTACTGCCCTATGTAGCCGTGGCGGATACTTAACCCTGCCCACTCCAGACGTCTTTTGGAGTATATGGGTAGGGGTCTCTGAGAGAAAAAGAAGAAGCACGGCTGAGTTACTCAGTATCTAACATTGAATTACTGCCTTACCAAACCGTTGGGCGCCATGTAGTGTAGCTCCTATTTCCCTAATAGGCTCTGTGCATTGGAATAATATATCCTATAGGTTTGACATAGGACTAAGGTCGGTATGTCCCTATCGAGTATATTAAACTTAATTACTTGTGCCAGCTAGCTCAGAGGCCACTAGAAACTTCTTGACGACAAGAAGGGAGTAGTTTCTGGCAGCCGCAAAACATGACCACTTTGTTTCTCTTTAGAATCAGAACCTGTCCCAGAGTCGTAGAAACAATAGATAACTATTTCACTCAGCTCAGTCGTGCATGCTTAGTTACTCTCAAAGTTACACAGAAAGAACAGACGGGCGTTTCAATAAAAGATTTATTGAACAGTCTTGTTTCTGGTGTAAGTTAAATGTGCTGTTACGATCACAAGACAGTATGCGAGATAAATAATGTACAGAGTGAGCAGTAGAAATAAATAATACTGCGTTAGCATTATCTTTTTAGCATATATGCATTTACATAAAATGACACAGCCTAAAAATGCGAATACTCATACAATGCGTTTCTAGCCTAGTTCTACCCCAGTGTACCTAACCTGTCCTAGGTGTAGGGAGAAGTAGAAGTAGGTGAAGTATTCCTGACTATAGTCTACTAAGAGTATGATCAGCCTAGTATGCCAAGAGTCTAGTATGCCAAGAGTCTCTCTAGGTTCTAGTCTGCTCCATACCTGAAGAATGAGAGAGGTAGGAATCTCTTTCCAGACTCGAACTCCAACACCCCGCAAGGGAAGTTAGATCACTGGAAGCTGGACTCTCTGCGTGCAGGAATGACAGCGTCTTCTCAGTGCGTCCGGCCGGGAAACGGGCTCCTCTGAAGTCGAGGTCTCCTCTGATTTACAGGGGTTTGGGAAGGTATATTTATACCTGAGAGGCACCTTGGAATGTTAGCATTGACGTGAGTCGGACAGCGGAAGACGTCATGAATGAACCCCTAAGGAATAACGGTTCATGCATAATATATGAGTCCTTGAAGAAATCAATAGTCCTGGGCTAGGGAAACTCCTGCAGCCTAAGAGTCTGTTTTTTCATGAACTCGTTGTGATGCTAGGGTGGACGGATGTCGGAGACCATGCCTGTATTTGGAGTGCACGGTTTATGCCTAAATAAGGGCTGGGATTTTATGCCTATATAAGGGCAGGGCGAATTGTGCCTATATAAGGACATGATTCTAGAAAGCTCGTTTATGGACACCCTAGAAAGTATACAACAATCCAATCACTCCGCCAAAACCCAAGCACTTATAAATTTACCATGCAGTCTCCTTGCAGTACTCTAATCATCCAGTCAGAACCCATGTACTCATGCAATGACCCAGGCACTAACACATGCACTGCTACAATCCCCTGAGCACTACCCATGCAGTCCAGCCATCTCCCTGTCACTGCCTATGCACTCCTTCAATCACCCAGTCAGCACCATGTACTTATCCAATCACTCCGCCAAAACCCAAGCACTTATAAATTCACCATGCACTCTCCTTGCAGTACTCTAATCATCCAGTCAGTACCCATGTACTCATGCAATGACCCAGGCACTAACACATGCAGTGGTACAATCATCTGTGCACTGCCCATGCAGACCTCTAACCACCTACACACTACTGATTCACTGCTCCAATTACTGAGGTAGTACCCATGCACTCCAGCAATCTCCCTGTCACTACCTATGCACTCTTCCAATCACCCATCCAGCATCATGTACTTATCCAATCACTCCGCCAAAACCCAAGCACTTATAAAATCACCATGCACTCTTCCAGCAGCACTCTTATCATCTAGTCACTATCCATGTACTCATGCAATGACCCAGGCACTAACACATGCACTGCTACGATCCCCTGAGCACTACCAATGCAGTCTAGCCATCTCCTTGTCACTACCCATGCAGTCCTCCAATCACCCAGCCAGCACCATGTACTTATACAATCACTCTGCCAAAACCCAAGCACTTATAAATTCACCATGCACTCTCCTTACAGTACTCTAATCATCCAGTTACTACCCATGTACTCATGCAATGACCCAGGCACTAACACATGCAGTCCTATAATCCACTGTGCACTATCCATGCAAACCTCTAAACACGTAAACTCTACTCTTTCACTTCTCCAATTACCCAGGAAGCACCCATGTAGTGCAGGAAACCCCATGTGATTTCAAAAGAAAGCATTTCATTTGTTTTTATGTAGAACGTGTTTCTTTTGTAATAGATTAGTATATTTCTATATAGTTATATTAATAATATTACATTTATTTTACATTTATTTCAGATATTCTTCATCATCATTAAGATAGACTTACCATGACCAAAAAAACACAAAAGAGAAAAGAAGAAAAGAAACAATACTATTTTAAGAAAAGACAACAGCAAGAATTTGATGAACTACAACATGTGGGAAAAAGAAAAAAATCTTGCGGTAAGAGAACAAAAGAATTTATTAAAAGACTTTCAAGGACTAGAAAGGGTTTTGACAATGTAGAAAATAGAAAGAATACCTCAAGAACAAAGAAGAATGAAATGAAAAAAGGACAAATTAATGGCAAATCACGTTCTGAAAAAACAATCTATGCTAAAAGAAGAATGAATCAATTTTGTGAAATAAGGACACGTATGTTTCAAACTAGAGTAGTACAAAATTTATTAAGAGATGGCAAGAAATATAAAAAAAATCAGCATTTTATAAAAAGAAAAAACAGATTGAAACTATTGTTGAAAAGGCTTTTGAATTAAAAAGAAAATTGTTCATTTTAGTTTTAAACAGATTGCGATCATTAGATAGCCAATGCATTTTATGAAGGACAAAAGTAAAAAGTAGAGACTAATTAACAGAACTAACTTTTGTGATATTTTTTTGGGTGAATGGAAGCACACTTCAAGTTCAGAGCCTTTTTTAATGAAGAGAGCTATTTTCAAATCAATACATTAGTTCATCCAGTTGATACAAGTTTTAGTGCTTATGAAGTGAACAACGGTTGTGCAATTGAAAAAGAAAAGATGGTTCCTAGAAATGTAGAAGAAGTGATAGCTGATGAAGTTCTAGGGAGACGTACTAAAGCCCAAGTGTATACTTGGGATTGTAGTAGTATTTGTAGTATACGACAGGAGTCTATTTATATTTTACGAAATTTCTTATGAGAGTATACTAAAAAAAGTGTTACACAAAAGATTAAGATGCTGCAAGGACTAGATCCTTGTAAAGTGAGAAAAAATACTGGTTTGCAAGGCCATTCTCTGGCTTGTCTTTCTAGAAAAGTGAGTAAAAGTGTTTTTCTTCATTTGAGAATGTTAGCAGTACATCACTCTCAAATGCGGAAGTTAGTAATAAGATTGTACTATGCAAAAAGTCCAGCAATAATTTTAAATGACTTAAACAGTGCTCTTTTGCATGGGTCAGTATCAGATGTAAAAAAAGTTTGTGATGAAATAGAGTTTCATTACTTTGGTCCTGAACAAGAGTGTAGAGAAAGTGAGAGTTTGATAGAAATAGGTGTTGAAGAAGATGTGGAAGATAGTAGTACTGAGAAGTTTGAAGAAGAAATTACGAAGTTTAAGGTAATGTGTTGTGAAAGACCAAACTATGTTTGTATTTGTTGTCGACGAACTCACTATAGAAATCAAACTAGGAATGTTGATCTGTATTTAAAAAGTGAAAAGAAAACAATGATAAGTGGAAGGAATTTGCAACTTATTTGTTGGTAGAAGATTGCTTTGATTTTGGTAGTTATCAACGTATTTGTAAATATTGTTATACCAAATTAGAGGACAACAAAATGCCAGCTAGAGCTGTACATAATAATCTAGAGTTGGTAGCTATTCCTCCAGAACTGGTAGATTTAATACTTATGAGTCCATTCTGATTCAATCTGTGCACCTGTTTCAGGCTATTGTTCGTATGGAGCCTAAAACAGGTAAGTTGCCTCCACAGATTTACAAAGAGGATTAAAAGGAAGAGTTGTGTATTTACCTTTAGATTTAAAGAAAAATATTGAAACTATTGGTGTAGAGAAAGAGGAAACTGAACCTGTAGTTATTCTAGTTAATGGTGTTCCTACGAAGAGTAAGAAAATATGGCAAGAATTACTAGATGTGAGCAAAGTGCAAAAGGCTACGTTATATCGCCTTAAAAACAATGTTTACTACAAAAATGTGTATGTTAAAGAGGAAGAAATAGTTTTAGGAGATGATAGCGAAATTTCAAGTGGCCAAATTGAAAAAGTGGACATCTCCAAAAGTGAAGAAATGTATGAACATTATAGTGTACATTCTTTACATTCCAAAGAAGTGATTGGAAATACTATTGAATTATTCCAAATGAAGAAAGCGAAGGGGACTCTCATGAGTGTTTGGGGAAAAAAGTTTGGAAGCTCATTGTTTTCCACAGCTCTTCCCCACTGGAAAAGGTGGACGATATGATGAACGACCAGTACAGTTTCCCGCATCAGAATATCGGACAACAAGATTGTACACAGAAGATCCAAGATTTCGACAATGTATTCCATATATATTTCATCTTTTGTTTGAAAGTGACTTGTCTGGACTTTCATATGCAGTCAACCACAATTAAAAACAGGAGTTCATCTTCAAAATGTTTCTGCAAAGGAATTCATGGACAAAGTACAACAGAGAGACGATCATTTAGAATCTCTATTGATTAATTTGATGGCGTGTCAACGTTGTACTAATGAGTATTGGTATCGTCGTCATGGAGAACTTAAATGTATGTTAAGGAACTTAGGAACCCCTACGTAGTTTGTTACGCTAAGCTGTGCTGAATACGCATGGGACGATTTACTTGAATTTCTTCGAGAAGCAAATTCAAATATTAAAAACATTGAATTCAAGACACCGGGAGAACTGTGTTCCTTGGATCCTGTAAATGTGTGCAGATATTTTAATCATAGGTTTCAAGCTATGATGTCTTTTATCTGCAATAAAAACAACCCACCTCTTGGAGAAGTTATTGATTTCTTTTGGAGAAAGGAGTACCAAGCTAGAGGTGCTCCTCATATACATATGCTTTTATGGATCAAGGATGCACCCAAATTTGGAACTGATTCGGATGAGACTGTTTTATCTTTCATTGAAGACTATGTTATATGTGCTATACCAAAAACACAAGAAGAAAATACCTTAAGACAACAAGTTTTACGGTTTCAAACTCATTGATGTGGCAAATACTGTCGACAGAAATACAAGTCAAAGGAAAAGTTTTATACAAAATGTCGATTTGGATTTCCACGTCCAGTAATATCCAAAGAAAGAGTCAACAGTTTCATGTCAGCAGTGAGGCATAGTATCACTAGAAAATCTCCAAAAAATACTTACAATTTAAAAAGAAGTGAACAATCAAAGTATATTAATGATTATAATCCAGTAATTTTGTCGATGTGGAATGCAAATATGGATATCCAGTATGTTGCAGATAATTCCATTGCTGTTGCTCGGTATGTTACGTCATACAAAAAAAAATCTGAAAATACGTAATTGAAAGAAATGTGGGAAGAAATTGCCCAAGAGAAGACTCTTACTAAGAAATTGTCCAGCTTTACTTTGAAGATGCTGTCCCATCGAGAAATTGGATCCTATGAATGTTCGGATCGGTTGACCTCTGCAAGTTTATATTCAAAGACAAGAGGAATCATTTGGGTTAGTCTAGGTCTTGCTGCAACACAAAATCGAGTACTTAAACCTATACAAGAAATCGAATATTTAGCATTAAATGAACCGGAAAGCACAGATATTGTTAAAACAAACATGTTGGATACATACTATCCTAATAGAAGTCCCTATCTTGAAAACATATGTCTCTATGAAGTACTGCAATATTACAGTTTTAAGTGAAATATTACAGAGAACATAAATGAAGAAAAATATGCAGTGATTGGTTCAGAAGGATGTTTGGTGAAACATAGTAAAGGCAATCTCATTAATCACAGGAAACTGAATTGCGATACTCCTGATAAAAGGGAATTTTACTATTTAGCACTTCTGCAACTCTTCAAGCCTTGGCGTGCTGAAATGGAATTACTTGGAGATTTTCAGTGCTATGAAGATTCTTTTAATGCATGTAAAGATAGCATTGAATGCACAGTTTTTCCAAATTATCCCCAAATGTTAAATAAAGAAATTGAACAAGAAGCTAGTATTGCAGTTGAGATTGCTAGAGACAGTTCTCAAGATAGTCAAAGTTCTGATCCACTAGGACAACCAATTCTTGAAAATGAAGCAGCAATCGCCATGAGTGAAGTGGAAACAGCAATGCATCAAGCACAACATGATATTATGGACTTAGGAAACTTGGAAGTACAACTAAATATTGAACAGAAAGAAATATATCAGCAAGTTACACAACACATCGACCATGGTTTACTTCATGAAAAAAAAGAATGCAACTGCACATCTTTTAAATCTATTCAAATGTATATCAGTGGTCAAGCTGGTACAGGAAAACGTTTCTTAATTAAAGTTTTGACCAGTTATCTACAGAAAACCACTGAATCACATTTATCTTGTGTTCTAACCGCTCCAACGGGGTTAGCAGCACACAACATTAAAGGGATTACATTACATCGTCTACTAATGCTACCTGTTGAACATGAAAACAAGTTGGAATATCACAAGCTTTCAGGAGAAGCTTATTTGGAAGTTTCAAGAGTACTAAAGAAAATGAAACTTCTAATCATTGATGAGGTGAGCATGGTCTCAAACTTAATGCTTGCCTTTGTACATTTAAGAATGCGGCAAATTTTAAAAACAGAATATGATGTGTTATTTGGAGGAAAACATGTGATGGTTTTTGCCGATCTACTGCAACTTACTCCTGTAAAAGGGCAACCAGTTTTTAAAACACTTGTGCATGAAGACACCAGAAATTCTTTGGGAAGTACTGGAAATGTCAACATTTGGTCATATTTTGAATACAAAGAACTTATTAAAAATATGCGAGAGGCAAGTGATGAAGATTATGGAAGCATTCTCCAAGATATAAGAATTGGTGTATTTATAGAACATGGTAAAGAAGCTTTGCAAAGTCGGCTACTTACAAACTTGTTTCCAAATGAAAATGTTGCTCCAGAAATAATATACAAAAAAATTGGAGAAAAGAAATCTATAATCTGCCTAATGCCAACACTGCGAGAGTGTTCTACATTCAATGAAGAACTTTTAAAGCTGGAAAAACAACAAATAATAAAAATGGAAGCCATTGATAAAATAGAGCACGAAGGAATTACTATTATTTTGACAGAAAAATTAAAAACAAAATTTGATTCTTTGTATCTAGGACTGCTGGTTTAGAAAAGAATTTATATGTATGTGAAAACTGTCGGGTAATTTTACGGCGTAATTTGGATGTGGAAAAAGGTTTAGTTAATGGAGCAATGGGAAAAGTTGTTAATTTTGTTAATTATCAAAATAGAGATGAAATTGAATTTTTGAAGATTAAATTTGATCAGATTGAAGAGGTAAAACAGATTGGACGTTGTTCTGTTCATTTTTTGCTTGTTAAAGAATTGTATGTTCATAGAAAACTGGTTCCTCTTTCTTTAGCATATGCGGTGACCATTTATAAATCTTAAGGTATAAGTGTAGACAGTGCTTTGGTAAACATTGGAAGTACCGTGTTTAAAGAGAGCATGGCATATGTTGCATTGTCCTGAGTCAGAACTTTATCTGGATTGTATTTGATTAATTTTGATGAGAGAAAGATTACTGCAGATGTAAATTGTGTAAGAGAGTATAATCGGTTAAGAAGACTGTATGCTCCCCTAGGAGTGGGCGTAGTTTGCGGAGTACTATGCAGAATTCCACGAAGTTGAACAAACGTGGGACTCCCAATTAATAAAACAAAAACCTCAAATACTTTTGGCAAAATAACAAGTATCTCGGTCTAACATGCTAAAATGCATATAGACATTTCACAAAAGTGAAAATGAAAATTTAGCAAGCAGTGAGAGAGGTGATGATTTTGGGATCCTCCCTAACCTAGGAGAGAACCAAGCAGATGCCTTGAAAACAAAGAGCACATCTTGCTGAACGATTCGGTGGTGGTCCCATCCTCTTAGGACCACCCCAAGCACAGTTATGGGCAAAAATACAATCCCAACCGAAGGCCCTGCAAAGCATTATGGGACGAGATTAGCAGTGGGCAGTGAATTTTATAGTATCCTATATCAAAATAATTCTACAAAGAGCTGCAGTTCAACTAGTCGTTACTAGGTGTCCCTCACGAGTCAAATGCAAAAGCATTGAAATTATTACATCAAGCTGCAGTTCCACTAGTTGTTACTAGGTGACCTTCACGAGTCAAATGCAAAAGCATTGAAACCCTTTCATGAAGCTGCAGTTCCACTAGTCGTTACTAGGTGTCCCTCATGAGTCAAGCATTTGACTTGAGGGACACCTAGCAACGACTAGTTGAACTGCAGCTTGATGTAATAATTTCAATGCTTCTGCATTTGACTCGTGAGGGACACCTAGTAACGACTAGTTGAACTGCAGCTCTTTGTAGAATTATTTTGATATTGGATACTATAATATTCACTGCCCACTGCTAATCTCGTCCCATAATGCTTTGCAGGGCCTTTGATTGGGATTGTATTTTTGCCCATAACTGTGCTTGGGGTGGTCCTAAGAGGATGGGACCATCACTGAATCGTTCAGCATGATATGCTCTTTGTGTTCAAGGCATCTGCTTGGTCCTCCCCCTAGGTTAGGGGGGACCCCAAAATCATCACCTCTCTCATTGCCTGATATTTTTCATGTTCAAAGTTCACTTTTGTGAATTGGTTATATGGTTTTTAGTATGTCAAGGTGCTTTATCAAAGCATTTGTGGGTGCAGTTTAGTAGCTGAGTTTTTGCTTGAATTCATGTGTATATGTAGTGAGGTTGGAAATAAGAAAAAAAATCAAGAGAATGTTGATGTTCCAAAGGGAAAAAAAAATGGACAGTGTTGAAGATATTGTAGGATATCAGTTAGAAAATAGTTCAGGTATCAACTGCTATTCTAATGTAGTTGTGAATGTTGTATTTTTTCTAGAAAATCTTCAACAACAAATTATGGAGAATCGAGACAAAAGGTTTTGTTCTTTAATGCATCCTATTTTTGAAAACTTGACAATTCAAAAAACTAAAATCCAAAGTGTTTCTGGCATTCGAAATCTTCTGGATATATGTTCTGGTTGTTCACAATTTACACTTAATGTACAGCAAGATGCTCAAGAATTTCTAAGGTTTATGCTTGCAGTATTGGAAGATGAAGGAATACAAATTGAAAATCTGTTTGGACTTCGTTACAGATGGGAACATGAATGTGAAGATTGTACATTTTCTTCTATCACTAAAATAGACACTGAAAGATTCATATATTTGACAATACCAGATTGTAAAACAGTGTCTTTTAACAAATTAGTAAAATAAGCAAATCAAAATATGGAATGTAGTCATTGCAAATCTGAAATGTTATCAACATTATTTGTAGAAAAATTTGGACAATATGTCATTTTAATGATACAACGTTGCAGACCAGTTGGAAGAAAATTGGAAACTAATATTAAAGATTTTGTGGCAAGTCAACTGTCAATTTCAGGAAGAACTTTCAAAACAGTGGCAATTATTTTCCATGATGGACCTTCTACAACATCTGGACACTATACTGTGTATTTAAAGTGCAATAAAGGATGGACACATTGTAATGATGCCCATTTGCTATTCAAATATCGGTTGCCTTACCAATTACCAAATTCATACCTAATATTTTTGATGCCAAAGTTCTGAGAACATCATTCGGCCTATTGGGAAGATGTCAACATGAATTAATTAGATTCTTTTGGATATTTTCAATACAAACGATTTCAGAAACATTATTCGGCCTATTGGGAAGATGTCAATATGAATTTAGAAGTTTAGTTTGGATATTCTCAATGCAAATGATTTCGGAAACATCATTCGGCCTATAGGGAAGATATCAAGAATTGCTGATTCAATTATCCTGATTCGAATGAGCCCTGGCAGTGATACATGGATTTAGTATCAGAAAAATTCAAACAAGTCACGAATGAGGAATTTAGTGCTTTGACGCTGCCGGCTATAATTCATCTTTATTTAAGAAAGCTCCTGATCTGTATTAGTATTAGGGGACGCCCTTACAGCTTTCACCGGAATTGCTTTGAGGTCGGGACAGGACCACAAGCCCCAGCAGCACCGCGGCCGTTCTTTGCCACCAACGTCACGCCGGCAGCAGCGCGAGTGCCAGGAGGCGCTTTGAAAAACTCTCCAGGGCTCCCGCAGCGTGGGACGCCTTTACAGCTTTCACCGGGAGTGCTTTGAGGTCGGGGGCCAGGACCACAAGCCCCAGAAGCACCGCGGCCGTTCTTTGCCGCCAACATCACGCCGGCAGCGAGCGCCAGGAGGTGCTTTGAAAAACTCTCCAGGGCTCCCGCAGCACGGGACACCCTTACAGCTTTCACCGGGAGTGCTTTGAGGTCGGGGGCCAGGACCACAAGCCACAGCAGCACCGCGGCCGTTCTTTGCCGCCAAAGTCACGCCGGCAGCAGCGTGAGCACCAGGAGGCGCTTTGAAAAACTCTCCAGGGCTCCCGCAGCGCGGGACGTGCGCGGGCCAAGGGCGGGCCCGTCTGCGCCCGTCAGAGGCCGAAGGAGGCCAGGCTGGGCCATTCCTTTTGGTTTTGGTTAAAATCATTGTATAATTGCGGCCACTGGTCACCATTTGATCTCAGGTCAGTGATTCAGTAATTGTTTTTGCACTGGTGCATCTACTTGTCTGACTGGGCGGCATTTGATTTACCTTGGGTCCAGTTGATAGACGGATAAAGTCATAAGTTGTGGTTTGACTGGATTATTTCTTTGGAATATTGTTTGTGATCGCAACGATAGCAACCAAGTTAAAAATAAAAAACAATAATATAAAGCCAATATGGGCAAACAAAATTGTACTGATAAAAAACCACCAGTTCCAGCAATCCCTAAATCTAAAATCCAACCCACCTCTATTGATCGGATGCTGGAGAGGGCAATAGGAGTGGTGGCAACAGAAATCAAACAAACCGAGAGACGTCTTTCACTTACGCCAAATATGGCCCCCCCTGACAGATCCTGATACATCCCAAGTCTCCGGTTTTACCCCTATTAATACCCCCAGGGCCCTGACTTCTACTGATGTTGTGCCCAGTATTGAAATAGTAACGGAGGCGATTCCCCTGCACCAAGTGAAAAGGGGAAAACTTAAACCACCTACTAAAACGGGGATGCAAAAGAAGAAAGTAACAGAAGAACCTATGGCTGGTAAATATAGTAGAGAGGGTGTTCCTCTACTAGATCCGAAAGGGACATGGAACAACCAGCATGGGTTACAGATCTAGTGGTGGATTTGCACATTCAGTTAAGGGCCATCGTTAAAGATGAACTCAAAATGCTGTTCGATAGGATTGATAAACTGACGACATTGCTAGAGACTAGGACAGGGGTCAACAACGGAAGGGAAGAGATTGATAACAACCAAGTATTTCAGGCTACCTGCAATCTAAGTAAAGCTGCTCCAATCTAACATCAAAATATTCCCCTACTCAGTATCACTAATGTGCAAGTAAGACAGTGCACTCCAACCCCTAGCAAGGCTAAATCAATATCCGCCCCCGTACAGATCAGTGGCCCAAAGCAAGATTCTCGACAAAGGGAGAGGCCTGGTCCCATCAAATATACTGAGACCCCTAATGAAAATAGTCCACCACCATTTATTAATCTACCGCCAGAGTCAACCCCCTATGTTGTCAC
This sequence comes from Calotriton arnoldi, assembly GCA_963921515.1. NCBI lineage: Eukaryota > Metazoa > Chordata > Amphibia > Caudata > Salamandridae > Calotriton > Calotriton arnoldi. Next base: position 49,051 of record CAWUFW010019321.1, read on the forward strand.
TTTGTTAGGTATCCCCGAACTTGGTAGGGGGCAAAAGGAATCACACCAGGACCTTAAAAATAAATGTCTGTTTTGGTTGGTCAACAACAAGCAATTCTGTTACGAAGATGCTGGCGATATTTTAACGTCCCGTCGAGTAGGCTGGGTGGGCTGGAGACCCAAGGTTTTACGGGGAGACTGTGTAGTCATCAATTTTAGAAACCCATTAGCTGCTCGGGCAATCCTAACAAGGGGTGACTGGAGACAGGAAGGGACAATAAGAGCTGTCCCGCTGGGGTACTTTTACCCCCCACAAGGTCCTCAGCATTGTAGATTTGGAGGGGAGGGGAGGCCCCCAAATCAAATCTATCAAACAGATCCATCGGGATTTTATCCGTTGAGGCAACCACTCTTCTTCATTCCCACATCTAATAGGTTTGGGGTTCTTGAAGAAGTGGATTGACTTGCATTGAAGGGGCACAGGGTACAGGATTCTAATTATTTAGCAGAGGCGACCACAGAACAGTGTATGACAGTGAAGAGGGTGGGCCCAGTGGGGGGCCAAAAATATTAGAAGTAGGTAATAAGCCAGATTCTAGAAGGGCAATATCTAACATCCAACTCCACGACTTTGAAGGTGGGTCCCCCAAGAAGTCAGGCTCGTGTATAGGCGAGATTATGACCCCCTTGTCCCTAGATTGCATGACAAATGATAGAGGGCCGGATCTATCGAGGCTGTGAGTTATTTCCTGGAACGTGGCCGGTCTTGCCACCAAGCTGGATAGTCCAGACTGGGGGAGTTTTATTGAACAGCATGAAATTTGTATGTTCCAGGAAATTTGGGCAAGGGGGGATTTATTTAAACCAGGTTATGCCACATACACAATCCCAGCGACTTCGGGAGGCAAAGGAAGGCCATCGGGGGGGCTGAGCATTTGGATAAGGACACACCTGGGTTGTACAGCTACCCAGCTGGATACAGCTTCTAATGACATACTTTGTGTCCTTCTCAATTTCCCCCTAAGGACCACTGTTGCCCTAATAAATGTCTATTCTAGACCAGTTAGTTGCAGTCAAGAGTCGAAGACTCTTGACGAGCTAACGACATTTCTTGCTAATATTCCGGATAAATACCTGTTGATTCTAGGGGGGGACTTCAATTGTCAGTACGAGCCCCTAGAGGGTATGAATAGGGACTCCCCATGTGGGGAAGATCTGCATTGGGCTGTACCAGATTCTTCCTGCCCGTTAGTAAGAGCATAGTCTCCCCTGGTACTCCAGATGAATTCTATGGGCCTAAAGCATTCACTGAGAGCTTGTAATGGAAGAAGTAAGTCCGATACCCCCGGCAAGCATACTTTTAACAGAGTTGGACAAAGTTCGTTAATTGACTATATCCTGGTCTGTATAACCTCATGGCATAGGGTTGTCGACTTAAAAATTGTGCCGTGTCATGACAGTGATCATGATGCACTAGTCCTGGAACTACTCAGTTTAACCCCTGAGAGTATTAATAATTTGGCTAATCCTCCTGATGGCAGATTGATCATCTCCAACTGCAGGAGGAGAGTCCGTTGGACTGACTTGAGTAAATCTCAAGAAAAGCTAGGCGCCCTGTATTCAACTGTCATTCCGTTTCTCACAGACTCTCTCCAATCTGTCTCTACCGACAATACCCAACTTTAACTAACGAAGGTTGTCCTGAACCATACAAAGTTAACAGCCATAATGGCTGACTTTTTTTTCCCAATAAAAAAGGTTAGTAACAAAAGAATTTCTTGTCACACATGGTTTAATGGAAATTGCCGAAAGGCAAAAACAGCTCTGGTCTCTGCCATTAAGGACAAAAATAAACCACTGATTAAAATCTGTAGAACGGCCTATCGCACAAGTATGCTGGAGGCAAAAAAACAGTGGGAAAGTGACAAGAGGGAAACCCTTAGAAATTCTCTGGAAACCCGCGACATGAAGACCTTTTGGAACGTGGTGAATACGGGTAGCATGCAAGGCAAATCGGCAATTGAGCCAAACTTGGGGGCAAATGTGCGGAGGGAACATTTTGAGTCCCTTTACTCAAGCACTAAGTCAGGGGCTAGCACAACGAACAAATTATGTTACCAACCGCAGGTAGATTGCTCTAGTGTAAACAAAAACACCCATGGATCGGTAGCTGACACTTTAATGATAACTCTTGCAGAGGTAGTTAGTGCCTTAGGCCAAATTGCGCACGGTAAGGCACCAGGGCTTGACAAGATTCCTGGGGATTTGTTCCGAAGCGAACCAATTATTTGGGCTCCGTATTTTTGGGTCTTATTTAATGCTGTTATGCATGGCAATCCCTACAAGCTGGGCCGGGGCCGAAATAATTCCAGTTTTTAAAAAGGGATCCCCTTTGCTGCCCACAAACTATAGACCGATAAGCCTCATTGACATCAGTCAAAAATCTTTGCACGCGTACTGTTATACCGTTTGCAGAGTTGGATGGAGGAACACAAAGTTCTTAGCCCGCTCCACGCAGGGTTTAGAGAAAAAATGTCCACTCTGGACCAAGTTTTCAGGCTGCAATTATTGCACTGGAAGACCGTGTGCATAGAGGGTGGCAGCCTCTATCTAATTTTTGTAGACCTGAAATCCGCATTTGATTTGGTCCAGAGAGAAAAGTTGTGGGCGGTCCTGTTAGAGATGGGGGCTCCACCATACCTGTGTCATGTAATAAAACGGCTGCATGAAGGAAACTACGCACAGATAAGATTTGGTAAATCTGGGGAACTCACTACTCCTATCCCCGTAGACAGAGGAGTGCGTCAGGGGTGTGTCCTTGCTCCAACTCTTTTTAGTCTTTTTATCAATGGGCTAGTCAACTTTTTAAACTCTGAAAAATATCTAGACGCACCAAAGTTGGCAGCACGTAACATCTCGGCCATGATGTTCGCTGACGATACTCTGCTATTATCTAAAAGCCCAATGGGCATACAGAGGGTTCTTAACAAATTCGATGCCTTCTGCAAAGAAAGGGGGCTAGAGATTAATCTACAAAAAAACACATTTATGGTATTCAATTCATCTAAAAGCACCTGGCCAAACCCATGTCTAGAAGGTAGACCATTAGAGAGGGTATCTACCTTCGACTATCTTGGTATTGCCATTTCAGATAAAATGAACTGGGGAGCACAGATCAAAAAACAAGTTCGAAGTTAGCACAATCAACAGGGTGTCTGTCCAAGGTGTTCCGCAACTCCAGTCACAAACCTGTGGGCCCAGTAGTAGAGATATACAGGGCTCAAGCTAGAGGTGCTGCCTTATACGGAGCTGAAATTTGGGGGCATGACCGTACTGATAGTCTAACACAAACCGAAAACTCCTTTATTAGACAACGGTTTGGTCTCCCCGCAGCACCCCACTTACTCCATTACGCTTAGACTTGGGTGTTAGGCCAATTGTGGACGAAGTAGCCTTGAGACCACTTCTATTCTGGAGGCGTTTGTGGGTTACTCCAGAATTGTTGGAATATAGGGAGGAATTGAGAGAGGTGTTGAATCTACCAGGGGCAAGGAGATTACAGTGGTTCACCTATGTCAGGAACTCCCTTACACTAATGGGTCTGGGTAATCTGTGGGACAATCCTGAAATCCAATGCCCTATAGTCTCAAGGGAAGTGCTTAAGGGTCGATATTGGGAGACTAAAATGGCACAGCTCCAGGGGGAACACTCTACGGGGAAACCTACGGCGGCGTTTTTGGAATTTAAAGATCAGTACATATTAGTGCCGGCACTCAATGATATCAAGCCGGCTGCCGCACGAAAGCTTTACTTACAGTTCAGGCATGGGGTATTGCCACTGCGTGCCTTCACGAATAAATGGGCGGGCCACCAAACGTTGGGCTGTCCGGCATGCAATTGTCGAGAAGAATCAGAAAGCCATGTGCTCTTTGTCTGTACTGGTTATAAAAAAGCAAGAAAACGTTGGCTGGTCCAGATATGTAGAAACTTAGGAACCAGGCAATGCTCAGAGGCCTATAGGCTACTGAAACATGATACTAGTACCCCCATAGTTTACTCAGTGGCAGGCTTTTTATTTTCCATGTGGTGCACCCGAAGAGCTTCTATAAAAAATGCCCCCTAATGCCCCCTAATGATGGTGATCAATCCAGTGTATATATTGTCCCGTTTTTATCTGATGGAATTTTAGATTAATTTTAGGTGTATCTTAACAGTATTTTAATCACGTGTTATATCAAGGGTACATATTACTAGCTTATAGGCTATTATGATACAGGACCGGTGACTAATGACCAACGACGTTGGATTCCTTATTATATTTTTGCACAGGCACTTTATTGTAAATTTCTATGCTGCTAGTAATTGCCTTAATGATCAACACAAGGATTGTATACATTAATACGCATTATCAATTGCGAGTTGACTAGAGTATTAGATTAAGTGCAGACAAAATACTATGTTATTTTAAATTGTTTCCATGTACTGTATATACAGGTAACCATAGTCTGAGGTACCAAGATTGACCATAAATTAGAGCTGATCAGACAAAATCATGAATTAATAGTAATGCTTCCTGAACCCTGTATGCCCCTTATTGAATAACTGTAATATTCTTCCTTTTAATTTATTGAGATGTTGGGCATTGTTTTAATTGCTGTTATGATCACACTGATTGAAACAAAGCTTTACGATTGGATAAGTAGCTAATTAGCAACTTAGCTTTGTACCAAACTAGGAATTGTACTGCATGATGGGTCATGCTGTGAACCTTTACTGCATAGACTTTTGCTGATACGCTCCCTGGTCTTGATTATAACTGTTTTTACTGTTTTTATCATTGTATTAGATAGTTTGCATCGAAGCAGCTTGGATCTCTGTAACCAATCTTCGGATCATCTTGCACTTTAGGCACTGGCACTTTCAGGGTCCTTATTTGTCAAATGGGGGTCAGGTAGACTCTCCTATCTCCAGGTTCCTGTATTTGTATGATGGTTTTTATTTTTATTGAATGCACTTTTGTGGACCCTCTCTTTCCGTCGGTGTTTAGGAAGTCTGGACTCTAAGATGAAAGATCCACATGTTACTACGGACTATTTTTTTTTTTAATTTACTGCTTGCTATGTTTGTACTGTATTCTATGCATGTGAAACTTTTATGGCCGTAATGGCCTGAAATAAAGTTATATTGACTTTATTCAATTATCGTTTCTGTTCTTTGATATTGTATTTACAAAATTGTTTTAGAAAGAAGCATTTCATATATTTGATCTTTGTATTATATGCAATGTTATTGAGTATGTTTATTTTAGGATAAGTGAACAGATAGTTGAGTTTGTTGTAAATATTTTGAATACAGATTTCTTTTTTTTAACAATCTTATTGATTGTATTTTTTTGCCCGCTGTTATATGATGATCAACATTGAAATCACTGTGTATGGTGAAATTCAATAGAATCTGAAAACAGCAAAAAAGGCAAACTGAATATATTATGTGTAGGAGAGTAGGATCTGCCTCTTATGGTTACCCCCACTTTTTGCTGATGTCTCACTGTTTTTCGACATTAGTCTGGCTGGGGCCCTACTATCCAGGACCCCATCCTAGCTGCTTCCTCTCTAAATTGATTCCATGTACCTTAAGTACACTTCAGATTGGATTCTGGGGTGCCCTTATAAGTCCCTAGTATATGGTATACTATGTACCCAGTGCATAGGTACCCCAGAGGCCTACCAGGGGCTGAAGCATGGATTGTGCCACCCCTGGAAGGTCATCCAAAATGACACCACAGGACTGCTACTGCAGCCTGAGTGAGGTGGTGCATGCACCCCTTACAGAGATATGGGTTCCCTATATCTCACCTATCACTGCACATAGGAACCTATCAGTCACCCCATGGCAGGCCTTATCAATCCTGAAGGCAGGGTGCTTGGTTATATGTGAGAGGGTGCCCATGCATGAGCAGAGCACCCCTGCAGCCTTCGGAATATATCCTCCGGGGTTGTCAGTGGTGCAGCCTGACCATATACTCTTAAGTGCATTATATCCTCGCGGTAAATGCTAACTTTGGGATGGCTGCACGGAAACATGTTGTGTTTGGTGTCAAACAACTTGGAATCATACCCCCACACCAGTAACTGGTGTGGGAGTATGATCCCACCCTTCTAGAGGGGAAGACATGGCAGCACCGGTATACCCGGTACCAGCTAAACAGAGCCCAGGCATCACAAAATGGATGCTGCAGCCACAGACACGAGTCTGGCCTCCTGCTGCTGACCGAAACTCCGGCAGGGGAGGCCTGGCTCAGGGTGTTATCACCTCCCAGACAGGCCTTAGTGGATTGGGGCTGGGTGGGTGCACTCCAAGAGTGCTTTGAAGTCCTGCACTGGGGGCACATTTGTTGTCCTCGTGCATACCCCAGTTAAAACTGGTTGCAGGGGCTGCCAGCCCCTGCTCTGGCGTGAAACTGGACAAAGGAAATGGGTGCAGCCACCCCTCTTTCCAAACCCTCCCATAGGTGGGTCCCCAGAGTTAGTCCAACCCCTTTCTTAGGTATAAGTAAGGAACCCCTGGCAACAGGACTTTAGATATTCCTGGATGAAACTCTGCAACTGAATCCTGGAACTTTGGCGCTCTACTCAAGACTAGAGGACTGAAGAAATCTCCCTTGGGGTCAAGGAGTGACTACCCTGCTTGGCATGCACCAATGAAGCATTTGCCGGTCTGCATCTCCGAAGCTCCCACCGGACTCCGAAGTACTTGCAGCCCAGGAAGAGGATTTCCAGACTTCTCAGAGGCCGACCCGAATCCCCAGCAAAGCTGAGACCCGCAGCCCTCACGAGTGACGTGGAACCGGAACTCCTGGACACCGTGCACATTTGCTAGTGCATCAACTTCTCGATGACTCTTGAAGTCCTGCTTTGGGTTACTTGTAGCCCAGGCCCCGAGAACCATTTGCATTGAAGATTGTGAGCCTACACTCCACGAGTGTTCCATGGGCCCGCTTCTTGCATTTCCGCTCCTTCACAATCCCTGGTCCATCAACTGGTGGGTCCCTGTGAAGGCAACTCTGATTTACTTTGGGCGTTTCTGGTTGCTCAAGATGTGCCGTAACTTCTCACCAAGTGGTGAGTCCCTCACACCTTGCTGGTCTGCACCGAAGCATCTTTCTCCTTTCTGCATGGGTTGCTGTTGCCAAGGCTTGTTGTGTTCAATCCGGACACCAACACTGCAGCACTCGACATCCTTTGTGGGACAGCTGGAATCCAGCTCCTGGTTGTCATCGACGCCTCCTGGTCCTCGTGGCTGAAGAGTCAAGCTTCACCTCTTTCACCTGAAGCACCTGACATCGGTGGGCATTCGACTATCGTGCCCCTGGTCACTGGCAAGTGACCCAGACTCTGTCCCCTCTGCTTTCAGGTTCTTCTCATCTCCGATCCAGGCTTCGCATCTTCCCGGCAGCAGCACTTCACTGCAGACTGCCATTGAAAACGACGACGCGACCCGACACCATTTGACTCCTATGCACCCGGCTTCCCTGGGTGAGGTAACTCGAGTACTCCGGTGCTCCCTTGGGTGATGACCCTAGAACTGTCTAAGTCCAAGAGGGTTTGGTCCTAGTCCATTTCTAAGTGGCCTTAAACTCTAAAACTCTTACCGCCACTTTCCCATAGACTTTAACAGAGCTTGCGGCTGTGTTCACACACTGCACACAGCCCCCGTGGGTCCCCGGTGTCAAAACCTTAGGTGGTTCCTTGGGGTCCCAGCAATTCTACAGGCTCTAGGCCTTGTGTCTACTTAAGTCGTGGTTCTTATACCACTTTCTTAATATATGGTTTGGTACGCCCTTAGGGCTAATCGTATATTGTGCTATTTTACTGTGCTATATGACTTGTAACTTGTGTACTTTCACCTCTAGCCTCATAAAGAGACTATTGGGTAGTGTTTAGTAATAAATACATATATTTTATAAATATACCTGGTGTGGTTCTCCTTTCATTTGGTCATTCATGAGATTATAACGGGTAAAACAATAGCTTAACACTCCTTCAAGAATTAGCCTGAAGGCTGCTCTCCATAGCTACCACTAGGATAGCTTTCAATAAAGGTTGTCTTTAAACCTATCATCAATAAAGGTCGATTGGACTGGTGCAAGGTGCCCACTATAACTGGTGAACAGCATATACCAGGCCAACTTCTTACATTGGTGTGCAGCGGTTGGATTAAATCCTGCCTTGTTTTACCAAATAATCTCAAGTGTGTGACTAACTGAAAATGACTAAATGTACCTGAGGTACATATAAATTCAAGCTTAAAAAATACAGTAAGTTCTACTGAACTTAGAGTTGTGTGTCAAGGGCTTAGCACACCCTTTCTACAACTCAAGAGAGTTTAGTAGGCCACACTAGAGTAGGTAGTGCACACCTCACTAGTGATGTCTTCAAGGCCAGGAACCAGTGGGTCCCTGCCAGAAGCCAATGAGCTTCTACCATCCAAGTATGACAACCTCCCATTCTTGGAATTGAGAGCATTGTGCAAGACTAGGAAGCTGAAGACAGGCAAAAGTGCCAACACCCAACATCTCATGGAGATGCTTCTGCTGGATGATCTCAGAAGACCCCTAGGGTCTGAAGGGGTAGGCAGAGAGGGTGGGGCAGAAAATGAGGAAGGGTCCAGGGGTGAAGAAACCCAGGACCTGACCTCTGAAGCTGACTAGGAAGATGACAATGATCTTGACCTGGAAAATCCAGCTCCTCCTGCAGATGAGGAGGAGGACCAGAATGGCCTCCCCTTTGTCCCACCAGGAAGATTTGTGAGTGTGCCTAGAAGGACAAGATCTCCTTCTCAGGAGTCTAACCATTCTGACACCTCAGTAGGGACCTCTGTTTCCTCTCATAGGAGGGAATCCTCTCATGAAAGGAAAGAGAGAATGCTCAAGTATGGAGAAGCTCAGCTTAGGATCAGAAGAGAGCAGTTGGCTATAGACAGGGAGTTCCTAGAGCTTCATAGACAAAGAAGAAAGTTGGGACTAGAGTCCCATGGTGGCAGCAACTTCCCTAGTGGTAGGGAAAGGTCTTATGACCATAGAAACCTGAGCAAGATTGTCCCTCCCTACCAGAGTGGGGATGACATCCACAAATGGATTACTGCACTGGAGAGGGCCTGTAAAGTTCAGAGGGTCCCCCAGGAGCAGTGGGACGCAATCTTGTGGCTCTCCTTTGCAGACAAAGGTAGAGAGAAGCCCCTCACTGTGAGAGAAGAGGGTGCTGATGATTACCAAGTCCTGAAGAGTGCCCTGATAGATGGGTTTGGCCTAACCACTGAGCAATACAGGTTAAAGTTTAGAGATACCCAAAAGGCACAGACACAGGAATGGGTGGACTTTGTAGATTGTGCTACTAAGGCTCTGGAAGGCTGATTACTTGGCAGTAAGGTGTGCAACTTCAAAGGATTGTATAATTTAATCATGAGGGAGCAGATTCTTAATAACTGTCAGAATCAGTTGCTACATCAGTACCTGGTTGACTCTGATCTGACCTCTCCCCAAGAATTGGGAAAGAAGGCAGACAAATGGGTCAGAACCAGGGTGAAGCAGAAGGTACAGAACCAAGGTGGTGACCAGAAGAAGCCAGATTCCAAAAACTCTGACAAGGGTGGGGAAAAGGGTAAAGACCAGAAGTCTTCTCAAGGTCCCCAAAAATCTGCATGTGGTGGGGAATCCCAATCTACTAAAGGAAAAGGCCAAAAGAAACCATGGTGCAAAATCTGTAAGCAGAAGACTCACTGGACAAGTGATTGCACCAAGTCCAAAGACTCTAATCCAGCCACCATTGCCCCTAAGGCAACTGTTCCCCCTAGACCAGCTACAAATGGTGGTGGAAATACTCAGAATAAGGGTTTAGTAGGGTTGACCCTGGGTACTGAGATGGGCTCTGGCCTAGTCAGAGTGCCAACTCAGGCTGTCCTAGTCTGTGATGGGGGCATGGATATGTCCCCCTTAGTGAGTCCCAATAATTTGGGCAAATACAGACAGCAGCCTTTAATTAATGGAAGAGAGGCTTTGGCATTCAGGGACTCAGGATCAAGTGTCACCATGGTGACAAAAGATCTTGTTGATCCTGGGCAGATTATACTTGGTGAAATGTACCAGGTGACCAATGCTAGCAATGTCAGAACAGACCATTCTCTGGCAGTTGTTAACTTCTCCTGGGGAGGGGTAACTGGCCTTAAGAAGGTTGTGGTGAGTGCAGACCTACCAGTCGAATGCTTGCTTGGAAATGATCTTGAAACCTCAGCTTGGGCAGAGGTGGAGCTCAGGAAACATGCAGAAATGCTAGGGATCCCTGCACATGTCTTTGCTGTGACTAGGTCACAGGCAAAAATGTCAAAAGCTGAACAGGCCCTGGATTTTGGAATAATGGACCAGGTGCCTCCCAAGAGGAGGAGCAGTAGGGTTACGGCAGTGCCTTCCCCCTTGGCTCAGGAAGCAGATCAGTCTTTTGAGGAAGATGATCTCAGGCCTGAAGAAGGAACTGTCCCAGAGGAGCTTGAACCTGATCAGGTTGAGTTCTTGGGGACAGGGAGCCCTTCCAGGGCAGATCTGAGCCAGGAGCAGCTGAACTGCCCCTCTCTTGAACCTCTCAGACAGCAAGCTGCTGCTGAGGCTGCTGGGAATGCTAGTGGCACCCATAAGATATATTGGGATGATGGACTCCTGTACTCAGAGAGTAGAGACCCCAAGCCTGGGACAGCCAGGAGGTTGGTTATACCTCTGAAGTTCAGGGGCTTCCTATTGACACTAGCCCATGATATTCCCTTAGCAGGTCACTTGGGCCAGAACAAGACTTGGGACAGACTTGTCCCTCACTTTCACTGGCCCCACATGTCTGAAGACACCAAGGAGTTTTGTCGCTCCTGTGTAACCTGACAAGCCAGTGGGAAGGCAGGTGGCACCACAAAGGCCCCCCTGATACCACTACCTGTGGTGGGGGTTCCCTTTGAGAGGGTGGGGATTGACATAGTTGGACCCATGGATCCCCATACAGCATCTGGGCACAGATTTATCCTGGTAGTGGTGGACCATGCCACCAGGTTCCCAGAAGGCATTCCCCTTAGGACCACTACAGCACCTGTGGTGGCAAGGGCCCTCCTGGGAATTTTCTCAAGAGTGGGCTTTCCTAAGGAGGTAGTATCTGACAGAGATGCAAACTTTATGTCCAGTTACTTGACTGCAATGTGTAAGGAGTGTGGAGTGACTTATAAGTTCACCACACCCTATCACCCACAATGCAATGGTTTAGTTGAGAGATTCAACAAAACCTTGAAGGGCATGATTAAAGGGCTCCCAGAAAAGCTTAGGCGAAGATGGGACATACTCTTGCCCTGCCTTTTATTTGCATACAGGGAGGTGCCTCAGAAGGGGGTTGGCTACAGCCCTTTTGAACTTTTGTTTGGCCATCCTGTCAGGGGTCCATTGTGTCTGGTGAAGGAAGGTTGGGAGTTACCTCTCAAACCCCCTAAACAGGACATAGTGGACTATGTACTTGGTCTCCGCTCCAGGATGGCTGAGTACATGAAAAAGGCAACAAAAAACCTTGAGGCTAGCCAGGAATTACAGAAAGCCTGGCATGACCAAAAGGCTGTGCTGACTGTTTACCAGCCAGGGCAGAAGGTGTGGGTGTTGGAGCCAGTGGCCCCAGCAGCCCTCCAAGACAAGTGGAGTGGCCCCCATACCATTGTTGAACAGAAGGGAGAGGTTACCTATCTGGTAGACCTGGGAATTCCCAGGAGCCCCCACAGGGAGCTCCATGTCAACAGGCTGAAGCCATATGTGGACAGAGCTGACATGGGCTTGCTCATGGCAACTGATGAGGGACAGGAGGAGGAGAGTGACCCTATCCCTGACCTGCTCTCACAGAACCCTGATGATGGGTCAGTAGATGGTGTAGCCTTGGCAGGCAGCCTCACTGCCCAGCAGCAAACTGATTGTAGACAGGTGCTCAATCAGTTCAGACACATGTTTTCTCTGACTCCAAGTCAGACCACCTGGTGCACTCATGATGTGGACACTGGGGACAGTCTGCCTGTTAAAAGTAAGATTTATAGGCAACCTGACCAAGTCAGGGACTGTACCAGGACAGAAGTCCAGAAAATGTTGGAACTGGGTGTCATTGAGCCTTCAGATAGCCCTTGGGCTAGTCCAGTAGTCCTGGTGCCAAAACCTCACACCAAAGATGGTAAGAGAGAGATGAGGTTTTGTGTGGACTACAGGGGTCTCAATGCAGTCACTAGGACTGATGCCCATCCAATCCCAGGGCAGATGAGCTAATAGACACTTTGGCCTCAGCCAAGTATCTAAGCACAGTTGACCTAACAGCTGGCTACTGGCAGATCAGGCTAGCTGATGATGCAAAGCCAAAAACAGCATTCTCAACCCTAGTGGGCATTATCAATTTGTGGTAATGCCCTTTGGTCTGAAGAATGCACCTGCCACTTTCCAAAGGTTGGTGAATACAGTTCTCACAGGTCTGGAAGCCTACAGTGCAGCTTATCTTGATGATATTGCTGTCTTTAGCTCCACCTGGGAGGATCACCTGGTACACCTAAGGAATGTTTTAGAGGCCCTGCAAAAGGCAGGCCTCACTATCAAGGCCACCAAGTGCCAGATAGGGCAGAGTCAGGTTGTGTACCTGGGCCACCTTGTGGGTGGATGCCAGGTTCAACCACTGCAGAGCAAAATCCAGACCATCATGGACTGGGCTCCAACTACCCAGACTCAGGTGAGAGCCTTCTTAGGCCTGACTGGGTACTATTTTTTTTTTTATTTTTTTTAGTCCTCATCACGCAAAAAAGAGAGAGTATAATTGGCAAGATTTACCGCGTTTAGAAGCCTTTTCTTCCCCTCTGTTTTTCCCTGCCACACTAGAGTCAACTCCAATTCCTGCGTGGGGGTATCTCACTAGCCAACAGGCATCTCATACGGAACTTGCCCACTCCTTTTTTGAAAGGGGTCAAAAACCTGTACCACCATCTCACCTTTCTTGACTGTTGGTGCGCTTAATCATTGGACTTAATTAGATTTTATCAGATCAGTAACATACCTCATTTTTTTTTTTGTTTAAATATCTTTATTGGCATTTTCATATTTTAACATAACTGTCATCACATTTTTATTCAACAGTGCTTAGGTGTTCATGACCAATAGAGGCGATTACATGTGTGGGATAACTGTACTTCTAACTTGAGCCTCCGAGTCAATCCAACGTGTCATTTTTCATTATAATATAAATCACCATACATGTACGATTGGTTCAGTGATACTGCGTGCTATTTCCAACAGGTTTACTACCTTTTGTTTTGGTCGCTTGACATCGTTTTCGCCGCCTACACACCCGTGGTACCCCTTCCCCCTTGCCCTGTTCCCTAAATCATAAATGCATGGGTCACAGGTGCAGTGGTCTACGTATTCGGGCCCACACAGCCGACTGCCGCACTGTAGGGGGAAGTCTGTAGTATGGAGCAGTACAGTGCTGCTATTTGCTCATTGCTAATTATCAATAAGATCTTTTTTTTTTTTCTAAAATATACAGCTCCAACTTGAGCTCAAAACTTGAAAAAAGGAAAAGAAAACAACTGCCTTGTTTTTTGTTGTTGTTTGTTTTACAACACCGTCAGTTTCTATCTTATACTGCTGAAAATTAAGTGTCGTGCCAGGATATTGCTGCACATCTCAATATCAAATGCATCAGTGAGCATCACGTGTAGCCAGTTGGGGCCCCTTCCTATACAGCCGGGGTGGGGGCACAGATCCCTATGCGTTGGAACCTAAGGGGGGCATAACCTGCGCCGCCTCCACGTGCGCCGGGGCACACCTACTCCCTGCAGCTTGGGGTGCGGGGGAAGGGGGGGGGAAAAGACCGGCAGGTTCATACATCAGCTGTCCGGTTATCATCCCCGCCCGCTAGCGGCTTGGTTTGGAACGTCGTCAGTAGCGCATCCCAGGCCTGTGCTATGGGGAATTTACGGAGTCCCGCTGTCTCCTCCCTGTGTAATGCCGTACTTTCCGCCTGAGCCCACACCGTGAGTGAGCGTTTCCAGCTAAGCGTCTCTGGGGGATTTGCGCTTTTCCATTGTTTAGTGATTAGGCGCTTTGCAGTGATCAATCCCAAGTCTCGGAACCTTGAGGCGACCTTGGCCGTTTTGGGCCTTGGATATAAGCCCAGCAAACAGACTTCCCACGACCACGGCGGCGGCGTAGTTGTGCACGGCGCCAGGGCTATTATTACCTCCCGCCAATAACGTTGTATAGTCGCACACGCCCACATCATGTGTAGCAAATCTACGTCAGGGCACTGGCAGCGAGGACACATAGAGGTGGTAATTTTAAAATATCTATTTATCTTGCATGGCGTAAGATATGCCCGATGTATGATATACGTTTGAATAAGTTTAAACCTCGAGTTCCGAGGTATGTTCCTGGCACCCGCTAATATCACATCCCACTCCTTATCTGTCCAGGGCTGGCCTCTGTCTGTCTCCCACCCCGCCCGAAGGCGCCCCATCGGCTGCAGTGTTTGCGTAAGGAGCGCTTCCACTAGCCAATGGACCACATGTGACCCCTCGCCCATTGTATGCAAATATTGTATCAGCAGATGTGTCGGCGGCTCTGACGCCAAGTCTCCCCAGGCGGCTGCCAAGGCCCTCAAGAGGGAAGAGTGCAGCAGAAACTGGCCCGCTGGCAATCCTGTGTCTTCGACTATTGTCTCAAATAGCAACAGATCCCCATCCCTGTATAGGTCTCCTACTGTATCCAGTTCTGCCACTCGCCAGACCACCAGGGCTGTCTCTGTGGTGCCCATCTGGCCCCTCGGCGTCCCCAGCAATGGCAGAAGCGGAGCATAGGGTAGCGCCTGTCAGGTGAGATACAAGCTTCTTTTGTAACATTTATATGCCAGTTCTAGGTATAGTTGCGTGGGTCGCGGGGATTTAGCTATTGGGTGAAACAAGTGACAGATTCGGGAGTAGGTCCAGGGCTGCTGCACGGCGGCGGTGTCCTCCAGACACCTATCATCTAACCACTTTGTCACCCATTGAAGTTGGGCGGCTAGATAATAGAGTTCCAAGTTGGGGACCGACAGTCCTCCCTGGCCAGTGGGTGCATACATCTTCCATAATGCAACGCGCGGCCTCCCTTTATTCCATATGAAGTCCCGGAACAGACGCTCCAGTTCCCTGAACGACCCAGGTCTCACATACAGTGGAAGATTAGCAAAGTAGTATAACATCTTAGGGAGTACAATCATTTTCAGCAATGTTATGCGACTCATTACATTGAGCGGAAGCGCCTTCCAGAATTGCATCTGGGCCCGATTTGCTGAGATTGCTCTCGTTAAATTGCCTCCCAGTAAGTCAGCGGGCTCACGATATACGAAGACTCCTAGGTATTGAAATGTGGTCGGATACCATGTGAGGGGCACGTCGTTTAAGACCACCTCCGTCTCCTCGCTGTCAGCGCTGAATGTGTATATCCCCGACTTGGCCCAGTTGACTCGAAGCCCCGATTTTTCCTCAAAGAGTTTCAGCGTATTCGCAATGGATGTTGGTATTGCAGTGACATCTCGAAGGTACAATATCAAGTCATCCGCGTACAGAGAGACGGCGTGTAATCCATCTCCCAGCCGTATTCCCCACTCCTCACTCCCCCCGCCGAAGCAGTATTGCTAAGGGCTCCATTGCCAGGGAGAACAATAACGGTGACAAGGGGCAGCCCTGGCGTGTCCCCCGGCGTACTCTGACACAGTCGGACACTAACTTACCCGTTCGGACTCGGACGGTGGGCCGTTGGTATAATAGACGGACCATTTCCAGATAGCCCTCCCCAGTTCGTATTTCTCCAGCACTGCTGCCAGGTAAGGCCATTCCAGTGAGTCAAATGCCTTTGCCAGGTCCAGTACCAAACAACCCGACCGGGGCCAGATCTGTGGGGCGTACCGTTGTATTCTGAAAAATCTACGTATGTTTAATGAGGTACAACGCGTAGGGACGAAGCCATTCTGATCAGGATGCACTAGCAGTTTTACGAGAGGAGAAAGTCGTCTGGCTAGCAGTGACGCAAATATTTTATAGTCCGTGTTGAGGAGTGCAAGTGGACGGTAGGAGTCCAGAAGGTCAGGGTTTTTGTCCGGCTTGAGGAGTGATACCAATAGGGCCTCATTCTGCGTTGCGGCAAGAGTGGAGCCATCCAACGCTGCCTCATATACTTTCAATAGCTGCGGCACTAAAATAGACGCATATGCTTTATAAAATTCGGTCGGCAGACCGTCAGGTCCTGGTGACTTCCCATTAGCTAGGGAAAAGATACTATCACGCAATTCCTCTGTTTGTATCGGAGCGTTCAGCTCCTCCTTTTGCACACTCGTGGGTCGTGGCAAATCTATTTAGTCTAAGTATGTCTGCAGTTCTAACTGTGTTACTCGTGTTTGCGTTTTATACAGGTCTCGGTAATGCTCTACAAACGCTTCATATATGTCTTGCTGTGTGTATGCAGTAGCTCCAGTCACCGTTTTTACCGATACTATGGGTGTGGACGGCTCACTCTGACGAATAAGCCACGTGAGTAGCCTGCCTGCCTTATCCCCCATCTGGTGCGTTCTTGCCGAATGAGCCGCATAGTTGAGGCACTTCAACCGCTCCAGCAGCCGTGTGTGCTCGCCCCTCAGGCTGCCTAGTTTCCCTTGTTTATTGTCTGGGTCGGCTTGCTCCTCGTCCGCTAACGTCCGCTCTATGCAGGTAAGTTCTCTCTCCAGTTGGTGGCGCATACCTACTTGAGTCCCTAAACAATGCCCCCTAATCACCACTTTTAGGGCATCCCACTCCACCAATGGCGACGTGGCCGTGCCTGCCTTCTCCTCGAAATATTGCTCCACCGTAGTGTCCAGCAGCTCTGGAAAGGGGGCGTCCAGAAGCATATCTGGTTGAAGACGCCAGATCGGGATCGGTGGCAACTCCGTCTCCCATCGTAGCTCTAGGACATGCGGATTATGATCAGAATGCGTGCGGCCCATGTAAGTAGAGTCCACAATACTTGAAAGGAGGTCGTCGGACACCATGAAACGGTCCAAGCGCACGTGTAGTCCGTGAGCACCGGAATAGTAAGAGTATACCCTGTCTAGCGGGTTCCTGTGTCTCCAAGCATCCGTGAAGCGCCAGTGTTGTGCCCAGCCACCTAACGCCTTTGCCGCTGCATGCGTGGCGGTACCGGGCAAGGGGGGGAATGATCGGTCTATGGATACATCCAGCACACAATTGTAATCTCCGCCTAGGATCATGGGTAGTTCATGCCACACGGATAATTCCTGTGTCAGAAGATCTAGGAATATGGCCTGCTCAGAGTTAGGCGCATAGAGTGACGCCACTATCACCGGCTTCCCATCAAGAGCCCCCTTGACTATAACATATCTGCCTTCCTTGTCTATTAATGTGTCCGTCACTTTAAATGGAGTGCCAGGCCTGACCCAAACCAGTACCCCCCTTGCATATGCTGAATAGCCTGTCGCATATAGCTGCCCTCTCCAACGTCTATGCAGGCGCGCGATCTCTTCCTGTGCAATATGCGTTTCCTGCAGGAGCGCTATTTGTATGTGGTGCCGTTTCAAATAGGAGTAGATCTGATAACGGCGCTCTGGGCTATGAATGCCCCGCACGTTCCACATGCCTATTTTGATAGAAGCCATGTCATGTGATTGTCGGCGTCACATTCAGTCCCCTCCCACCGGGGATCTACAACAACTGGCGACAGGCGCATTAAGGCCCCATTGGCGTGCGTGCCCCTGTGTGTCTCAGCTGTGTTGCAAATATTTCCATGTCGAAGGATGACGGCAGTGTGAAAAGAAAAATAACAGTCAACCAATAATACCATGAGAGCAATTTCGCAACTGGCGATTGCCCAAACTTATAGCACAATAGCACACAGTTAACTTCTGGGGGGAACTATCGTGCACAGCAAACTACAAAATAGAAAGAGTCCGATAAGGGGAGCGTCAGGCACAGCGATCCCTTCCCCCAGCCAGTCCCATGTCGAATACGACTATTTACCTATACAATACGTATGACATTCCCATCTTTACGGGGTCTGCAAGAAAAGCCCAACAACAGCGCCATCACCCATCTAATAAAACAATCAATATAGACGTAACAAACATTCACATTATGATATGCTGGAGTCCACTGAGTCAGGGACACTTGCGTGAGCTGTGGGGCCGCATCTTTCCCGGTGTCCTCAGAAAAGTGGGGCAGGCGACAGACTGCAGTCCTTTGCAGGATCACACAATGGCGTCTGAAGTCTGCGGGGTGACGTGCGGCAGGACACTTGTTTCCTGCGATAGCGAAAAGGCATCAGACAGTTCCTCGTCGCTCTGTGGCCCCCGCCTGACAGAATCAGCATCCGAGTCCCCCTCCGGAGATCCACTAATACTTGCCACTGCCTGCACTGCCTCCAATTGACCACTCAATACCAATTCCGGCGCTGGGCCAGTCACCTGAGGGGCCGAGGACTGCGATCGCCTCCGCCTCTTTCTGCGTCGTCGCTGTGCGGTCTCGGGTAGGAGTTCTCTTTCTCCTTTCTGCGTCGGGTGGTAAGTGTCCAGCCATTCCCCTGCTTCCTCTGGCGTGGCGAAGAAGTGGGTCTTACCATGGGCGACAACTCTCAGCTTCGCAGGAAATAATAATGAGTATTTGAGTTCATACTGTCGCAGGCGTCGTTTTACCGCTAAATAAGAGTGTCGCTGTTTCTGGACTTGAAAAGTGTAGTCCGGGAATATCATCACCTTGTGATTGTCCACTTGTATGTCCTTCAATTGTCTGGTCTCTTGAAGTATAGTGTCCCTGTCTCTGTAATTTAGGAGACGTATTAAGAAGGGTCTTGGGTTCAAACCCGGTGGCGGCGGCCTGGCGGGCACCCTGTGCGCTCTTTCAACCACGAAATGGGGAGACAGGGCCCCATCCGGCAGCAGCGTCCGGAGCCAGTCCTCCGCATAGTGTACTGCTGCCCTCCCCTCCACTCCCTCCGGAAGACCAACGACGCGTATATTATTGCGGCGTGCCCGTCCTTCGGCATCCTCTGCTCTGTCTTCGAGGAATTCCACCCGGTGTAGCAGCTCTTGGATGTTCTTCTCAGCCGTGGTCACTCGTGGCGTGACCACCGAGATCTCCCCCTCCACTGTGGCTGCTCGGTCTGCCAGCTTCCGGTGGTCCGCATGGAGCAGCGTGAGATCGAGTGCCACTTTATCGATCTTTCCTTCCAATGAGGTGCGCACCTGGTTCATCGTCTCCCCAAGCTTTTCGACCGCCGCCAGCACCGCATCCAGCTTGTTTGCCATGGGGTCCGCCATCTTAGCCTCCGCTACTCTGTCCACGTGCGCCCGGGTCTGTGGGTGAGGGCCTGTCGCACCACCAGCACCAGTCTTCGGTCTGCTCCCTCGTGACATGAGGCAGTGCGCGCCGGTCGCCGAGGTGGACGAGTCTCCCCGCAGCTACTCTCTCGGTAGCACTCAAAGATCGCTTCCACCCGCCGTCGCGGCCCAGACCCCAGATCGATCCGTCGAGGCAATCTCGGAACCACGCCTGTCGGCCGGATGTAGGAGCTTCTGATCCGGGCGCGTCCACTATTGGTCCTGCACCTTAGCGTCTGGTGGGAAAGACGCAGCGGGCGCTATAGTCGGCTCCACGCGCCTGGACGCCCACGCACCTCTACTGTGGTAGATCTGTCATCCAACTTCGGGCCCCACCCGAGAGTCTAGCATCCAGTGCACCAACTGTCGTTGCACTGGGCCCTGGCCAACGGGGGGTGCCCCGCTCTCCGTGCCTCCTGGGATGCCCCTGCTGATCTTGCTTATGGCTAGGGGGAGGATGGGGGTGCTACATCCACCACTCTGCCAATGCAGGCCACTGGCGGCGATGCGCACCGCTCACGCTCTGACGCCCTGTTCCGTTACTCGCCCGCCATCTCCAAACTGCGAGGCAGCCTCCGCCGTGAGGGCCCCTCGATGCTGTTGCTGGTCCGGGGGGGGACAGGGCCGCTTCTAGTCTGCCTCACTGCCCATTTCTGCGCCAGCACCCTTTTAACAAGCCTGCTCCTCCTCACCTGGCAGTCCCAGCATCCAGGATCTCGCCTCTGGTCCGTGGTATAGCTCCAGGGTCATTCACGGCATCCAGTCCGCTGCCCCAGGGGCATCACTCGGTCAAGGACGCTACACCTGCCGGGGTCTTTTGTCCTGTCCTCGGCCCAGCACGCCTGCCGGGCCCTATTCCTGCGTCCCTCTCCTCCTGCGCCCGTACCTCCGATCAGCGGAGCCCCCGGGGCCACACCGGAACGCCCCTAGCCGGTGGCGGCGCAGACCCTGCGCCGGCTGAAGCGTCGCCCGCCTCGTCACTGTAGCCGCGGCCGGTGGCAAATACCTCTGCGTCGTCTTCACGGCACCCGCGCGGTCCACTCCTGCCTGTCCTCCCTGGCAGGCTGTGCGAGAGCAATTTCTAGGCTGCTGCGTGTGTCGGGCCTAGGGGGCAGAGTCAGCCTCCGGCCTCCGTTTGTTGAGCGAGCCCAGCTGCACGGCACCGTGCCCCCGGCTCAGCGCACCGGCAGGGGCTTAGCTCCGCAGCTCCCCCTCTCCGCTCGCCGTTTCGCCCGTCAAGGCTTCAGGGTCGTCTCGGGAACGATCCGATCTGGCAGTGGCCCCTTTTGTTTGGCACAGAACAGGATAAATGTGGCTGGGGAAGGGAGCCGTAGACGGAGCTGCTTAGCTACACGTCCGTCTCCATTGCCGGCTAAGCCACGCCCCATCAGTAACATACCTCATTATAGCGTTTTACCAGACCAATACTGTTCCCAGATATTCCAAAATTCTAATCTTTTAGTAAGTGCACCAGCTCTAACGAGCAGATTTATTCTAAACACAGAATTCAGCCATTCTTCTTCTGTAGGTGACACAGGCTTAACCCATTTAATACATATCTCACGTCTAGCAAGCAATATCAGTAAAAAGAGTAGATTTCTTTGTTTTTTACTAAATTTGGGTCTTCCACTGTCATCCAGCTCCACCCCAAACAATACTAATTGGGCGCTTACCTGTATTACTTGATGGAATACCTCAGAGAGTGTCTTACCCACTTTTTCCCAAAAGCTCTGGAGTCGGGAGCACTGCCAAAACATGTGGATGTCATCGGCTCGTTCTTCATCACATTTAGGACATCGTTTCACCTCTCCTTTTTTCAGTTTTGACAGCTTCTTGGGAGTCCAATATGCTCTATGCAAAGTAAATAGATAATTCTTTTTGAGAGGTGCAGATTTAATGACGACCCCACATGCATCCGCAGATACTTGCCATAATAAGGATACATCCAGCGTAGGCAGTGCTTTCCCCCAGATCTCGATGGGAAGGGTGAATTCCTCTCGTCCTTCATTGATAAGCGCCCAATACCAAAAAGCTACCTCTTTCTTCCCAAATTGTACTTGGAATTTCAACTCCAGTTCTGAATTTCCTACCCCGTCTTTTCCCAAGGATTTTGCCCAGCTTGTAAGTTGGTAGTATTTAAACTTAGACAAGCCTCTGTTAGACAGTACTGATAACTGCTCCCAGTCAATAATTGTGGACCCAGACAATATCTGACCCCATTCCACTACTCCGGCTTCTCTCAACGGTACTGATAACACATCCTTTAGGCATTCCGGCGTTCCAGGCGAATCCCAAATTGGAGCATGTTGACAATAATAAGGAATCTTCCACAGACGTCTTATCTGAACCCACAATCTGATAGCCGCACCCAAGATTTTTAGCTTGATTTTCTTAAAAAATTTTGTGTGGCCGAATTTGTACAAAAAATGGCTTCCTGCTGGGCCTATCATTGCTTGCATATAACATGGATAAGAGCTATAGTCCTTGAATAATACTCTAAAATTTTTGAAATGAAAGGCCCTATAATATTGGAACAGATCCGGGCTAGCTATTCCACCGTGCTCCTGTTTTCTCCTTATTTTTTTCCACGAGATTCTAGCCCCTCTCGAGGCCCATATAAAACTGCTGATGTCACCCTGCATTTTACTAACCCATTCCTTTTTAAACTCAAGTGGAATCGTGTTAAAAATATACGTAAATCTAGGTAAAATCATCATCTTTACCAGATTTGAACGACCCAGGAATGACAACGGGAGGCTCTTCCATGCATTGAGAAGTTTTCTGGACTGCGTTTGAATTTTATTAAAATTAATTTGAGCAATCCTCTTAACCTCTCCCACAATCAAAATCCCTAGATATCTTATTTGGTGTTTTGTCAAAGGGTCATTACTCTGAGTATTCCAACACATGATCTCAGTCTTTTGTTGGTTTATCTGATAGCCTGATAAGTTACCAAACTGCTTCAAAGTTTCTATTATTCTTGGAAGAGAAGCATTCAGATCATCTGTGAATACCATTAAATCGTCCGCGTATAGTGCAACCTTTTTCACCCAATTCCCATACCTGAAAGGGGATATATGTAGATTTGCTTCAAAATAGTCTTCAAAAGTGCCAAAAGATCCGTGTCCACAAAAAACTGAATTCTTTGAGGACAAACAAAATACTATAATGGCAGAACAAAGCGTAACAGCAGGCGTTCCACTGAGTGTAAATCGCTTTGAGGGTTTGGCAGGCCTGGAAGCAGATAAAGATACAGGCAATGATGAGCAGATTTCTCCCGAGAATTTGGGGGAGAATGGAGGGGGTGAAGATTCATCAATAATGGGATCTAAACCGACAGGCTTTAACTCGACAGATGTAGCTAAAACTGCGGATAACTTAATGGAAACTTTGATCTCAGAGATGAGGTCGAGCTTTGCTACATCTGAGAGAAACCAACTTAGAATTCAGGGGGTTTGTGAGGCATTGGAAACCAAGGTGAACTTAATCATGGAAAGGGTCAGCATAGTGGAAGTCTCTGTGGAAGAAATGGAGAAGAGGGTCACGGCTAATGAAAAAGTTATAAGGGTCTTGCAGACAAGTGAGAAAGAATTAAGGGGAAAGATTGAGTCCCTGGAAAACCAATCCAGACGAAATAACCTGAGACTTTTGAATATTCCGGAGGGTCAAGAGGGAGAAGATATAAAAACTTTTGTGGTAAACCTTTTGAAAGAAATCTTCCCCTGGATTGAAGTTAAGGATCTCTATGAGGACATACAAAGGGTCCATAGAGACCCGTTCGGCAAAGGTAAAAATAGGGTAAATCCCAGGAAGATATTAGTTAACTTTAAGACCTATGCATTAAAGGAGAGAATTCTGAGAGAGGCAATAAGAGCAGGATCTCATAAAAAGAATGACTGGTCCTTCCGAATAAGGTCAGATATATCAAAGGCGACGCAGGACCGGCAATGGGAGCTTGGTCAATATATGCAGGAGTTAAAGACTCTGGGAGCCACAGTACAGATGAAATTTCCAGCATCATTGAGAGTAATGTGGGACAACCAGATGTTTAATTTGAGGGAAGCTACAGAAGTAGAATCATTGATATGTAAGATAAAGGCATTTAAAGTGTAAGATGCCCATAGAGTAGGGATCTCAAAGTGGCAGGATTAACCTGCCAATAGATAAATGGAGGGTTCTCTTTGGGTGGGTGGGGAGGGGCTGGGGTGTTGGGTATGGGTTATATATAATTTGGTGCATCAAGGGTGTGGGAGCATTTGGGGAGAAAAAACAAAAAATATTGGTCCGATTCACGAGAAGCATAGGTTTAAGTGAAAATAACATGGAATATGGGAGTTAATATTCTTACGTGGAATGTAAATGGTTTGCGGGGCAGAGCTAGAAGGCAAAGGATTTTAGAATATCTTAGGAACATAAATTGCGATATATTAATTCTCCAAGAGACCCATCTTTTAAAAGCAGAATGGGCAGACATTATGAAAACCCAGCGGTGGGTGGATTCTTATATTTGTACTGATCAAACATGTTGCGTTAAGGGGACAATCATTATTTTTAAAAGGATAGTAAAAGCCATCATTGAGTCTTATAAGACCGATATAAAGGGGAGATGGGCCGTAGTGAACATACGTATGAACGAGAGATCGTTGGCAATAGTAGGATATTACGGACCTAATGTAGATGATCCCTCAGCGTTACAGGACCTCTACGCATATCTGTTGGAAGTCCCTGGTCTCATCATCTTGGGGGGTGATTTTAATATACTAATTGACCCTAAGCAAGATAGGAATCCCCCTAAAAAATACCCTACTTTACCAAAAATGAAGAGTTGGCTAAAGTTATACCAGGATGACTTAGGTTTAATTGATATATGGAGAGCAAAAGGTCAAAAATTGCATTTGTTTACGTTTAAAAATAAAAGACTAGGTCATTCTTCTAGAATTGATTATTTCTTAATTGATAAATCATTAGGGGCTGAAGTAAAAGGGTTAGACATCTTCCAGAACATCTCTCTGATCACTCGGCAGTATTATTGGAGTTTGAATTTCAAAGTCAGCAGTTACAATCTAGATGGACCTTAGATAGGACTCTGCTTATGGATGCTCAATTAATAAAGGACTTGAAAGAGGAAACTATATTCTATTTCCAGTTAAACGCGGAGGGGACTTCCCGTCAGGTTACATGGGATGCGTATAAGGCAGTACTTAGGGGGAAGTTGATTAGTTTAGCGGCCTATCGAAATAAGTCGAATAAAAAGGAAATAGAGAGCGTAGAGGGAGAAATACAGAGATTAGAGAAGAGTATTGGAGAGGAAATTTTAGCGGTCAAAATCGAAGCACTTACAGGGGAATTAATCAACAAGAAAAGGGAACTTGTTAATATCTTAGATGCTCGAGGTAAAAGAAAATGGGAAGCAAGTAAACTTGCTCACTATCAATATGGTGAGGGGTGTGGAAAGCTTTTAGCTTGGAAAACTAAGTCTGATTTGAACCGCAATAAGATTTTGAGCATCCTAGAGGAGGGTAAAAACCATTCTACTGTAGAAGAGTCGGAAATTAAGAATGCCTTTTTCAAGTTTTTTAAAGAACTATATAAAGAGGATACGCGTGACAGTGCAGACCAAATTAAAGATTATCTTAACTCTTGGGTAAAGCAAACTTTGTCAGAAGAGCATAGAGAAGAATTAAATGCGGCGATTACAGAATTAGAAGTATGTGAGGTAGTTAAAGGTATGAAAAATGCAAAGGTGGCTGGGCCTGATGCTTTGCCCAATGAGATATACAAGGCACTGAAGGAGGAACTTGTCCCTGAGCTCACTAGCTTATTTAATGACATATTTATACGGGGACAGGAACCTCCTAAATCCTGGAGCGACGCAACCATTTGTATTATATTAAAGCCTGGGAAGGATCCTAAGATATGTGAGTCCTACAGACCTATCTCGATGTTAAATAGTGACTATAAAATTTTCACTCAAATATTAGCAAAAAGATTGGGGAAGTGGGCAGGCTGCCTAATTCATCAGGACCAGAAAGGTTTCATAAGGGGCAGACAGATTCAGGAACTCACACATGAACTAATAGGGGCAATAGACTTGGCAGTTGAGGAGAAGCTCCCCTTATCGATAATCACTTTCGATGCCGCTAAGGCATTTGATAGGGTTAGCTGGAGTTTTTTACACAATACCTTGGAGGCTTATAAACTGGGTAGCAATTTTGTAAGAGCAGTAAGAGTTCTATATAGATCCCCAACCTCATGTGTACTAGTTAATGGGTCCCTTACAGACAAGATATATATAGAAAGAGGAACTAGACAGGGTGCCCTCTTTCTCCCCTGCTCTTCAACTTTTATATAGAACCCTTAGCTAGCGCCTTGAGAGCAAATCTACATATATCCCCTTTCAGGTCTGACTGGGTACTATAGGAGATTTGTCAAGGGGTATGGATCAATAGTGACACCCCTGAATGACTTAACTTCCAAGAAAATGCCCAAAAAGGTTCAGTGGACAGCTAGCTGTCAAAAGGCATTTGATGACCTGAAGCAGGCCATGTGCACTGCTCCCATTCTCCTAGAAGTTCATTGTCCAAACAGATGCATCTGAATTGGGGGTAGGGGCTGTACTGTCACAATTGAATGATGAAGGTCAGGATCAGCCAGTAGCTTTCATTAGCAGAAGGCTGACCCCTAGAGAGAAACATTGGTCAGCCATAGAGAGGGAGGCCTTTGCTGTGGTTTGGGCTCTGAAGAAGTTGAGGCCCTACTTGTTTGGTACTCACTTCCTTGTTCAAACAGACCATAAGCCCCTCCTATGGCTAAAACAAATGAAGGGTGCAAACCCCAAACTGCTTAGGTGGTCCATTTCCCTACAGGGGATGGACTTTACAGTGGAAACATAGACCTGGGAGTAACCATGCCAATGCAGATGGACTCTCTAGGTACTTCCACTTAGAACATGAAGACTCAGCTGGTCAAGGTTAGTTTAATGTCCCTGCGTTTGGGGGGGGGGTTGTGTAGGAGAGTAGGATCTGCTTCACATGGGTACCCCCACTTTTTGCTGATGCCTCACTGTTTTTCGACTTTAGTCTGGCTGGGGCCCTGCTAATCAGAACCCCAGCCTAGCTGCTTCCTCTATAAAATGGTTTCCATGTACATTAGGTTCATCTTTGATTGGAATCTGGAGTGCCCTTATAAGTCCCTAGTATATGGTATACTATGTACCCAGGGCATAGGTACCCCAGAGGCCTGCCAGGGGCTAAATGACACCACAGGTCTGCTACTGCAGCCTGGGTAAGGTGGTGCATGCACCCCTTACTGTGATGTAGGCTACCTATATCACTACCATTGCACACACATATAAACCTGTAAGTCACTCCTATGGCAGGCCTTAACAATCCTGAAGGCGGAGTGCTCGGTTTTTATGTGAGAGGGTGCCCCTGCATGATCAGAGCCCCTCTGCAGCGTTCGGAGTCCCTCCTCTGATGCTGTTTGTGGTACAGCCTGACCATATACTCTTAAGTGCATTATATCCTCGCGGTACAATGCTAACTTTGGACTGGCTGCACCAAAACATGTCGTGTTTGGTGTCAAACATCTTGGAATACTACCACCCCACCAGTCCTGGCGGCGGGGTAGCATTCCACCCTTCTAGAGGGAGAGACATGCACCCACCGACCTACCCGGTAACTTCTTTACAGAGCCCTGGCATCACAAAATGGATGCCGCTGCCACAGACACGGGTCTGGCCTCCTGCTGCTGACTGAAACTCCGGCAGGGGAGGCCTGGACAATAGGTTTCCTGTCGAAGGGAGGTGTAACCACCTCCCCAGACAGGATAGTGTGTATTGGGGCTGGGCGGGAGCACTCTTTGGTGCTTTGAAGTCCTGCACTGGGGGCACATTTGGAGTCTCTGTGCACATGCCAGTTCAAACCGGTTGCAGGGGCTACCTGCCCCTGCTCTGGCAAAAAAACGGGACAAAGGGAATGGGTCTAACCACCCCTCTTCCCTGACCCTCCCATAGGTGGGTCCCCAGAGTATGTCCAACCCCCTAACTTCGTATAAGTATGGGACCCCAGTCCTTAGGACTTTAGATTACCCTGGACAAAACTCTGAAGCCGAATCCTGGACCTTCGATACTCTACTTCAAGATTAGAGGACTGAAGAATCTCCCTTGGGGTCAAGGAGTGACTCCCCTGCTTGGCAGGCACCTAAGAAGCAATTGTTCGGTCTCCATCGCTGAAGCTCCCACCGGACACCGAAGACTTTGCATCACCAGAGGTAGATTTCCAGATCCCCCGAAGCTGCCCTGAAACCCAGCAAAGCTGAGGCCCGTAACTGTCGTGGGTAATGTGGGACCGTAACCCCTGGACACCAAGAACTTTTGCAAGTGCATCCTCTTCCTGGTCTCCCACGAAGTTGTGCTTTGGGCTCCAAGTAGCCCCCGCCTCCAGCACCAACTGCACCGAAGATCACTGGCCTCCACTCCACGAGTGTCCTGTGAGCCAGCTCCAAGTGCGTCCACTTGAGGCTCCTTCGCGGTCGCTAGTCCGTTGGCTAGTGGGCCCTCCTGAAGGTAACTCTTCTTCTGCTTGGGCTTTCCTGGTTGCTCCAGTGGTGCCCTGACTTACCCTTGCTGGGTGAGTCCCCCAGACCTTGCTGGTCTGCATTAACATCCTTTCTTTGTTTCCATGTGACTTGCCATTGCCAAGGCTTGTTGGGTCCAATCTGGTCACCGACACCCCAGCAATCGACAAACGTTGTGGGACAGCTCAAATCCAGCTCCAAGTTGTCGTAAACGCCTCCTGGACCTTGTGGCTGAAGAGTCAAGACAACCATCAACCTACTTGAAGCACCCGCCATCGGTGGGCATCTGCTCATCACCTTCCTGGTCACTGGCTAGTGACCCAGACTATGTCCCCTCTGCTTTCAGGTTCTTCAGATCTTCGATCCATCCTTGGATCCACCCGGACACTTTCGACTTGGCCGCCAGCAGCACTTTGCAGCAGATCGCCATTGAAAACGACGACGAAACCCGACCCCGAAAGACACCTATGCACCCGGCTCCCCTGGGTGAGGTAACTCGAGTACTCCGGTGCTCCCATGGGTATTGACTCTAGAACGGCCTAGTTCTAAATGGGGTTTGCTCCAAGTCTTCCTCCAAGTGCCCTTTTTCTTTAAAACTCCAACCTCGACATTCCCCATAGAAATCAACGGTGGCTCGCGGCTGTGTTCTCACACTGCACGCTTCCCCCTTGGGTCTCCTGTGTCACTACCTTGGGTGGTTCCTTGTGGTCCAAGCACTTCTACAGGCTCTAGGCCTTGTGTCTAGCTCAGTCGTGGTTCTTATACCACTTTATTGGTATATGGTTTGTACGCCCCTACGGCTCAAACGTGTATTTGTGCTATTACTGTTGATATTCGACTTGTAACTTATGTACTTCGAACTCTAGCCTCATAAAGAGACTAGAGGGGTGTGTTTAAGACTAAATACTTATATTTTAAATATATACCTGGTGTGGTCCTCTTTCATTTGGTCACTCAAGGGATTATAGACTGGTAAAACAAGCTGCTTTACATTCCTTCAAGCCTTAGCCTGAAGGCTGCTCTCCATAGCTACCACTAGGATAGCTTTCAATAAATGTTGTCTTTAACCTATCTCCAATAAGGGGTTGTTTGGACAGGTGCAAGGTGCCCACTATAATTAGTGGACAGCATATACCAGGCCAACTTCTCACACCCAGCCAGCACCATGTACTTATCCAATCACTCCGCGAAAACCCAAGCACTTATAAATTCCCCATGCACTCTCCTTGCAGCACTCTAATCATCCAGTCACTACCCATGTACTCATGCAATGACCCAGGCACTAACACATGCACTGCTACAATCCCCTGAGCACTACCCATGCAGTCCAGCCATCTACCTATCACTACCCATACACTCCTCCAATCACCCAGCCAGCACCATGTACTTATCCAATCACTCCGCCAATACCCAAGTACTTATAAATTCACCATGCACTCTCCTTGCAGTACTCTGACCATCCAGTCAGTACCCATATACTCATGCAATGACCCAGGCACTAACACATGCAGTGCTACAATCACCTGTGCACTACTCATG
Organism: Calotriton arnoldi; assembly: GCA_963921515.1. Taxonomy (NCBI): domain Eukaryota; kingdom Metazoa; phylum Chordata; class Amphibia; order Caudata; family Salamandridae; genus Calotriton; species Calotriton arnoldi. The sequence continues at coordinate 78,588 of CAWUFW010019321.1, forward strand.
CAGTCCTCTAACCACCTAGACACTGCTCATTTGCACCTTCATTTACTCAGGTAGTACCCATACAGTTCAGCAATCACCCTGTCACTACCCATGCACTCCTCCAATCACCCAGCCAGCACCATGTAGTTATCCAATCACTCCGCCAATACCCAAGCAGTTATAAATTAACCATACACTCTCCTTGCAGTACTCTAATCATCCAGTCAGTACCAATGTACGTATGCAATGACCCAGGCACTAACACATGCAGTGCTACAATCCCCTGAGCAGTACCCATGCAGTCCTCTAACCACCTACACACTACTGATTCACTCCTTCAATTACCCAGGTAGTACCCATGCAGTCCAGCAATCACCCTGTCACTAACCATGCACTGCTGCCATCACCCAGCCAGCACCATGTACTTATCCAGTCATTCCGCCAATACCCAAGCACTTATAAATTCGCCATGCAGTCTCCTTGCAGTACTCTAATCATCCAGTCACTACCCATGTAGTTATGCAATCACCCAGGCACTACCAATGCAGTACTACAATCACCTGTGCACTACCCATGCAGTCCTCTAATCACCTAGACACTACTCATTCACTCCTTCAATTACCCTGGTAGTACCCATGCACTCCAGCAATCACCCTGTCACTTCCCATGCACTCCTCCAATCATCCAGCTAGTACCATGTACTAATCCAATCACTCTGCCAAAACCCAAGCACTTATAAATTCACCATGCACTCTCCTTGCAGTACTCTCACCATCCAGTCAGTACCCATGTACTCATGCAATGACCCAGGCACTAACACATGCACTGCTACAATCCCCTGAGCACTACCCATGCAGTCCTCTAACCCCCTAGACACTGCTCATTTGTACATTCATTTACTCAGATAGTACCCATGCAGTTCAGCAATCACCCTCTCACTACCCATGCACTTCTCCAATTACCCAGCCAACACTATGTACTTATCCAATCACTCCACCAAAACCCAAGCACTTATAAATTCTCCATGCACTCTCCTTGCAGTACTATAATCATCTAGTCACTACCCATGTACTCATGCAATGACCCAGGCACTAACACATGCACTGCTACAATCACATGTGCACTTGCCATATAATCCTCTTTCCGCCTAGACACTACTCATTCACACGTTCAATTACCCATGTAGTTTACATGCAGTCCACCAATTCCCCTGTCACTCCCCGTGCACTCTTCCAATGACCCAGACAGCACCATGTACTTATCCAATCACTCCGCCAATACCCAAGCACTTATAAATTTGCCATGCACTCTCCTTGCAGTACTCTAATCATCCAGTCAGTACCCATGTACTCATGCAATGACCCAGGCACAAACACATGCACTGCTACAATCACCTGTGCATTACCCATGCAGTCCAGCCATCTCCCTGTCACTACCCATGCACTCTTTCAATCAATCATGCTCTACACATGTACTCAAGCAATCACCCAGACATTAGCATGCAGTTATTTCTCTTTGTTAACCAAATAATGTAGTTCTGAAAAGAACTCTTTTTTTTCTTCTTTTTAAATTTTTTTGTGTTTTTAAACTATTTTGTGAATTTTTTTGGTGTTTTTTGAAAAAGGAAAAAAACAACAGACGTAACTTTTAACTTTTCGAATTATATAGTCATTCCAACAGAAAAAAGAAAAAAAAATTAGCAGCGATGGTTTCTTGCTGTAGAACAAACAGCGTCAATTGACTGCTCCCCACAACATAAAATCGCCTTGCATTTCATGCAATGCTGTTCTAGGGACGCAAACTCTGCACGAATGTCCGGACCACGAGATGCGGAGCTTGAGGCTCCAGAAGTGCTGGGACCAGCTCCCTGGTCACTTTGCTGTGTGGCTTCTTGAGCACGTCGTAGCTGTTCCCGTGCAAGATGTTTTGGGTGAATAGTTTGTAAATGTTTATACATGCTGGAAGTCCCACACGAATACTTTTTATCACTGCCTCTCGAAAGAATCCTGGGACAAAGTGTGCAGCTGACCTTTTGAGCATTTACCTTCTTTTCACCATCTGGGATAGTGAAAAACTTCCACACAATAGACTCCGGTCTTTTCTTTGGAGGTGATTCCAAGTCTTCATCATCAGAAGGAAGGTCTATATCTGGATTTGAGGAAGCCATTGCCAAACTTTTCCACCAAACAGCAAATAAATTCACAATTTAGCTAAAAAAAACACAACAGGTGTCTCTCCTGTGATGCTGCAGAGAGAAGGACTAAAATGGGTGGGGTCCTTCATCTGTTAGAATGGGAAAACTTATGAACCAATCAAATGCTTTCTTTTAAAGTCACATGGGAGTTGCGCACCCGGCGCGCAACTAGCTCGCATCCGACTTGACTTTGCGAAAATATATTTAACAATAATATAATTTTATTACAAGTACAAATATATTATTTTTATAAATAGTTTAGATAATCTCTTGCCCTCATATAAACATTAAAGTTATATACATATAGTTTTGAAACCTAAATTTTTTTTACGGGAGTCGCACACCCGACGCGACCCAGTACGGTATGACGTTACGCGGGTCCCAGCACCGCGCACTCGTCGCATACCAAACGCGCACATGACGCGATCCCATACGTATCTGACGTTACGCCGGGCCATGCACCGCGCACCCGTCGCATATCAAACGCGCATCCTTCTCGAGTTTAGCAATATGGCGGCTTGAATCCACGCACCCACCGTGATAGGTACACGATGGGTACGTGACTCCACTATTTATGCAACAAAAAATAAAATATATATATTTTAAAAGACATAAGACATTACATATTTAAAATAAAAGGAAAAAAATAAGAGAAAATAATTATAGGATATTACAGTTAGAAAATATCATTAAAAAAAAACCTTGCAATTTACAGAAAAAAAGATAGGTTTTATAAATATTATACTTACAAATTAGCATTTAAAAAACCTTTGAAATTCACTGAAAAAACCATAGGTTTCAGGGACGTTATAGTTAGAAATTAGCATTTGAAAAACCTTTGAAATTCACTGAAAAAACCATAGGTTTCAGGGATGTTATAGTTAGAAATTAGCATTTAAAAAACCTTAGAAATTCACTGAAAAAACCACAGGTTTCAGGGACGTTATAATTAGTTGGACATTTCACTCGTACAAAACCAGAGAAATTCGGCCGATATAGTTAGTTCAGTTAACTATAACTCGCGCCCCCGCAATGCACTGCTGATGACGTCACATATTACATCATTCATGACATGGTCAGTGACATCACTGATGACATCACTGATGACATCTCAAATGACATCACTGATTACATCACTGATGACATCATCCACATCAAAATCTGATGCACCTCCTCACACCCTAATATAACTTTTGATACACCCACTCTAAAATACAGACTACCATTTTCGTAACCATAGACACACAATACCAGTTACTACATACGCACTCACTAATTCCTAGGTCTACACACACATCCACTCATTCACCCATACAGTCACTCATACATGCAGTCACTCATCAATACAACACTATCATATGCACTCATACACCTATATAGACACTCACACACCGCCACTCATCCAGAGTTACTCACACACGTAGTCAGTCATGCAAAGAATCAATCACACTTCCATTTACTCACCTATACAGTTATACACACACCACCTCACTTATTCATAAAGATACTAACACATACTTACTCTCTTATACAATCACTGATACAAGTACACACTCATCCATACAGCTACTCTCACAATCACTGACTCTCACATATAGTTATTTATATACTCCAACTCTCACATACACTGCAGTTTACATATGTAGTTACTTGGACATGTACCACTGAGACATCCATTCACTCATCAACACACCTATACACACATTCACCCACCCATACAGCTGTTTCCACATGCACTCTTGAACCCATACACCCAGTGGATCAACCACTCACACACCTCCCACCCACCCACACAGACACTCAGGCACCCATACAAATACTCAGGCAACCAATCAATAACCCATATAGACACTCATGTAGCTACTCACCAACCCATGCAGCAGCTTACACAACAACAGACAGACTCATACAGACATTCACACAGTTTAGTCACTAACCCATGCATTCAGTAAGACACGTTTAATCACTCACTTATACAGTCAGTCACGCACCTACTAAATCCTCCATCCACACACTTATACACCCACTCATTCTTCAATACACCTTGGCATATATATAAAACATATTTAAACTTTACAGAAACACACAGTCAGTGGATGATGTCATCAGTGATGTAATCAGTGATGTCATTTGAGATGTCATCAGTGATGTCATCAGTGATGTCACTGACCATGTCATGAATGAAATTTTATTGGCTGCCAACACTTCAACCAGGAAGTGTTGGCAACCATCTTGGGACTTGGTTAGAACCTAGTCCCACAAAAAAAGTTTAAAAAAAAAGAAAAGGGGACAGGGTAGAAACACCCTGACCCCCTAGGCCTCTTGGAAGGGGTCCCACTGGTATCCCCCAGGGCCAAAAAAGGCATGATTTTTTACATTTTCGGCAGGATCCGTGGATCCAGTTGAATTTTTTTTTTTGAAAACTAAGCACGGGCGCCCACGCTTTGTTTATTATTGGACCCCAGGTGGGCAAGGGCATTTGTAATTATAGGAGGGGGCGCACAGGGCACCCTCCTGGGGCTCATTAGGCCCCGGGAAGCACCACCTCCCTATGTCTTCTTTAAATATGCATACAAATAAGTGCGGGGACGCGTGGATCCCCGCAGCCCGGAGGGCTGCCACCACCCTGGGGCTTTTTTAGATTGAATGCGGGGGCCGCACGGCCCCCTTGCAGTCCCAGGGACCACCACCTCTCCGGGACACATACATACAAACAAAGGAGGGGGCTGCACGCCCCCCTCCTGGAGCCCTAGTTGCCCTGGCGACCGCCGCCCCATGCTACAACAATGTCCCGGGTGCCCACCCCTAGGACACTGCAGTTTGCTATGGTAAGTCATAGCAAGCTCTGCTCCACTTCGTGCAAGCGAGAGTAGAAAAATGCTCTTGCTTGCACAAAGTGGAGCAGAATTGCTTTCGGGCAGAGGGAGCTGATTGTTTAACAGCTTCCTCTGTCCAAAAGCAATGCCGGCTGGGGAGCCAGCAGGGACTGCGAGGGCATTCAGGCTCTCCCTGCAGTCCCCAACAGAGAGGCCAGGCCCCGGGGGATGGGGTCCCAAGGGCTGAAATTGGTCCAGGGAGGGGGGTTACGTGGCCCCCCTCCCTTTTTTGTTTATTAAAAAAAGGGCGATGGGGTCCCCGGGCTAAAAATGGCTCAAGGAAGGGGGGCCACGCAGCCTCCCTCCTCTAAAACAATGACAAAAAGACAAAAAAAGACAGCAATTCACCAGAGGTCACGCCCCATTCACCACCACTCTCCAAACATGCCTCCTGGCATGCTGCCTCTTGGGGGATTCATCCCCTTGAATCCAGAGGGTCCTTGTGGGCCAACTACCCCTACTGTTACCTTCAGTAAATCCCAGACTGTGGGATTGCTAAGAGTTCTTTGTGGCCCGCCCCCTTTCTCTACCACTCTGCAAACACGACTTCTGGCGTACTAGTAGTTGGGGGATGAAGTCCTTTCGGCTGAGGAAGGTCCTTGGGGGCAAATAACCCCTCCTGTTACCTCCAGTAAGTCCCACACAGAGGGATTGCTTAGAGGTCTACCGAGGCCATGCCCCCTTTCTCCCCCACTCTGCAAACATGTCTCCTGGCACACTACTGGTTGAGGAATAAATTCCTCTTGGATGCTGAGGGACATTTTTTTAAACTAGTAGTCGTGTTTGCAGAGAGGTGGAGAAAGGGGGCAGGCCTTTGACCAGCTCACAAGAATCCTGCTGTGTCGGACTTACTGGAGGTAATAGGAGGGCTTCTGGCCCCCAAGGACTTTCAGCATCCAAGAGGACTGTATCCCCCAAGCAGCAGTGCGCCATGCGCCACGTTTGCAGAGTGGTGGAGAAAGGGGGCTTGGCCTCGGAAGACCTCTTAGTAATTCAGCTGTGTGGGACTTACTGGAGGTACAGGAGGATTGTTGGCTCCCAAGGAAACTCTAGAGCCAAGGGGACTTCATCCAATTAATCAATCAATCCATCAGATTTCTTGTTTAACGCGACTACTCACCTGTGAGGATCTCAAGGCACTGAAAGGGGGGAGGACCTGCGGCTTAGTCAAAGAGCCAGGTCTTGAGGTCCTTCCTGAATTGCAGCAGCGATGGTTATTGCCTTTGGTGCAGAGGCAGGGAGTTCCTAGTCTTTGCAGAGAGGTAGGAGAAGGATCTTCCTTCAGCCGTGGTCTTGCAGATCTGTGGGAAGGTAGCCAGGGACAGTTGGGCGGAGCAGAGATGTCTGGTGGGAGTGTAGAAGGAGAGACGGTGGTTGAGGTATGCAGGTCCGGCATTGTGGAGAGCTCTGTAGGTGTGTGTGAGGAGCTTGAAGGTAATTCTTTTGTTGATAGGTAGCCAGTGAACGTTTCTCAGGTGGCTGGTGATGCAGCTGCAGGCGTGGGATGTTCAGGATGAGTCTGGCAGAGCCATTCTGGATGATTTGTAGTTTCTTTTGGAGTTTCTGAGCGGTGCCGGCATAGAGTGTGTTGCCGTAGTCGAGTCTGCTTCTGACGAGTGCATGGGTGACCATTTTCCTGGACTCCGTGGGGTTCCACTTGAAGATCTTTTGAAGAAGGGAAGGTGGAGCATGTCAGAGCAGGATGATGAAGCAGCATTGATTTGGCGATTCATTGAGAGCGAGGAGTCCAGGATGATGTCAAGGTTTTGTGTGTGGTCCATGGGTGTAGTTCCAAGTGCTGTCAGCCACCAAGTTGCTGTTGGCGGCTGTGGGTTCGTCTGTGAGGGAGAGAATCAGCTAGGGGTTGTCGGCGTAGGAGACAATGTTGGATCCCTGGCTTTTGACGATGGCCGCAGCTGATCTCGGTGGGTTCTGAGTTGAACAGTGGAAGTTTGAATCTCTGTGTTCAGCCGGTGAGGAAGGAGTGGATCCATTCTAGGGCTTTGTAGCGGATGCCGGTGTCGTGGAGTCTCGAGCAGAGGGTGTGGTGGGAGACACTGTTGAAGGTGGCCGAGAGGTCCAGGAGGATTAGGGCAGAGGTTTTGCCTCGGTCAAGGAGGGTGTGGATGTCGTCTGCAGCATCAAGGAGAGTGGTCTCAATGCTGTGGTCGCTACTGAAGCCCGATTGGGAGAGGTCCAGGGTGTGGTTCATTTCAATGAACTCAGAGAGTTGGGCATTGATAGCTTTCTAAATGACTTTGCCTGGGAAGGGGAGCAGAGAGATGGGTCTGTAGTTCTTTAGGTCGTCAGGTCGTCAGAGGGTTTCTTCAGCAAGGGGTTGATCTCTGCATGCTTCCAGTCTTCCTGGAAGGTTGCGGACTCAATAGAGCAGTTGATGTTGCGGCAGAGTTCTGGTGCGATGGAGGTGCCGGCTCTGTTAAAGATGTGGTGAGTTCAGGGATCAGATGGGGCTCCTCAGTGGATGCTCTTCATGATCCTGAGGGTGTCGTTAGGGGTGAAGATGGTCCAGTTGGGTAAGGTCTGCTGGGATCTGGAGCCAGGGTGTCGTTAGGGGTGTGGTGGTTCCAGGTGGGTCTTGGGTAGCAAAGCTGTCGTAGATCAACTTGATCTTGTGGTGGAAGAAGGTGACGAGGTTGTCTAAGAGATCTTGAGAGGGGGGAATGTCTGCTGTCCCTGTGCTGGGTTTGGTGAATTCTTTGAGAGTTATTTGGTGTTGTGTGCTATGGCCTTGATGCATTCCTGGATGGCTGTGTCTTTTGTTGTTCTGAAGATGTGGTGGTGTGCGGTGACAGAGGTTTAGAAGGCTGCGTGGTCTGCCACAATCTTCCTGCTCCTCCATCTTTTCTTGAGCTGTCTGCAGGTGCACCTGGACTCTTGGAGGGTGGGGGAGAACCAGCTGGCTGTCTTGGGGGGCTACTTGCTTGAGGGTTACCTGAGGGAAGCCAGTGTGTCAGTGCAGTCAGAGATCCAATGGTGAGGGTTGCGTGCTGAGGTGTTGGCCTCTGTGGATGTCGGTGGTGTCAGCAGTGGGGTTTTGCTGAACGAGGTGGTGAGCTGGTCTTCGTGACCTTGATCTAGCTTCTGCGAGGATCGTGGTGGGCATGTTTGCGTGCGGTGAGTTTGGTGAAGGAGAAGTGGACGCAGTAGGGGTCAGTCCAGTGTGGCTCAGAGGTGTGGCTGACAGAGATGTTATTTCTTGCGGAGAAGATGGGGTCAAGCGTGTGTCCTGCTGAGTGGGTTGGTGTAGTGACCAGTTGTTTGAGTCCGATAGTGGAGAGGTTCTCCAGTATGAATGAGGTGTTGTGGTCATCGAGATTATCCAGGTGGAAATTGAAGTCTCCAAAGAGGATGTAGTCCGTTGTGGCGAGAGCGTGGTGAGCAATTAAGTCGACTATGGCTTTGCTGAATGGGGGGCAGGGTCCAGGCGGTCTGTAGATAAGGGTGCCATGGAGGGTGGCATTCAGGTTGGCCTAGATCTGGAAATGGAGGTGCTCCATGTCGTCGGAGCTGGTTGTAATGCAGAGGGTGTTTTTGTGTACGATGGTGATGCCTTCGTCTGGTCGGTTGACCCGGTCCTTGTGGATGATTTTGCAGCCGTCGGGGATGGCGGTTGCGATGTCCAGAAGTGTGCCAGGAGGCGTGTTTGAAGACTAGTGAAGAAAGGGGGCATGGTCTCCGAAGTCCTCTCAGCAATCACGCTCTGTGGGACTTACTGGAGGTAACAGGAGTGCTTGATGGCCTCCAAGGACCCTCTGGAGCCAAGGGGACTTCCTCCCCTAACTAACAGTGCACCAGGAGGTACGTTTGCAGAGTGGTGGAGAAAAAGGGCATAGCCTTTGAAGTCTTCTCAGCAATCACGCTATGTGGGACTTACTGGAGGTAACAGGAGGCTTTGTTGGCCCTCAAGGACCCTCAGCATCCAATGGGACTTCATCCCCCAACCAGCAATGTGCCAGGAGGCGCATTTGCAGAGTGGTGAAGAAAGGAGGCATGGCCTCTGAAGACCTCTCAGCAATCCCGCTGTGTGGAACTTACTGGAGGTAACAGGAGGGCTTGTTGGCCTCCAAGGACCCTCGAGAGCCAAGGGGACTTCATCCCCCAACCAGCAGCATGCCAGAAGGCGTGTTTGCAGAGTGGTGGAGAAAGGGGACGTGTCCTCTGAAGTCCTCTTAGCAATCCCTCTGTTTGGGACTTACCGGAGGTAACAGGAAGGCTTGTTGGCCCCCAAGAATCCTATGCAGCCAAGGGGACTTCATCCCCCAACCAGTTTTGTGTCAGGAGGTGCATTTGTAGAGTGGTGTTGAAAGGGGGTGGGGCCTCTAGTGAGTTGCTGGTCGCTTTTTTCTTATTTTTTTATTTGTTAGGGGGAGGGGGCCACATGGCTCCCATTCCCTCGGCCAATTTTGGCCCCAGGTAGCCCATCTCCCAGAGCCCGTTTTTGTTGTTGTTTTTTTTGTATATTAAAGGGAGGGGGGCCGAGCGGCCCCCTCCCAGACCACTTTTGGGCCCAGGAACCTCACCCCCAGGGGCCAGCCTTTCTATTTAAAAAAATAAATAAATAAGGGGAGGGTGCTGCGAGGCCGATTTCAACCCTGTGGAGCCTATCCCCCGGGCCCAGCCTCTATTGTGGGTGCCCTGGTCCCAGCCAGGGCACCCACTCACCACTGATGGGGACCAAGGGGGAGCCTGCGGGAGCTGGCATTGCTTTAACACATAGGAAGCTGCTAAACATGCAGCTCCCTCTGTGTAAAACCTATTTTGCTCCGCTTCCAGCAAGCGAGAGTATTTTTGATGATCTTGCTTGCTGAAAGCTGAGCACAGTTTGCTATGGCTTGGTGGAAGTGGTAAAGATCCTGCCAAGCCATCGCAAACAGCTATGTCCCAGGGGTGGGCACCCAGGGACATAGCAAAAGCTGGCCCTGGGGGGCAGTGATCCCCAGAGCCATCTTTGACTCCAGGTGGGGGGGCACAAGGCCCCCCTCCTTTCTTATTTTAGGCCCTGCCCAGGGAGGTGGCAGTCCCCAGGCCGAGAATGACCTACGAGGGGATCCATGGGCCACCCTCCCATTTAAAAAAAATTAACTTGTCCCTGGGAGGTGGTTGTCCCTGGGGCCAAGAGGGGGCCGAGAGGCCTCCCCCGATTTGGTTTTGAAGTATGGCCTCGGGGAGGAGGTGGTCCCCGGGGACCAGGGGTCTAAGAAACCCCACCCATTTATCATTAATCAAGGCCGGGGGAGGGGGTGGTCCCTGGGGCATTATAAACCCCAGGAGGGGGGGCATGTGCTGCCGCCATTATTTTGAAAATGCCCCTAGGACCTGGGCTACCCGGGGGCCGATAACAAAGCGTGGGGCCCATGCTTTGTTTTTTTAACATTTTCAGGGGGATGCATAACCTGGCTGAATTTTTTTTTAAATGTTTATTTGGCCCTGCGGGGTCCTTGTGGGACCCCCAAAAGGTTTAGGGGTCAGGCTCTTTCTACCCAGCCCCCTATTATTTTTTTTTAATGTTTTTTCTGGGCCTCACCTCAAGTTGAGTCCCAAGATGGCTGCCAACACTTCCTGGTTTGAAGTGTTGGCGGCCAATCAGATCTCAGCCTGAGATAGGGAGGGGTCGTGGTTCCACCACGTCCCTAGATATACAAATTTGGATTTCGGTTAACATCTTTAAAACTACTTAATTGATTTACACCAAATTAAAAAAAAGGCTCTTACCTGGTCCAACATCTACCTACCTGCCAAATTTGGTATAGTTCCATTTAGCAGTTCTGACTGTAGCTGTGTTTAAAGGTCCTATGGGAATTAACATGGGGAAAACGTGTTTTGGGATCCCCCTTTTTCTCGCCCACTCTCGATGGATCACCCCGAAACTTTCAAGACAGCGGCTGAAGTGAGCATCATATTAGTTTTGAAAATTTAGTAAGGATTTGTCAAACTGCACCAAGGTTATTGCCAAATGAAAGAACACCTTTCCTATGGAAACTAGGCCCTAACTATAACTACCCACTGGCGACCATCAGTAGGCAATATATATACAACCACACACACACACACACACATATATATATATATATATATATATATATATATATATTCACTGAAAAAACCATAGGTTTTAGGGACAGTTATAGTTAGTTGGACATTGCACTCGTACAAAACCCGTGAAATTCCCCCGTTATAGTTAGAAATTCACTGAAAAAACCACAGGTTTCAGGGACGTTATAATTAGTTGGACATTTCACTCGTACAAAACCAGAGAAATTCGGCCGATATAGTTAGTTCAGTTAACTATAACTCGCGCCCCCGCAATGCACTGCTGATGACGTCACATATTACATCACTCATGACATGGTCAGTGACATCACTGATGACATCACTGATGACATCTCAAATGACATCACTGATGACATCACTGATGACATCATCCAGTGACTGTGTGTTTCTGTAAAGTTTAAATATTTTTAATATATATAGGAAAAGACGTATTGAAGAATGAGTGGGTGTGTAATTGTCTGTATGGATGATTTAGTAGGTGCGTGACTGACTCTATAAGTGAGTGATTTAACGTATCTTACTGAATGCATGGGTTAGTGACTAAACTGGGTGAATGTCTGTATCCGTCTGTCTGTTGCTGTGTAAGTGGCTGCATGTGTTTGTGAATAGCTACATGAGTGTCTATATGAGTTATTGAATGCTTGTCTGAGTATCTGTATGGGTGCCTGAGTGTTTGTGTGGGAGGGGTGTGTGCGACTCTGTGCATAAATGTGTGAGTGGGTGATTCACTGGGTGGATGGTTTCAAGAGTGCATCTGTGATAGACTGTATGGGTGGGTAAGTGTGTGTAAGAGTGTGTTAGTGAGTGAATGTATGTCCCAGTGGTACATGTGTGAGTAACTACATATGTGAAAGGCAGTATATATGTGTGTTGGAGTATATAAATAGCTATAAGCGAGAGTGAGTGATTGTGATAGTGGCTGTATGGATGAGTGTGTGCTTGTATCAGTGATTGTATAAGAGCGTAAGATTGTGCTACTATTTGTATGAGTAAGTGAGCTGGTGTGTGTATAACTGTATAGGTGAGTAAATGGTAGTGTGTTTAATTATTTGCATGACTGACTAGGTGTGTGAGTACCTCTATGGATGAGTGGCGGTGTTTGAGTGTCTATATAGGAGTATGAGTGCATATGATAGTCCTGTACTGAGTGACCGTAAGTATGAGTGACTGTACGGGTGAGTGAGTGGATGTGTGCGTAGACCTAAGAATCAGTGAGTGGGTATGTAGTTATTGGTGTTGGAGTGTCTATGGTTTTGCGAATGGCAGTCTGTAATTTAGAGTGGGTGTATCAAAGGTTATATTAGGGTGTGAGGAGGTGCATCAGATTATCACGTGGATGATGTCATCAGTGATGTCATTTGAGATGTCATCAGTGATGTCATCAGTGATGTCACTGACCATGTCATGAGTGATGTAATATGTGACGTCATCAGCAGTGCATTGCGGGGCGCGAGTTATAGTTAGCTGGACTAACTATAACGGGGAATTTCACGGGTTTTGTACGAGTGCAATGTCCAACTAACTATAACTGTCCCTAAAACCTATGGTTTTTTCAGTGAATTTCAAAGGTTTTTAAATGCTAATTTGTAACTATAACGTCCCCGAAACCTATGGTTTTTTCAGTGAATTTCAAAGGTTTTTTAAATGCTAATTTGTAACTATAACATGTCTGAAACCTACAGTTTTTCAGTGAATTTCAAAGGTTTTGTAAATGACAATTTTTAAATGTATTAATTGTTATATAAATTTTTTTCATACTGATTTCCAAATTTTTTAGAAACAATTTTTTTTTACATATTTTATTTTTAAATTACATTGTAATTACATTATACATTACATTACAAAAAATACTTTCTCAGAATGAATTACTTTAGTTTAATTACTTTGCACATAGGCAATAGACTTTTAAGTACAGTAGTTACAGTTGTTGCAATGGGCAACACATTTTCAAACACAATGCAACATTCAGCTCAATGTGAATTTCTAGTTAAATGCAATTAGTTACTTTATGGATTACTTTTCTAACCACATTACTGGATCCTAGATTCAGTCCTGGGACATCTCCTGTAAACAGTTGAGTAAAAGCGTTTTGGTTACAGTCGTGATTTTTAAGGAATATTATTGTACTTTAAAAGTTCACACTTAGAAACTTTTTCTCATAGAATCACCAATGTTATCCTATGGAAGGAAATTCACTTAGAAGTTAAAAACTGTTATCGTTACTTTTTCTTACTCAGTGTTGGATCCTGGATCCAGCACTGGTGCATCTCCTGTAAACAGTTGAAAGAATGCCTTTAAGTCATACAGGCGATTTTTAGGAATATTTGTAGTTTGTGAAAATCAACACTTTGAAACTTTTCTGCTGAAAACCAGACAATGATATCCTATGGAAGGAAATTCAAGTTACTGGTAAGTACGGTTAAAATTACTTTTCAGGACCAGTACTGGGCTGAAAGATGCAGCACTGAGGTCTCTCCTGATAACAGGTGAGTAAATCGGAATTCGGATTTCGGCTGATTTTAGAGGAATATTTTAAAGTTCCAAAACTCCACACTTAGAAGAATTTCCAAGTGAAACCAGTCAATGTTAGCCTATGGAAGGAAATTCAAGTTACTGGTAAGTACGGTTAAAATTACTTTTCAGGACCAGTACTGGGCTGAAAGATGCATCACTGAGGTCTCTCCTGATAACAGGTGAGTAAATCAGAATTCGGATTTCGGCTGATTTTAGAGGAATATTTGTATGTTTCAAAAATCAACACTTAGAAACTTTTTCAGCAAAAAGCAGGCAATGATATCCTATGGAAGGAAATTCAAGTTACTGGTAAGTACGGTTAAAATTACTTTTGAGGATCAGTACTGGGCTGAAAGATGCAGCACTGAGGTCTCTCCTGATAACAGGTGAGTAAATCAGAATTCGGATTTCGGCTGATTTTAGAGGAATATTTGTATGTTTCCAAAACTCCACACTTAGAAGAATTTCCAAATGAAACCAGTCAATGTTAGCCTATGAAGGAAATTCAAGTTACCGGTAAGTACGGTTAAAATTACTTTTGAGGATCAGTACTGGGCTGAAAGATGCAGCACTGAGGTCTCTCCTGATAACAGGTGAGTAAATCGGAATTCGTATTTCGGCTGATTTTAGAGGAATATTTTAAAGTTCCAAAACTCCACACTTAGAAGAATTTCCAAGTGAAACCAGTCAATGTTAGCCTATGGAAGGAAATTCAAGTTACTGGTAAGTACGGTTAAAATTACTTTTCAGGACCAGTACTGGGCTGAAAGATGCATCACTGAGGTCTCTCCTGATAACAGGTGAGTAAATCAGAATTCGTATTTCGGCTGATTTTAGAGGAATATTTGCACAATGGTGAAGGGAGGGGCGGGGCCTGAGGTGACATCTGTGCAAACGCGCCCCGTGGCGCGTTTTAAGTTGGGGGATTAAGTCCCCTTGAATCATGAGGGTCCCTACGGGCCAACTAGCCCACCAGGAACCTCCAGTATGCGCCAGGGGCTGCGTTGCAGAGACATGTACAGAGGCCACACCCCTTTTTACACCTCTCTGCAACGCAGCTCTGTGGCGCTTTCTGGACGTACCTGTTGGGCTAGTTGGCCCCCAGGGACCCTCAGGATTGAAGAGGATTTAATTCCCCATCTTAAAACGCGCCACGGGGCCTGTTTGCACACATGTCACCTGAAGCCCCGCCCTCCCTTCACCACTGTGCAAACGCACCCCGTGGCGCGTTTTAAGTCGGGGGATTAACTCCCCTTGAATCCTGAGGGTCCCTGGGGTGCATCTAGCCCACCATATACCTCCAAAAAGCGCCAAAGAGCTGCGTTGCAGAGAGGTGTAAAAGGGGCGTGGCCTCTGTACACCTCTCTGCAAGGCAGCCCCTGGCGCATACTGGAGGTTCCTGGTGGGCTAGTTGGCCCCAGGGACCCCCAGTATTCAAGGGAATTCGTTCCCCTCTGCAAACGCGCCAGGGCGCGTTTGCAGAGTGGTGAAGGAAGGGGCGGGGCCTATGGGCCCGATCGTTTTTTTTGTTTTTTGTTTTTTTCCCCCTGAAGGGGAGCTGTGTGGCCCCCTTCCTTTTTCCTATTTTTAGGCCCTGGGGACCCCATCCCCCAGGGCCTTACCCCTTTTTTTAAATTAAAATTAAAAAAAAAAACGGGAAGGGGGCCGCGTGGCCCCCTTCCCTGGGCCTCTATTGGCCCCGGGGACCCCATCCCCGGGGCATGGCCTCTTTTTTTTTATTTGGAGGGGGCTGCGTGGCCCCCCTCCTCAGGCCATTTAAGGCCCCGGGGACCCCATCCCCCGGGGCCGGCCTTGCACTTTTAAAAAAAAAAAATTCCTTTGGGGAGGGGGGCTGCGTGGCCCCCCTCCCGGGCCACTACTTGCCCCAGGGACCCCATCCCCCGGGGCCTGGCCTCTCGTTGGGGACTGTGGGGGGGTCCCCAAACCCCCCACAGTCCCGCCGGCTCCCCGTGTCCTACGGGAGCCGGCATTGCTTTTACACATGGGGAGCAGCTAACATGCTGCTCCCCATGTGAAAAGCTATCGGCTTTGGATATTGGAAGAGAGAGCAGGTTTCCTGCTCTCTCTTCCAATATCCAAGCAAGTTTGCAATGACAGGACGGAGCCGCGAGGCTCCCGTCCTGTCATTGCAAACAGCAGTGTCCCGGGGGTAGGCACCCGGGACACTGCAGGAGCCGGCCCTGGGGGTGGCGGTCCCCAGGGCCATCAAGGGCTCCAGGAGGGGGCCGCGCGGCCCCCTCCCTACATTTTGAAAACCCCGGGGAGGTGGTGGTCCCCGGGGCTTGGGAGTCCAAAACGGACCCCCATTTTAATTTTCTTTTTGCCCCGGGAGGTGGTGGTCCCCGGGCGTGTGGGGGCTGGAGCCCCCCACACAGGTTTTTAATTTAAAAAAGAAGCCCCGGGGAGGTGGTGGTCCCCGGGGCTGCGGGAGGGCTCAGAGCCCTCCCGCACCATTATACATAAGGCCCCGGGGGTGGTGGTCCCCGGGGCTTGAGGGCCCTAGAGGCCCCCACACATAAAATTAACCCCCCCAGCATGCCCCCGGGACTTGGCCCACCCGGGGGCCATTGCATCGAAGCGCGGGAGGCCGCGCTTCGATTTTTTCGGCAGGGTTCGCACTCCCTGAGCGCATCCTGCCGATTTTATTTTTTTTTTTTTTTTTTTGCCCAGGGGGTCCTTGTGGGACCCCCTGAGCAGACCTAGGGGGTCAGGGTGTTTCTACCCTGCCCCCTTTGTGCGCTTTGCGCACTTGTTTCTGTCCCTCGGTTCTACCGAGGGACAAAATGGCTGCCAACACTTCCTGGTTTGGAGTGTTGACAGCCAGCTGACAGCCAATTAACATAAAGCTCGTGCTCGGGAGGATCCGCGGCCCTAGATATCACTATCTTTTTACTTTTGATTTTCTCAGCAACTACTGAACGGATTTACATCATTTAACAAAAAGGGTTCTTTCTGAACCAAGAACTACCTCTTTGCCAAATTTGGTGTAATTCCGTTCAGCAGTTCGGGCTGTAGCCGTGTCTAAAGTTTCCTATGGAAAAATGCATGGGGAAAACGCGTTTTGGGACCCCCCTTTTTCTCGGCCCCCGCTTGACAAATCCCCCGAGACTTTCAGGGTAGGAGCGGACCGGAGCGGGCCACAAAGTTTGAACATTTTGCGAAGATACGTCAACCGGCAAGAGAGTTATTTCAAATAGAATGTCGCGGATATCCTATGGATAATAGGTTGTAACTATAACTATCTACTGGCGACCGCCAGTAGATATATATATATATATATATATATATATATATATATATATATATATATATATATATAAAAAAGCTTTAAAAACTTAAAACCATTAATACCTACATTTACTTACTTTTGAAGCTTTTACAATGATTATGCCTACACCATTTATGCCTTTACAATGAAATTCGTTGTAATGGTATGCGTTGTAAAGGAATATTTTTTGTAAAATCTTGTGTGGTAAAGACTTGTGTGGTAGTGTAGTCTGCGTGGTTAAGCCTGCTTGGTAAAGGCATGAAGGGTTCCGGCTTCCTGGTAAAGGCTGTTTCCCACAGATTTCTGCTCACCAAAGCAATTAATAGTTTCCTTTAAAAGGAACTATTGACAGTAGCTGGACACAATTGGGGGTAAACTAATGAAATCCTTAATTGGTTTGGGTGACCTGCAATGTCTTTTGGAAAAGCAGTTATAACATGTGGGATCCTGCAATCCCTGGCCCCACTGAGCGTAATGCCCTTTGGACCTCATGGGCTGTGAGGTAATGGTAGAGCAAGGGAGCTCCCAAATAATAGCAGCAGGACAGGGCCACGTTGGACGTTAAATCCTCTGGGAGGTGGCCCTCCTTGCTACTTTGATTTTTCATTCAGATTAATCTGTTCATGAGGTCCATCCATGGCTATTCTGTATGATTCTGTGAGGAGGTCAGGTAAGGTGGTTGCTTATGGCTGAGATCCTCAGGCACCTGCATAGCTCTTTTTTCTTCATAGAAAGTCACTTGAGAGCCCTTGACTAAATGCAAGCTGCAATATGGGAAAAGCTCCCTCTTCATTCCCACCCTGGAAATGTACCTACTCGTTCTGCAGGATCACCATTGTGTCAGTTTCCAGGACCAGAAACAGCCTGCCAAAGGTGTGGGAACACCACAAAAATGAATTTTGGGATGTTCTCCTTTTCACAGCAGGTCAAACCGCAAGCACTCACAAGTATACCCCCCAAAAAAAACCTGTCAATATAGGAATTCGACAATACCATCATTCCTTTTTGTGGGGATTGGGATTTGGTATTTATATGTGGAAAGTGATCTGTTGTGTGCCCAAGGTCAACAAAGCTGTGCAACATGCTTTGTGAATCCTGTCCCCAGTGGGTAGGACTAGTAGTATTTGACATTATCTTTAAAAGATGTCACATATGTTGAGAAATTGCTGGGTTGTATCAGATCTCACTCATAAACACCACAATACTTCAGCATAACTTACATTGAAATTGAGAGACTTACTTGCTCACAGGATAAGCCTTAAAGTATGGCATAAAGAATTTGGGTGCAATTCTCACCCCCCCCCCACCAAAAAGCAACATCACAATCAGAGATTTCCTCTGCAGCACGAACATACATACTTTTATGTTTTTTTGTAATTTGCAAAACATTTCAAGGGTCCCTTGGAAAGCTTAGCCACTTGTAGACTTCCAGATATACTCCTTGGAAAGTCATTTGACTTTTTGTGCCATAGCAGTTGTTCAATACATCATTGTATTCACAGTGAAATTCTACATTGTAGAAGGATATAACTGTGGTGCAATGACAAATTGTTCTCAACGAGGAAAACATTTTCCATCGTTAATCCACCATTTTTCCTAATAATGACATTTATGACCTAAAATGGCCTGGTGAATTGGGCCCTATGTTTTTTAAGAGTAACATGTATTACACATGCTCTGTTCATGGCAAACATATTGTATTACATCCTTCAGCTGTTGGTTTATTTTGATCCAGAACATTCAGCAATTGGCTTGAGAAATTCTCAAGCACATCTCAGATCAGCCCAAAGGAGTAGTTTGCACATCCCTTTTTTCCATTGGCTGTTTCGGTATATCCTTCAGTTTCTGTCTATATTGCAGCAACACTGTGGCCTACGAGTGACAGGCATGAACACTGCTCCATCTGAAGCCTTGTGAGTTAAATTGCTCATATTTGACCCAGCACTCTATTTTGCTCAGCCAGAGAGTGACACTTCAATTGCTCGCTCTTGTGTGTGTGTGGGTCTGTGCTGCATGGGAGATCAGGGGATAGACACCACACCAACAAGGTCTCTGTATGGGTGCTTGGGTTTCCTTGCTCAGGGACCACCAACACATCCATATGCCACTCTGTATTGTAAAGAGCAGCATCAGGATTGAGTGCCCAGCACAATTACAAGGTCGGAGTGCACAGTCTTAGTTCCCATAAAACTGTCTCCGTGAGGAGACTGTGCATTCAAAGAAAAAGGTAAATAAGAATGAAAATAAAATTGATCCATTTCTATACTGCTACACATCACATATCCATCATTCTTTTCTTAAAACTCTCTATCAAGCAGTGAAGCTCATTAAATTCGGGTAAAGGTAAAAACTGATCATAAACATAGGTTTAAGATTGGATTTACTTTTTTTAAACGTGCAGGAATTCACAAAGGCATTGACGGCGGGAGTATATGCATTTACAAGTGCAGACACCTCTGCCACGAGTGCACAACATCGTTTCTCATAAATCCCACTCAAGGGGTGGAAAGTGGGCGTGCCAATCTGTGGGTTGCCTTGGATGTTTGGGAATGCCCACACATATATAAATATTTGTGTGCATTCACTACCTCCTCCACCTCCTCT
Source organism: Calotriton arnoldi (assembly GCA_963921515.1). Lineage (NCBI taxonomy): Eukaryota > Metazoa > Chordata > Amphibia > Caudata > Salamandridae > Calotriton > Calotriton arnoldi. The sequence continues at coordinate 98,116 of CAWUFW010019321.1, forward strand.
TTTCACCTTGGAAATGGTCAGAGATTTATTTTGACCAAGAACTAAGGTAGTTCCTCTTCCAGGATAGGAAGGGAAATGGCTTTCTCCTACATTTGGTGGGGTGCTCTCCACTTGGAAAAATGTTTTTGCCACAGAGAAAAAAAAGTGTGCATTTACACAGGGGGTTCCATACTCCCTGTGTGACTTCTCCATTATGGGGAACTCCACACAGTGGGAATAGGACACACTTTCCAGATGTAGTATTTGAAATAATGTTTAACAGCAAAAAGTAGTAAATATGCACCCACACATAGAAATAAATCTAGGGGTGCAGATTTACTACTTTTGCTGTGAATCAGGCCCAGTATGTTTATTGTGCAAACTTCTGTGGATCACTGACAGAATATCGGAAACAAAAATATTGTGTGGACAGAATAGAGTGTCAAAAATATCGAGGGTCAAAATATCGAGAAGGTAAGTGCAAATAGGTAAGTATAGATTTACTGTTCTTAACTCCACATCTTTGTACCTTGAAGATTTATATCTCATCAAGGTACATAGATGTGGAGTTATATATCGCAAAACTTTGCTCACCTATAAAATATTACCTTCAAAATATTTGTGTCCTCTATATTTTTGACACAATATTTTGTCACCTAATATTTTTGTGTCCGAAATTCTGTCTAAACACCAACTTATCTTTCATGGGGCAATGGGCTTTATTTATTATTTTGTGAGTGACTGTAATTATACAATTTTAAAAATCATTTCAAGATTAGATTTGATGTGATGTGCATATCTACCATTATAGGTGTGTGTGCTCTTTCAGTCTCCGCCATAATTGAATGTAATAGAAAGTTAAGTTATGAAAATAACTCCGGCCATCCCATTCTTGAGTATCTGTCTAACTTGAGTGAATAATTCGATAGATGATTTCCCCATTAAACTCTGTTAGGGGCATGTTTACAAGACCCTATCGCACGGGAACGTCACTTTTTACGACATTCCTGTGGCGATAGGTGCTTCGCCTTATTTACAAGGCAGCGTTAAGCCACTTAACGTGGCTTAGTGTTGCTTTGTAAATAAGGCCCCCTTTCACGCTATGCTTAGCGTGAAAGGGGAGGGCAATGGGTGTTTCTGTGGGTGTTCCACCGCAGCACCCATTGATTCTGACGCTGCCCCCTGTTTACAAGGGAGGCCTAAATAGGAGGCAGCTCCAGAATTAATTCCAGGGAAAACCTGGTCTTAGCCTGGCGCAACGAGGAGAAATGTTCAATTTCTCCTCGTTTTTGCTGTTTTCATGTGTGCTGCGTTGTGCAGAACACATGGAAACAGCAAATGGCCAATGATTGTTTATGTACAGGAAGGTCCCTCTGCCTGCACATAAACAATATTTTTTTTAAATGTCGTTTTGCAACTTCTATGTGTGCTGCATTAAGCAGCACACATAGAAGTTACAAATGGCATTTTAAGATTGTTTATGTTCAGGAAGGGGGACCTTCCAGTACATAAACAATCTTCCTCTGAACGCAGACACCCTTGCACTATGGTGCAAGGGTGCCTGCGTTGGCGCTAGGCTGCTAAGTGTAGTGCCAGCACAGGGGGAAACACAAAGCTGCACCATATTTTTGTAAATATGGTGCAGCCATGCGTTTCGGAAGTGGTGGAGTGAGGCGTTGAGCCAGGAAGGCTAACGCCTCACTCTGCCACTTCCCTTGTAAATATGCCCCTTAGTGTTAAAGACATATTACAGACTGTATTTTACTGTAAAAACCTGCACTCCAGACACAGTCTTTAGGATTGTCTGGCACTCAGGAGCATATTTATGAAATATTGATGCAAAGCAGCAAGCCACCTTGCTGCGCTGCGTGAAAGGGCAGGAATGTGCTGTATTTAACATTATAAGGCATATTTCTGCCCTCTGCCTGTGCTGGCGCAAAAACTGCTGCCTATTGCCAACCCATGCACCCTTGCACCATGGGCAGCATTGTTTTGGTGCAGGAAGGGACAACGTCCTGCACAAAAACAATCCTCTGAGGCTGCAGCAGAATGTAATAAACATAGAAAGAGGAAAAATAGAAGAGCAATCAGCATATTTCACCTTGTTATGCCTCCCCTGGGGAGGCGTAGCATTTTAATGCATTCCCAGTTCAACCATTAATGGCAAATCAGGGAACGTGCCAAAATCCATGGTTGGATGCATTGGAACACCAACACTCCACTCATGGACCGCCTCCCTGGGGCAGAGTAACACAAGGCAGCGACTTGCGCTCCTTTGCATTACTCCACATTTACCAAGCCATTCAGGACCACACAAGGTGGCCTTGCGTGGCTTGGTAAATGTAATTCTAGGTTTTGTTTCACCCTTGCACCACATTGTGTGGCGCAAGGGCGATACAAAACCATGATAAATATGCCCCTCAATAGTTTAAAGTAAAAACTTGCCCTCCAACCAAGCAGTCATGAGTCTTAAGTGAGGTGCTTCAAAGGAGCTTTATTAAGTAACCCCAGTTTACATTGAGTTTTATGTGAACATCATAGAAAAAACTGTCTTGTGCCCAGTTTTAAGCATTTCCGGCCCAAAATATTAATTGTTGTATTTTTTTAACATTGCTGTAATGAATAAAGTAATGCAATGGTCACATTTTTTGCATTATACAAATCAGATATGTAATTGATGCTAATAGCTAGGACTGCATCCTAGAAAAATCTTGAATGCTAGATTTCTTAAGCCTCAGGGATGGGTGTAGCTGATGTTCATAGCACCAAAGCCACTTCATTGTGTAGCATACTGTGCGATCGGAGGGCTGATACTATGACAAGAAAAATATGTAGAGAACATTTTTTCTACTCCTGATATTCCCAGCGCCCCTAAGCCACAATACTCCGACAGTCAACATAACAAGCATTGCCAAAGCTAACAGCCTTGTTGTTGGTATGAATTGGATCGGCCAGCCGCATGCTGTACCAAAGTCAAACCGATTGGCTTTACCAATGCTTGTTTATTGGAGAGATTGTCGGACATTATACAGTTTCATAGGAATCTTCGAACCACCAGGATAACTTGATCATTCTAATTACTAACCTAGTACTCTAATGAACACAAGGAGTAAAGTTTCCAAAGTGAAATACCAAGGGCCAGATGTACAACCATTGACTTTAGCGACTCGCAAATTGCGACACTGTTTGCGATTCCCAATGGGGTCGCAAATTGCATGCCTCATGAATATTAATGAGGCTGTCGCAATTTGCGACCCCATTGGGAATGGCGGGCACTCCCAGGGATGGTGGCCTGCTGGGGTCAGCAGACCTCCATGTCTGGGACTGCTTTTAAATAAAGCAGTTTTTTCTTTAAATGCAGCCCGTTTTCCTTTAAGGAAAATGGGATGCATTTTTAAAAAAAAATGTCACTTTTCATTTTCATTTTTTAAGGGCAGGTGTTGGTCCCTGGGACCACTGCCTGCCCTTAAAAAATGTTTGCGCATGCATTCCCAAAGGGGAAGGGGTCCCCTGGTGACCTCTTCCCATTTGCGAGTGCTTGTGGTAAACTGCGAGTGTTTTCCGACCGCAATTGCGGTCGCAAAACCTTTTTATAGAGCTGTTGGGGCTATTAGGAAGGGAACGCCCCTTCCTAATAGCGAGTCACTAAACACTATTTTGTGAGTTGCAAATTATTTGCCACTCACAAAATAGGGTTAGTGCATGGCCCACAGGTTTTTTTGCAAGCGCAAACGGGTCTAAAACCCATTTGCGCATGCAAAAATCCGTCGTACATCTGGCCCCAAATGAATTATATTTTATGATCATTGGTATGAATCAAAAATTTAACAGGAGAATGGTGGCTGTATCCAAGTAGAATGGTTGAACTTCTCACTGTTGAAATTATGCATTCCGCTCAGCACTGCCGACCACATAAGTGGCACTTGACTTGAGATAAATTTGACAAACAAAAGCTGAAAGAGGTGGTTTGCAGATCCATTGGGAAGTCACACAGATGATTCAACCAGCACCAAACAGCTCATGACATACACGATCCTGCCACTACATATACCCATCTTCCTTTTCTGGGAGCGCCAGGAGAAAAACAAGCAAATCCTGAAACATGAAGTAATTGACTTTCTGCTTTATGTTGTGTATCAGTCATCTATATTATGCATCCCTAAGGTCAAATTTGGAATTGGTAAGGACTTTAGCAGATGTGATGCTTTGTTAATAAACTGTGGTTACCCAGGATTGGTACATTTTCTACCTTTCGGTTATATGACATTATGCTTTCATTTTGTCTGCAATGTGATTTATTGTGAACTGCTGAATAGATTTTGAATTTAGCATTATACCGGAACCGAAAGCAGAATGGGATGTAGGCTACAGAGATGTGAAAACCAAAACATGTTAATGCTCAGTCAGGTTTGGCTTGATAAACTGTTGCAATGTTACGGTGAATTACTACAAATAAGCGGTAGTCAACCCTAGCATGCAATAAAAAGCGATGGCCTATATACACCACCGTCAAACAAGGGTTTTATCCATGAAATATGGCACAAACAGAAGTGTGGGCCTAAAGGCGTCAGGCGTTTTGTTTTGTTGATTTCAATTTTAAAAAACTATTTTCTCGCCATAATCTGACGCAGTGCAATTTAAAAAAAAAAAAAATACTGCCTCGCCAAAAGACATATGTTTGTTTGTCTAAGATGTTCATTAATCATTCCGAATGTAATAGCAATCATAATACAAAATAGGTTGTGTCCAGTTTGTTTCTTTTTTATATTAAAATTAAATCACAGAGAAAGATAGTGTAATCATGTTCTAGTGATAAAACAATGCAGACATTATTGCTCATATATTCACATTTCATTATGTAATCTCGTTGTATCCCTTAAGGTAAATGTATCACTAAAGAATTGAGTGAGAATATGTATTTAAATTTCGAACAACTACATTTAACGTAAGGTCACACTCCCCTTCAACACAAGGAGACTTTATCCTTAAATTAAAACTGTGGAGTGCGGTGGAAAAAGTGACAAGTTTAACAGAGGTTAAGTGTGTATGCTACTGCAAGCCTTACGCATCATGGTCATCTCTCATGCCAAATCCAATTAAGTGAATTGTTTCAAGCAGACACTAAGCAATATCTAAAATTGTTCCAGCTCTTGTGAGCACACATGACTGGGAAACAAAATCACAGCGCCCTTTTTTAATTTTAGGGCAAGAGGTGGGTGAACGTCAGCAAAATGCCAGGGGAAGCGTCAGTGACATCTTATGCCTTTTAACATAATTGACATCACAGACAGTGACATCACTCAATAGTTGTCCCGATCAACATCAAAGGACATTATACCATGAGAACGTTGCCCCTGAAAGAATCGCAGGAAGTGACATCGCTGGCAATAAACTACAATAAGTGGAAGGTCAAATAATAACCCAGAAAGTCACTAAATACAACAAATGTAAACTTTGATTGAGACTTATACTATACCTAGAGTGATATGCTAGATAGAGATGTAACATTTACAGACAATGAACATATGTCTAAGTAGAGTATTAAATGTACAATTGAAATATGGCATGCCGAAGCCAATTAAAACTACTTTAAGTGTAACACACTTGCTGCATAAAATTATGAATGCAGGTTTGTACACAGTAGACCTGGAGCATCTGACTTGGAGAGTGCATATGTATCTCTTTGGCAGTGCTCAATCCCTGAGTTATCTTACTTGCATTTAACCTGTAACCTGAAGGTAGCATTCTTCTCAACATGATCATGGCACTTTGCATTACCTCCTCGTCCATCTTCCTCTCACAATCCTTACAAACGAGTTTATCTCCATTCATGCAGAACATAATTAACAAACTTGACTTTTCCTTTCCAATCCAAGATGGCCCCCATCCAAAGGAGTATAACTACATCACTTCCTGGGAAGGATTTCCCATTTGTTTTTTCTACAGCTGATTACCATCTTGGCTACAAGTATATATGTTTTCATTTATTTGTTTGCTTTAGCGGTCTTTGGGCCCGATTCACAGAACTAACTTAAGACAAAATCCTAAACTTACTACCATTTTGGTATTCACAGAAGGCCCTTACTCATTTTGGTATTCACAGAAGGCACTTACTTACTCATTTTGAGTAACTTACTCATTTTGAATAACTTACTCATTTTGTGTAACTTACTCATTTTGGTATTCACAGAAGGCACTTACTCATTGATGAGTAAGTGCCTTCTGTGAATACCAAAATGAGTAAGTTACACAAAATGAGTAAGTAAGTGCCTTCTGTGAATACCAAAATGAGTAAGTGGCTTCTGTGAATACCAAAATGGTAGTAAGTTTAGGATTTTGTCTTAAATTAGTTCTGTGAATCGGGCCCTACGTATTTGCTTTTGGTGATAACTCTTTTATGCGGGACATATGTGGTCACAGGGGGCGTTTGTGACTTGCTGTGCATTTTGGGGATGTTGGTTTAATTTTTGGATAAACTCTATTTTTGTATTTCCCGGTAATATGCAGGTGCCCGATGTGGTATTGTGCGTGGCACTTGTTTGCGCATCGGTTCGCATCAGACCTTGCACAAATGTGGGGCATGCTTGATCACGAGGTGCACCTGGCTTGCCAGGCGGCTTGTGATGACCTCAGGGAACTGTTAGTTTTGTTTATTTATTTTTGTGGGGAAATATTCCCCATTTATGGAACCTTTGGTCTGTGGTGCATGAGTGCGGGGAATTTTTGCCTCATCAGATCACTTTATAGTCGTATCGGCAGACTAGGGGCATCTGCCTGACATTGTCATGGCACCGCTGTGCATTCTGATCGGTGATGTCTGCCCGCTTCTGCCTTCCAGCTGCGGGTGGGGCCCACGCTCCTACGAGAGTGGCATTGTCTATGCAACCAGTTGGCTTTCTCAAGAAAGGCTTTTCCTGTGCCATGCTGGTTGAAGGTTGTAGTTTACCTCGCTGCTAATCACATTGGGAATCTTCTTCTGCATCATGAGTGATACATGGTGTGAGAAAGATCTTTTTTGCCATGTTCACCCCCATTTTTGGACTGACACTGGTGGTAACTGACTCTGACTGTGCCCTGGGCTCTGCTAACCAGACTCGGGGCCAGTGCTCTGATGAAAAAGGTATATGGTAATGAGGTATCATTGCAATTGGTAATGACAGACCCCCTGTAAGTCCCTAGTATATAATAAGGCAAGGGGGAGTCAAACTACCTATAAGTCCTTAGTATATAATATGGCAGGGGGGGTTAGAGGCCCAGTAGATTTCCTGCACCGGAGTGTGCACTACTGCGATGCCTGCTGTTATTTTTAAAGGCCGCCCTGCTTTGCAGACTGTCTTTAAAAGTAAATTATATGCAATTTTGACTTTGGAATTAAAGATACTTCCAAAGTGGTAATCTACCTTATTTGTATATATAAGTCACCCCCATAGTCTACCCTAGGTGCCCCAGGGGTGGGATGCCATATAACTATAAGCAGGAACATTATAAAATGTGTTTTATATCCCCTGCTGAGGGACAAACTGCCAATTTCGTTGTCCCCGATTGTAGATATTAGCTCAGCAGGCTAAGATTGGAAAATGTTATTTAAGTATAAATATTGCAAGAAAGGGGCTAAAAAAGTAATTTAAGGACTTAAAAGATTGGCAATTATAAAACCAACAACCTGCCACTGTTGAAGTTATCATAACTAGTACAGAAAAGAAGTTATAGGACTTTATTTTCTGTGAGCCAAAATCCAGCCTTTCAGCAGCCTTTTCTGATTGGTCAGCCATAACAGGTTTAGCCAAACTGTTTTGATGAGGTGATAAGTGTGTAGTGTAGCTCCTATTTCCCTTATAGGCTCTGCGCATTGGAATAATATATCCTATAGGTTTGACATAGGACTAAAGTCGGTATGTCCCTATCGAGTATATTAAACTTAATTACTTGTGCCAGCTAGCTCAGAGGCCACTAGAAACTTCTTGATGACAAGAAGGGATTAGTTTCTGGCAGGCGCAAAACATGACCACTGTGTTTCCCTTACAGAATCAGGACGTGTCCCAGAGTCGTAGAAACAATAGATAACTATTTCACTCAGCTCAGTTGTGCAGGATTCAGTTATGTCTCAAAGTTACACAGAAATAACAGACGGGCGTTTCAATAAAATGGTTTATTGAACAGTCTTGTTTCTGTTGTAAGTTAGATGTGCTGTTACGATCACAAGACAGTATGCGAGATAAATGATGTACAAGGTGAGCAGTAAAAATAAATAATACTGCGTTAGCATTATCTTTTCAGCATATATGCATTTACATAAAATGACACAGCCTAAAAATGCGAGTACTCATACGATGCGTTTCTTAGCCTAGTTCTACCCAGTGTGCCTAATCTTTCCTAGGTGTAGGGAGAAGTAGAAGTAGGTGCTGTATTCCTGACTAGAGTATACTAAGAGTAAGTTACGCCTAGAGTCTAGTATGCCAAGAGTCCCTCTAGGTTCTAGTCTGCTCCATACCTGAAGAATGAGAGAGGTAGGAATCTCTTTCCGGACTCGAACTCCAACACCCCGCAAGGGAAGTTAGATCACTGGAAGCTGGACTCTCTGCGTGCAGGAATGACAGTGTCTTCTCAGTGCGTCTGGCCGGGAATCGGGCTCCTCTGAAGTCGAGGTCTCCTCTGATTTACAGGGGTTTGGGAAGGTATATTTATACCTGAAAATGTTAGCATTGACGTGAGTTGGGTAGCGAAAGACATCATGAATGAATCCCTTAAGGAATAGAGGTTCATGCATAATGTATGAGTCCTTGAAGAAATCAATAGTCCTGGGCAAGGGAAACTCCCGCAGCCTGAGGGTCTGTTTTTTCATGGACTCGTTGAGACGCTAGGGTGGACGGATGTCGGAAGCCATGCCTGTATTTGGTATGCATGGTTTATGCCTAAATAAGGTCTGGGATTTTATGCCTATATAAGGGCAGATTGGATTGTGCCTATATACGGTCATGATTCTAGAAAGCCCGTTTATGGACACCCTATAAAGTATACAACACCCACTCCTCTTTTGTGTATACAACAATACTAAAATGCTAAACATTTAAAATGCTAAACATTAAAATGGAGTACCGCATATTAAAAAAAATCCTAAAAAAGCTTTAAAAGATACATTAAAATGCAAATGTTTCTGTACATCATCAAGCAGTGCTTTTCATTTCCAGCATAAGGCATGAAATAAATGCAGTTGGAACGAAATATTAAAGCAATATTTACATGTGACGAAAATGATCGATAAGGTTGTTCAAAATCAAAAGTCATTTCCTGTCATGAAACTTAAATGAACTGATTTAGACACACAAGATGACTAAGTGTCCCAGGAAGTACTGCCAAGTCTGTATTATAAGGCTAGTTCTACTTTAAGCAGATTGGAGTGCCATTTTCGTGTGAAAAAAATGGGACAAAAGTTCAAATTTGGTAAAGTTCCAAGGTTTTGAAAAATGAAGGCCTAATTGTTGCCGTTGTACTGGAACAGAGAATGCCAAACAGAGTTAGTTCACGGGTCTGGTGTAAACATGAGATCATCTATTTCAATAGACAAAACATCTTCCACTGTCGTCGGTGTAAGTTGGAACACCTCGTGTAAAAGATTGACCGCACAAAGATGGGAAACATCGCTCTCAGCAATGTTCGCGTTCGTTGTTACCTGTGTGCCTGAAGTTGTTTCTCGTACCTCAGCAGCAGCAGGAGGCGACTGTGAGATCTCAATGAATGCTGACATCAGTATTGGAAGCCTCTGGGGACAACACAGAGCATCGGCCGTTATCGGGTCCAGCAAAGCATCGACATCCTTTGGCGCAGCTGATGGATATGTTAGACAAGCGTCCAACACGCATTCTTCACCGCATAGCAGGCATCGTAGAACAGGTAAGATGCAATCTTTCCATATTGGTCGGAATGACAGGAACCACGTGGTATTAAGGTCCCGTAGACGAGTCATGCCTAGTAGCTGTACTATTTGCTCACGGCACTTTCTTTCAAGGAGAGCTTTCTCCATTTCGCTCGGAGTGATTCCGGCGAAGAGGCTGGCCATAGCGCAATAGCAGACAGATGAATAAAATTCCCGCAACAAGTGCTAGAATTAATGGTATGCCACCAAACACCGAATGTGCAAAGTTCGGAATGATTCCAAGTATTGCCTGGAACGGTGCTAAGAGACCGGTGCAAATGCTCTTAAATACATGAATAATTCCTGTTGTATCTGACATGTTAAAGATACGTGATATCATTTCTACGAAATGTATAGGGCAGTTTGTACCTCTGTATCTCAGCCGAAGTCCTTGCAACTTGTAGATCATAGGTTTCTTTGGCCGAGGTCAAAGGCACTGTTTGCTGTAAAAGCATGGCTTTCATTCTGCTTAAAGTATCAAATCTTATAAAAGAGACGCTCAGTGAAAGCCATAAAGGCGACTCCCTGACTGTGTCTATTGGGGGAAACAATACTTGCATACAGCAAGTGACCCTGGAGTTGACGGTTACTAGATATGGGATGCCTGGCAACATTCCACAGCAGCTCTGATCATTCAACATGAGGTAACTCCCATTCGAAAGTTGTCCAAACATTGGATTAATCACAGCAGCTGGTGAACCGTGCTGATGGCAAGACAAGTTTGCCACAGAACCATTACAAGCTCCGTGTAAAATAATGTCCTGACATATGAGTGAACCGGTCAGTGCATGTTTACAGTTAGTACCGCTAAGAAACACTTCACGATCCCCATTCCAACATCTATGTGTATATGGTAACTTCCAAGATATCTTAATGTATTCCTTACCCAACCTTTCATATTTGCCTGCTTGCATCTGTCTGAGGCAATACTGAAACTGAAAAGTTGTCACAGGCAACGCTATTTTGCCATGAATAACCCATTCTGTAGCTGGTTTTTCTGCCACTGTAAATGGTAATTTCTCAATTTTTTCAATGCTCAGCACTGTATACCTTGCTCCTCTTTGTGCCAATTCGATCTGTTTATCAGTTAGATTGTATTCTGCAAACAGAGACGACGTGTTGATGAAACGCCAAGGCACATAGCCCGCTCGCAAAGATTGCAGCGTCCATGTCAATAACACTATAGAACGTAATTGAGATTGACCTTGTTGTAACATAGCCAAATCTTGTTCTAGAATGTCGATAGCAGAGGATACAATGCCATCCAATGAACAAATTCTGGAGGACAAAGTTGTTAACCCATTGTCAACTACAGAGAGTGTTTTCTCTAAATTAATACGATCAAGTTCACGTATTCGTTCTGCAGCCTCTATCTGTGACACTTTCCATGCTTCGTTATAAGCAGCATAGATGCCGGCATATATGAAACGTTTTTGACGCGGTTTTCTTGGTCCAAGCAAGAATTCCTTAAGATCTGCGTCGTGTGCAAGTAAGGTTAAGTGTTGCTTCACATCCTGTAGTGTAGATTTATGCAACCAATCGAGACATAATTTTCCTACACTGTATGTTGTTACTACCCCCGGATGTTGTCTTTGGACATATCTTGGGTCTGGCCTATGAATAGTAAAGCCCTGAGTTTTGTTCAAGAACCTTTCCTGACAGTTGTTTGTGTCTGTGGGCCAGATCAACCATTTCTTCCAATTTGGATGAGTTCTGTTGAGTTGTAGTATATTGTCAACTGTCACCACTGCCTTCGTATTATTATCACTGGCAGGCGTTGGCACAGAAGGTGTTTTCATCTCTTTGATCTTGGCTAATCCAAGACAAGATGTCTGTTGGACGGTGTCATTCAAAAACAGTATTTGTTCAGGGATGATACAGGCTCTAAATAAAGCTTCTATACCCTGTACTTGCCAATCTTTACTACCCCAGACAGTTTTTGTCTCAATAGTGTCTTTCCATAAGTCGAAACCCTGTGTAGACAGTTGGGCAATAAATGCTTCAGAGTAAATCTGTTTGGTATTTGTTAACATAATTTTCAGTCCTGTTTTGTTTACATTTTTATAGTAAAACGTTTCTGGATCAGATGTATTATAACCTGAAAAATATGGAAACTTACTAGCAAAAGTTTTCGAACTACCTTGTGGTGGTGTAGGACAATGTTCCCATTGGTTAAACATAAACACATTTCTTGGATATGCAGTTTTGTGCAAATAATGATGACCATAGTGGTTATAACAATACAGTTTTTCATAATCGGATGAACCCTCTAAAAATTCATTTTTAGAAAATGCAGCAGATTTTTCTAGATCAAACATTATATCTTGAACAGTCTCTAAGTCCCAATCATCTGAATAGGTACTGGACGTAATTAAATCACTTAGTGAAATTTTAAACAAATGTGGAATGTTCAATTGTTCACTTGGACCGAAGATTTCATAATCTGTTTTGTCCCACACTATACCATCCCGTATAGGAACAGCTGTGATGTTCACTGATGACAAGTCTCTTGCTTCACGATGGGAAGATTTATGTGGTTTCAAAAGTACATTTACGTCTTTTCCTTCAATGTTCACATGGATGTATCTGCCACTTATAAGCACGCTTACAGTTGTTACCAAAGCTAGCCAGAGCAGGAAAACAAAAAGTCCAGATGTAATCCAGAGTTCAATCCATGGAGAAACCAGATAAGTCTTTTTCAGAAAGTGAATAAAGTCTTGTACTTGCTGCTTGAATTTTGATGATGCTGGCGTCGTTTCAGGTTCGCTTGGATCTTCTGAGAACGTATCAAAGTCAATGAAATAGCCAGAAGCAGTTCTGTCAATTGTTGGAATTGCATCAGGTTTTGTTGAAATCACAGGAACCAGTTCTTCACGAGTCACGTTGGTGTAGACAGGTGTATTTGGATGAACTGTTATTTGGTTGTCAAGAGGGATGAGTTCCATAGCCTGGTTGCTTAGTCCTTCATTCGTTACAGCTGAGTTCTCGATCGTGATCAGTCTTTCAGTCTGAACCTCTTGAATAGTAGCGAGAGGAGTGCGTCTGCTACTAGGTCGGAGTCCACGAGGCCTACTGCTTAGTATTGGCCACATACTGTGGTTTGATCAGGTCGATTGACACAAATCTTTTCTCCTTTCTTCCAGCAAGGGGCGGCAGAAGTACTGTCCTTGTTCCTTGAACAGCTAGAACAGGTACCGGTTGTCTGTAAGAAGGTCCAAATTCCTTCTTGTCCGCTATTTTTTCTCTGACTAGATCCCCAACTTTTGGAATCCAGACAGGCCTTGCTGGGACCGCCGATTTTTCCCCAGTGGTGGTTGGCTGTAGGGATACGTTGCTTTGTTTCGTTCTTAATTTGTTAAGATCCTGTAAAACAGCCAAACGATCTTTGATATCAAATGGTTTCATGTCCACCACTGTGCCTACGTGTTCTAAGTCTGGAACCCACATTCTTGTCCCAAATAGGACCTCATATGGAGTGACCCCCCCTAGAGAACTTCTTGGCAAATTATTGAGAGCGCGCTGAACGCTAATGAGGTGTTTGACCCACCCATCACCCGAGCCTAATACCCTAGCTGTTATAGACTGCTTTATGTCCCGGTTTTTCCTTTCCACAACAGAATTTTCCTCAGGATGGAATGGAGAGGAGTACCACAATGCAACGCCCAGACTGGCCATGGCCTCCTTGTAAGCCCTAGAGCTAAACGCAGGACCCTGGTCAGAATGAAACGTGCCTATTGCGTATGTGCCGATAAAGACTCGCAAATCTTTTATAACAGTTCGAGCGTCAGCCGAGCGCTGAGGCCATAACCATAGGAACCTAGATTCAGTATTTGCGGGAATGCCTGTGTCCAGTAGGACGCTGGCGATTAGAAAGCCTAATGTTGTCTAACAGTGGTGTCTGCACTGGGCTGCCGCATTCGCTGCATGGTGTCTGGTGGCTTTCTCGCTGTAATTTACAGTCTAAGCAGTTGTTGATGAATATGTGAATGTGTGTATTCATTCCAGGCCACCAGTACATCTCTTTTAATTTCAAAATTGTTTTTGAGATCCCTTGATGTGACAGACCCTCCCCCAAATGTGTTTCATAAATCAAGGCTGCTCTTTGTTCCATGTTTGGAATTACCCTATCCCCCACTCCAGGGATTCGAGCAAAAGGAACGTTATTCGCATCAATTACATAAGAGTACTTGAGTGGAAACTTTTTTGGTAACGCTGCACTGCTGCCTTTGCTTGAAGCATTGACAGCTAACATTATCTCACCGTCTATTTTTGTTTTCGAACGAGTGATCGCAGCTACGGAAGCCGTCTGAACAGCCCCCTTCGCGGCTTCGTCAGCCAATGAATTCCCTGCAACGTGAACGCCATCACGCTGATGACTCAGTGTGTGAATCACGTGAGCCTTTGGTAGTTCGTTTTTCAACTGAACTACTTGTTCCCAAAGCAATTTGTGCTTAATTGTGCCACCTTTCGCATCTTTAAAACCATTTTCAAGCCAGGTTCGTATATAATCATTATACGACTGAACACAGTAATAGGAATCGCACACTATCAGTGTGAGGAATTCTCGATCCGTACTCTCAAGTGCCAGTTTGAATGCCTGTAGTTCAGCTCGCTGAGCTGTACAATCACCTAGTGACTGAGTTTTTGTGACCATAGGTCTGAAGATGCCATTTCGCATGCGACCTTTAACGATAGCACACGCTGCACTGTAAGCTTGCTTACTCCCTGTTGCGGGCTGTGCGGATCCGTCAGTGTAAATTACGAATTCATACTGATCGAGAGGCAGAATCTCAGTGGGCAGAGGACATTCTTGCTCATATTGGAGAAATGCCTGTGTTTTTAAATCTGGATCAAAAACATATTCAACATCAGTTGCAGCAAGAGAATTAACCCACTGTATCCATCTTGGATGTAAAGCTTTAGCATTTGGAATGCTTGCTTTTGTGACTGCTTCTAAAGCTGGTACTGGGGTAACGACAATTATGCGTTTCCCTTGGGCTAAGGCTCTTTCCTTTGCTACAGCTGTTTGAACTGCTGTTAGAATTTTTTCAGTTGAACTGAAGCGCATTTCCGCTTGTGTATACAAATGTGATTTGTATGCAATTGGTACTTTCTCACCCTCATTAAAGGTTAATAAGTGAATCCACATTGACCCGAAATTATTCGAATCACCAAATTTCTTTGACTTACGCGTGTTTGTAAGTGATGTGTTGCTAACATGTTAGCCTGGAGTGAACGCAAAATTTCTGTGTGTTCCTGTGTCCAGTTTTTATTTGAAAAATCAGGTTTGATTAATGCGTAGAGAGGTTTAACCCTTTCTGCGTAGTTTAGAATGTATGTTCTTCCAAAATTTAGGAATCCCAGTATTGATTGTAAGTTTTTTAGCGTTTTTGGAGGTTGGAGCAGCGCACATTTCTCTAGAAAGTTAGCTGCCAAGCTCTTGCCTTCCCTTGAAAGCTCATATCCCAAAAATAGGACATTGAGATGGGGAATTCGAGATTTTTTAAAGTTGAACTTATAGCCCTCAGAGGCGAATCCCAATATAATGGTGCTCACCCTGTTCAAGTGTTTTTCCAAGTCATCGTCTGTCAGATAGATGTCATCGACATAGGACAATGCCTCGTTGTCATAAATTTGTAGTAACTCCGTTACTCTCGCTGAGAATAAACCTGGGCTGTTCTTGAACCCTTGTGGGAGTCGACAAAAGTGACGCTGGGTCCCCATTATGGAGAATGCTGTTAAGTACCTGCTTTCAGGTGCTATATTTTGACAAAAGAAACCGTTTGAGATGTCTAATGTTGTTTTATATTTTTTACGCACAATGTTATTCATTAATGCTGTGCTGTGTGCATTTTGTACTGCAAAAGTTTTAGAACAAGTGTTTAAATGTCTGTAGTCCAAAACTAGACGATATGTATTGTCTGGTTTGGAGACAGGAAACAAAGGATTGTTCATGGAGGAGGTGCATGTTTCAATCACCCCTTGGTATTCAAGTTGATCTAAAATCTCCCTGACCTGTTTTTTAGCTTCTTGCTTAATAGGATACTGCCTCTGAGCAGTAGGTTCATGTTTCAGATTTATTTTATGGTGAGGGTAGTCCTCATCCCATCCTACATGATTTTTATATAATGCTGGAGTCTGGGCCACTGCCCATTTTCTGGCATATGTATATTTTAAATGAATTGGTATGTGAGTGGAGAAGGCAGGCATAATCATGTCCTCGCCATGTGGGCACTCCCTGACAAATTGTGGTGGCCAGTCTTTTTCTGCTAGAAGTATGTCATAACCCCTTGATAGTTTTCCCCAAAAAGTGCTTTAACCTGTCTAGGTTTGTCTCCCTCCATCCGGAGTGTTATTTCATATAACCTTTGTGGAGTACTAACCCTGGTGTCTACAGTCTCTACTGTAATGTACTCATTCAAGTCCACTATCTCCAGAAGTTCCATCAGGTTCTGGCAAGCTATTGTGACTTCTGCTGCACTGTCCAGCATTGTCTGAGCCCATTCTCCGTTCTTGAGTTGACTTCTCAGAATTCTCGGCATGTCTTACTATTAGACCTGCTACTTTCTTTTTGGAGAATTGAGGTTTAGTTTTAATTTTTGTTGCGTGCTTGTCGTCTTTCGATTTCACGCGTTCTTGTCTATGTTCTGTTCGTCCTCTTCTTTCCGAAGTCTGTGATGAGACCTGAAAGGGACGAAAGGAACGTGTATCATTATCTTGATACCTATCAGGTTTTCTCAAATTATCCCTATTCCTGAGGTTGTACCTCCTTTCAGAGGGCTCCTTATGAGGAGACCTACCTCGGGATTGAGATCTTTTCTCATTTGAATTTTGTTTAGTAGACTCCCACTTCTTTTTAGAAGATGTAGGAGTTTGTTTAATTGAGTCCTTCTCAGGACTTTCAGATAGTTTTGGCTTAACTGGTCTCCCACCCAAACTATCTCTGCCTAATTCTGCATAAGATTGCTCTATAATTCTGGGTAGCTCTGTTTGATGTTCTGTAACATCAAATTCCCTTAATTTTTGTCGGATCGCCACTGCTGCTGCCTCCCCTTTAATATTTGACAATATTATTGTTGAGACCTGGTCGAAATTTTTCAGCAATTTCATACCTAAATTTAAAGCAGGCTCTGCCCCGTATTCGTTTTGAATTTGTTTTAGGACATCTGGTATTACCGCAATTGACGGAATGCTGTGTGTTTTAGTGTAGATGGCAGCAAAGACTGAGCCGCAAGTGGTGCAGTCTTCCAGTTGTGGTGTGATCCCCATTGGTAAACTAATGGTTAGGATTCTGTGTTTCTCATGCGGGCTAGTATTTGGAAATACTGCTTCGATTTGAGTAATTTTCTGAGCTATCCAAAATGGAATTTGCTCTTGCTTAGTGGGCATTTTACCCATGACTGCGTATAGAGTCTGTGGTGTAATTTTTAGTGTACTCCCCTGTGGAGGAGTATGATTTGGAACTGTTAATGGTGGTTGGACTGTGAAAGTCCGCATGACATATTGAACCAATTGTCTGTAGATTTTTATTAACTCTGTGAGTTGATTAAGTATTTCCTCGTCTGACATTATTTCGATGTCTGGATGAGGTGTATAGCCTGCTAGAATCGGCCATGTTGCTCCTGGTCTACCTAGTGGACCGAGCCTGGTTATATTTTTATTGTGTTTTAGGGCGCCTTTAAACCAGAGCTGATGCTCCTGGTATGTTAATGGAATCTCAATATCCTCGAAAGGAATGTATTCCTCTGGTGCTTCATCTTCTTTGTAGTAGTGAAACAAGTGTGTTACTGGATTGGATTCAGGAAGAATTACCCATGAATAGAATACCTCTGTCTGAAAGGATTCATGTGCCTCAATCACGAAAACTGCTCTACCTCCTCTCGGTGGTAGGCCATGTTTTATAAGTTTTAGAGTAATGGCTCTTCTTAAGTTTGGAGCGATGTCAATGACACCCTCCTCGGTTTCATTTAAACCTGTGTTGTTAAAAAGTGCTGCTTGGGCTGGATCAGCCGCAGCTACACCGTTTCCGGCGTCATTGTCAGTGCCTGACATTTTTCTGCTTGAAAATATGGAAACAAATTTCAAGGAAACAAAGATAAGGTGCACAATATTGTGGAACACTGTATCCTTCAACGTTGAGCAAACCAAACAGCTAATATATAAGGGTCTTCCCTATGTAGCCGTGGCGGATACTATCCCTGCCCACTCCAGACGTCTTTTGGAGTATATGGGTAGGGGTCTCTGAGAGAAAAGAATATATGCACAGCTGAGTTACTCAGTATCTAACGTTGAATTACTGCCTTACCAAACGTTGGGCGCCATGTAGTGTAGCTCCTATTTCCCTTATAGGCTCTGCGCATTGGAATAATATATCCTATAGGTTTGACATAGGACTAAAGTCGGTATGTCCCTATCGAGTATATTAAACTTAATTACTTGTGCCAGCTAGCTCAGAGGCCACTAGAAACTTCTTGACGACAAGAAGGGATTAGTTTCTGGCAGCCGCAAAACCTGACCACTGTGTTTCCCTTACAGAATCAGGACGTGTCCCAGAGTCGTAGAAACAATAGATAACTATTTCACTCAGCTCAGTTGTGCAGGATTCAGTTATGTCTCAAAGTTACACAGAAATAACAGACGGGCGTTTCAATAAAATGGTTTATTGAACAGTCTTGTTTCTGTTGTAAGTTAGATGTGCTGTTACGATCACAAGACAGTATGCAAGATAAATGATGTACAAGGTGAGCAGTAAAAATAAATAATACTGCGTTAGCATTATCTTTTCAGCATATATGCATTTACATAAAATGGCACAGCCTAAAAATGCGAGTACTCATACGATGCGTTTCTTAGCCTAGTTCTACCCAGTGTGCCTAACCTTTCCTAGGTGTAGGGAGAAGTAGAAGTAGGTGCTGTATTCCTGACTAGAGTATACTAAGAGTAAGTTACGCCTAGAGTCTAGTATGCCAAGAGTCCCTCTAGGTTCTAGTCTGCTCCATACCTGAAGAATGAGAGAGGTAGGAATCTCTTTCCGGACTCGAACTCCAACACCCCGCAAGGGAAGTTAGATCACTGGAAGCTGGACTCTCTGCGTGCAGGAATGACAGTGTCTTCTCAGTGCGTCTGGCCGGGAATCGGGCTCCTCTGAAGTCGAGGTCTCCTCTGATTTACAGGGGTTTGGGAAGGTATATTTATACCTGAAAATGTTAGCATTGACGTGAGTTGGGTAGCGAAAGACGTCATGAATGAATCCCTTAAGGAATAGAGGTTCATGCATAATGTATGAGTCCTTGAAGAAATCAATAGTCCTGGGCAAAGGAAACTCACGCAGCCTGAGGGTCTGTTTTTTCATGGACTCGTTGAGACGCTAGGGTGGACGGATGTCGGAAGCCATGCCTGTATTTGGTATGCATGGTTTATGCCTAAATAAGGTCTGGGATTTTATGCCTATATAAGGGCAGATTGGATTGTGCCTATATACGGTCATGATTCTAGAAAGCCCGTTTATGGACACCCTATAAAGTATACAACAAGTGGTCTGCATAGAGCAGAGGTTATCTGATGGGGGGAGCTCTGCAGCTGCAGAGAACAGGCCAGGTCGGGGGCTGGTTAAATCAAACTGGGCTTCAAAGAGAGCAGGACAGTAAAGAATGCCAGCCAGGCCTACCCTCTCTTCCTGTACACCCAGCCAGATGGCAGGCCTGGGAATGGAATTTGAAGGAGGGGGAGTGTTAATGGAAATTAGCCACACCAGTAGGTTGGTTTAGCCAGCTCTTACTCCAAAGAGAAAACATCTCCATGTTGAATTTTAAAGTACAGTGCTTTGTGGGACAAGAATATGCCACACTTTGGAATAAGCTGTCATGCTTTTGGGTGGAACCCAGCACATCATTGGACAGGGGTGCCCCCCTGCCAGTCACCCCAGATTATTGAATAAATATGTAAGAGCTGCATAGCAACTCGGATTTGCTGCCTGAAACTACAAGAAGGACTGCCCCGCTAGAACCCTGGTCTGCACCACACAGGATTGCTCCCTGTTGTACGCTTGGAACTAATTCCCTGAGGACTTTGCCTTGCTTCAAAACGGATTAAGGAGTGGACTTCCTGAAAGTAACAGGTTAATTGAGCTACCCTGCACCATCTCCCTGAAGAAGTCTCCAGCCTGAAGTGCGTCTAGTGGGCTTTTAAGGATTTGTCCAGAGGCCCTGTGGGCACTGTAGTCACAAAGTTCCAAGGACCATTTCAGCGCTTCTAGACCCTGGGATTTGTGTTTTGGACACTTTGAACCCTCAAGAGAAACTTCAGGAAGAAGTTCCAGAAGTATGGAGCAGTTTGGAACAACTTTTTGAAAAAGCTCCATAAGTGGACTGACCCGACATCGAGAGTCGGCCCGGTCTGGATTTGAGGTTTGTCCCACTGAAAGCTCTGGAGCTCAAGACTTCCAGGAATTGAATGGGAGCTCCTGCTGAACCAAGCCGGCCAACCCGCTATGAATCTAGCCTGACGATGTGCCTTGTTCGCCCTCAAGAGAAAATCCTCCAGAAAAGTTTCTAAGAGTGAAGGAAAAATTTGACCAGGGCCTCTTGCTTAGTGTATCCGACCAGGGCTCCATTGCGGTCAGCCTCAAACTTTGACTTTGTCCCAGTCAAGTGAGACCTGGTGTCACAAGTTGGAGCTATATGATTTTAAACACTAGAAAGTGGTTAATCTTTAAAAATTATTATCTTCAGTTATCTATATTGGATTTTTGTTGTTTTGGTGTAATTTTACATGCTCGACTGCTGCAGAGTTTTTTTCTTCGGCGTCCAGTTGTTCATTCACCAGTGCCACGTTGGGATTTGCCTCTGGTTCTGCAGGGTTTGCAGAGTGCTCCATTTGAGCCTTTGGAGTCAACTGATTTAAAGTTTCTGTCAGCCACAGTTGCTTTTCTGATGGCCATTACTTCGGCAGATGGATGGGGGAGATTGGGGCTTTCTTGTCCTCCCCTCCGTTCCTTCGTTTTTTTTCCAGTCGTGGAGGAGTTGCATCCTGGTCCAGTCTTTCTCCCTATGGTGGTCTCCTAATTTCTTTGGATTCTGATTTTGTTTTGCCTACCTTTTGTCCATCTCCTCTGTCTAACGAGGAGGTGCAGTTGCATTATCTTTATGTCCATCATGCATTTTTTGTGTATTTACGGTGGACGGCTGTGTTTACCGAATCTGATTCTTTATTTGCCTCCCAAGATGTGGTGAAGAGGGGTCTCAAGCTTTCTCTGTCTACCTTGTCCCATTGGATTAAGTTGACCATTTCTCATTCTTATTCCTTTGTGGCTGGAAGCCCTGTCCCGGAGTCTTTCCCTGGGAGGTTTACTAGGGGTGTTTCTGCCTTCTGTGTGGTGTTTATGGGGGCTTCAATTTATGACGTTTGTTTTGTTGCCACTTGGGCTTTGCCCCACACGTTTCTGTCCCGTTACCGTTTGCACTCGGGTGGTGTAGTTTCCTCTGATCTTGGTTCTGCTGTTTTAAGTTCTGTGGACACTCTTGCAGAGTGAGGTATTTGTGTCATTTCATTAAATTCTCTTGAGATTTGCTAACCTGATGGTGTGTTTTGTTTTGAAATCAATTTGTTTGCTTGGGTACGCACTCATACAAAAGAACTGTGAGAGGAAGATGGACGAGGAGGTAATGCCTGGTTACTTACCAGTAAATTTCATTACTCCGAGTCCATGTCTTCCTCGTCACAGTCCTGAGCTCCCGCCCAACTCTTCCTGTTGTTCAACTGATTTCTTTCTAGGCTTATTATTTCACTTTTTCCTTTATTTTACGTTTTTAATTTCTTCATTCTCTATTTTCTATGTATGTCTGTCTCTTTTTTCACCCTTTTGTCTCTTATTAGATTATTCCCTATCATTGATTCCTCTGTGTTTCCATTTAGTTTGGTATCACCTGTTTTCTTTCTGTTTCTTTCTGTTTCTTCTCCATCTAATTACTTCCATTCTCTCTGTTTTCTTCTTATATTTCTAACTTGTCCACATGGTATTATTCTTTCCCTACCATATTGTTTCTTGTTTTATAAGCCTCTGCTTTCTTTTGCTGCGCCCTTCTTTCTTTCTCTTGTTCTCCCACTCTCATTTTCATAATTTTTACTGTGCCTTTTATTACTATTCAAACCCTTGTCCATCGAATCTGTTAATTCAGTCCCAGTGCTAGGTCAGTTTCAACACCTTTCCCCCATGAGTGCAGAAATCGCTGTTGAAGGGGCCCATAGACATCCATTGCCACAGAATGCAAAGGAAAGGGAAGAAACAGAGAGTATTTGCCTCTTATAGAATAGCAACAGAATAAAAAACTTAACTCATATGCTCAACAGGTGCTGCATGCGCAGTGGTGTTGCAAGCTCTTACCCAAAGCAGGTATAACACAGGCAGTGGCGGCTCGCAGAGGGAGTGCTGCGGGGTGGTGGGGCTGATGAGGGGTCTTTTTGGATGGCCACACCCTTCTGCTTACCGACTCCAGAGAGCCTGACCCCTGTTCTGCTCGTTCTCTTGGAAGTTGAAGTTCTAGGCCCAGTCACAAGCACGATCGATCGGGAACCCTCTCAATGCAGCCAAGCACTGATGTGAAAAGAGTTCGGAGCCGCACCCTGGGCGCAGCTCTTTTATATGGTTAAATGCAGAACTTGCACCCACCTCTGACGTGAGTTCTGACGCGGGCCCTTGACCGCCCGCTTACAGTAACTGGAAAGTTTTATATAAAACCGAGAAGTGGTATCATGGTGAAACTGAGCTTTTAGCAGGTGATCAGTGCTCCTGACCGCAAAAAGTAAACAAAGGATAGTTTTTACCGTAAAATGCTCAGAATTAATATTTTATATATTAATTCTTGGTCACGTTGCCACCTTTCCAGTTTCAGTTAAGCAAGCGCGGAAAGTTTCATAACTAAAAATATCGCAAACCTTGCTTGTGAAACAGCCAGATGTACCAGCAGAATGTCACGTAGGTGGGGGCTAATCTTATTCTCGTAACTGTGGAAATTTACAAGAGGGGGCTGGTGTGGTGTCGGAGTGGAAGGCACAGGTCTCTGCTGTCAGCTTAGTGAAGCCTACGAGATCTGTTTTATTAAAAAGTGATAGATAGAGGTGCTGGGCTTTTTAGGCCTATGTGTGTGTATCTAAAGTGGCATGTTTGGGCCTATGTGTATGTGCTACCAGGATGAAGGAATAGTGGACAACTTAAGACATTCTATCAGGGCCTGCCTGGTGGGGCCTACCTAGGAGTATCATGCTTGGTGGGTAGTGCAAAATCAGATATGGGTTTCTTGTTAGATGGTAAGATGGGACCCTCGGGACCCTCCTTCATATCCCTGCTCTTGTTCATTATTGAACACATCTCGATATAATACTTTGCAGGACCCTCTGGAGTCTGGTGCATGCTGAGTGGGTCATTAACGTACAGGCACGCAGCCGGGGGTGGCAATTCTGGTGTTATGGTAACATATTCTCCATCATCATTGCTCACTAACTGGTCATACTCGCGAGCGTCATGCTCCTCCCTCAAAGTGTACCTATATGGTGGAACTGGTGGAGCTGTGGGTGTGTTGGGAGAAGCATCAGGGGCAGCTTGTTCTATGAGTTGTACGTGGATCTGCCCATTCCTATCCCCAGGAACGCGGTGCATGTCCTGATAGTCTGCATTGTGGTAAATTCCTGTTTTAACGTAATTCATCCCTACTGCTTTGGTGCTACATCTGTTGACACACCTAATTATTACCTGTGCACCGCAACACATTAACATGATGACACAACAAATAGGTAACACAATTTTCAAGATAGCAGATAGCCATGAAGGCATCCAGTCCAAGTTGAACCAGCTCGTAATAGGGTCTGCATCGGCACCGCCCTCGTCACGCATCTTTTTTCCCAGATTGTCCAGGTCCTCAATGGCCTTGGCGAGCGACCCGTTGGCTGCGTCATTCGATGGTATGAACGTGCAGCAGCTCGTCCCGATGGAAGCGCATACCCCTCCCTCCATAGCTGTGAGCTGATCTAGAACATATCTATGCTCTAGAACCATAAGCCTTATAGGCCGTAATTCTTCCTGTATTGCGTTGAAACCATCTCGGGTGTTGTTGATCAGAGTCATTAGTTCGTAGCGTGTGACCTGCAGCCACCGGGCATTAGCAGATGTTTGCCAGATGGGCCACAGGCCCCCAAAGAATTCCTGGGCGCCATTGAACAGGCGAAACTCTTCAGGAACTTCCTTAATTGCGTCGTTAGCAAAATATTGAGCACTCCTTCGGTGCCGGTGAAGCAGGGTGACATCACCTGTCATGGGGTGTTCAAGCACTTGGGAAATGTTGGATGCCGGGACAACGAGATGCAGTTCATGCATAGTGACCATGGTGCATAGACCCTTCCATTGAGGAGGCAACTGGAGATAGATGCGTTCTCCGCATGCCCAAAAGATGTCCATAAGGCTGGCGGTGCCGTCTTGGAGGTCCAAATTAAAAACTGTCGTGTTACAGTTAGTGTTGCTGCCCACAGGGCGGGTACCGTTACCTAGGAAGCAAAGGAGAGGATGTTTTAGTTTATATGCTCTCTTCCATTGGTAGGTGGTGTCTTTACTAAAGGTGTACCTTCTACTTTCTTGTGCCCAGACCCCTTCGCACTCACTCTCGGTATCCCAATCGGTGTCCCCCTCCCACTCTGTCGTTATAAAGGGTGCTCCTAAGGAAGCTGCTTTACAGGTCAGGTTGTGTGGACCGTGCCACTTGTTGTTGAAATAGATATTGGCCCGTAAACGTAGCACAGGCCTGTATTTACAGGGGCTTTGGTCTATTTGTGGATGACATGTTGCTTGTGGTGTTGTAAAGGTGAAGTAGCGTAAATAGGCAAAGCTACGCTCCCAATGTTGTGTTAAGGAGGTAGATATTTGCATCCTATACAGATCCTCCATGCCCTTCTCAAATTGTTGTTTGTCAGTCACAATTCTGAACGTGACATAATTATGATCCCATGCCGTGGTGTTTGCAAACGCAGTATCGAGACTTGCTGACAGAAGCTGAATCTGGCCGTATATACGGCAAAGGAACAGATGGAGGAGACACTTGACGATTGGGGGTGGTACTTCTTTTGGGAAAATCATTTTGTCTGCGCCTACTGCATGAGGGATGTGTGAGCACACAAAACATGCTTCTTTTGTTACCTTTTTCCCTATTTTGAACATATGCCGGTACCACATGTTGTCTAACAGGGCATCATGGGCTCCATGATCCTGATCGAATTTGTCAGGACGTGTGGAATGGAAATTGGGCCTTGGATGAAGGTGTGCAATGTGAACCATTGTGTCCTGAAGAGCGGTGGCCCAATCTTGTGTGGCCTCAGGCTTTGGTCTATGGGTCCTCCATAACCTTGGCCTACCTCGTTTAATTCTACGGTTAGTGCGGGGAGGGGAACGGCGGGGCAACTGGGTACCTATTGTGAGATCCAGAATACCATCCCATGGGGTAGTAGCACTGCTTGGGATCAGATCAGCAGTTGTGGATGTGGGGTGTGTGCTAGTGTGTGCGCTATCAGTGGTACAATGTGGGAGTGGCGGATTTTCGGTGTTGTCTCTGTCTGGTGGCACAACTAACTGTCCTGAAGATGGTGTGATAGCATCTGCAAAATAATACTGGCCAATAGTTGTAAGATAAAACATGTACCAATTGAGAACTGCCAAAGTCACTGCAGCAATAAAACAAAATGTTAAGAGAAGTGAAATACATAACTTTGCATCTTCATTATCGTCCTCGACTGTAAGTACGCGATCCTCATTGTCTTCTTCATCACAGGAGGATGGAAGCCCGCTGTCTTCATGGAGTGGCACCAATGGTATGTCCCGTCCCTCCTTTAGTCCATTGGCTGAGGTGGTGGTGCGGGGTCTAGGCGGACGTGGCTGCGATGGATCCATGCTTTTCTCTCAGCTATTCGCACTGCAGTTGGTGATGAGTCTATCACCTGGAAGGGACCTTCGAACTTAGGATCCTTCCAACACCTGACGTTTTTCCGGACGAAGACCAGTGTCCCGGGACGGATTGGTGGGAGCTCAGGATCGGTGGGGCCCTTGCCTTTCCTCTTGGATACCTGGGTAGAAAGGAACTGCACTGCGCTTGTTAGTTGGCACAGGTATTGGTAAAGTTCTGCTCTAACTATCTCTGGTGATGATTCACTATCTGTTTTAGGGCGTGTGGACGGAACTGTTACATTTATGGATCGTCCAGTGACAAGCTGATGGGGCGTGAGGTGGTGATCCGAACTTAGGGAGTTTCTTAGTGCAAAGAGTGCTATGGGTAGGCAATAGAGCCATTTCTTTCCTATTGTTGCGCTTATTTTGCTTATTTTATTTTTGAGCAAGCCGTTGAGGCGCTCACAAATGCCATTGCTTTGTGGGTGATAAGCTGATGTCAGTTTGTGTTTAATGCCTAGCATTGTGGTCAGGGAGGAAAAGATGGCGTTTGAAAAATGACTTCCGTTGTCGGACCGGATGGCGTCTGGAACGCCCCAGCGAGTAATGACATCACGGAGTAGGAATGTGGCAGCTGCTTTGGCATCGCAGTGGACGCAAGGTCCAGCTTCAATCCAGCGTGAAAATGGACACACTACTACAATGAGATAGCGGTAATTTTGGCAGCGGTCGATCATGTCGACATAGTCAATGTGTAGCTCTTTGAAGGGGCCAGATGGTCTCGGAATGGTGGAAGCAACTGTTTTGAGAGTCGGGTTTGGGGAATATTGTTGGCAAATGAGACATTTATTAACATACAATTGTATCTGTTCATGGGCATTGGGAATGAACCAGTCTGTTTGCAAGGTGGTGGACATGTTATCTCGGGTGACATGTGTAGGAAGGTGGAGTTGGTCCAACGCTACTTGTAATAAGGCCTGTGGCATCACAGGTTTCCCTGTTACTGTCTGTCTGTAAATGAAGTCGACGGAGTCCTGTTGTACTCCCCTCTTCTTCCACAACTCTTTCTCTTGATATGGTGCACTTTCTTGCATTTCTCTGAGGTGTAACTGTGCAGTGTGATCATATTGCTGTGTTGTGTCAATGTCAAATGGAGTAGGTAATTGGGATGATGTTTTTGAAATATCTTCATTGCTATTGTCATGCTCAGTGGGAGGTAGTGTTTGGGAAAGTAAAATGGGGGCAAATGGTACCTCTGGTGTTGCTTGAAGTGGGGGGCCTGTTGCTGGGGGGCCTCTGGCTGCATCCTTAGCTGCCCAATCTGCCAGGGCGTTACCTCTGGACACAAAATCTTGACCATTAGAGTGCGCTGCGCATTTGACTACGGCTACTTCAGCTGGTAGTGTAAGGGCCTCAATAAGTTCCTCTAGTAACGTCTTGTGAATGACAGTTGTACCATCTGATTTAAGGAAGCTGCGCCTTCTCCAGCGGAGGATGCTGGAGTGTGTTGTTGTGGTGACATATGCAGAATCGGAATAAATTGTAATGCGGTCATCAGCTCCAATGTTTAAGGCAGCTATGAGGGCTACCAGTTCAGCTGCCTGGGCAGAATAATGTGATGGTAATGTAAGTTGCTGTACAATGTCTAGGGAATCAGAGGAATCATTCTGCTGTGCTTTAACTACTGCGGCTCCTGTATACCTGACTCCTGTCTCTTGATCAATGGTAGAGGAGCCATCAACAAAATATACAGTACTGTTTGGCAAGGGATCCTCTTTTGCTGCTCCAGACTCATCTGGTGAATATGTGGCACAATCATGGGTGTCATCATCTGAGGTGGCTATTGGATGGGCAAAAAATGTGGCAGGGTTTACTGTATGGCATTTTACAATCTTCAGAGAAGGTAATGACAGTATGACTTCGTAACCTGACACTCTTTGTGTTGTTAAAGTTGTCTTGGCTTTTTGTATTATTGCAAAGACGGCATGTTCGGTGTACATAGTCAGTGGGGAACCCATTACAATGGGGGTGGTTTTCTCAACAGCAAATACTGCGGCAGCAAGGGACTGCTCGCAGGGGTAATGACCTTTCATGACAGCGTCCAGCATGCCGCTGAAGTAGGCAATGGGCTTATGGCCCATGGGGTATTTCTGAGTGAGTACTGCAGTCATGACTAGACCATCACAGTGAGTGAATAGGTAGAATTCTTTTGTGTAATCAGGTGATCCTAACACTGGTGCATTTGTTATCTCATCTTTGAGCTGGGTGTAGGCTGTTCTTATTTCAGGTGTTCACTCAATTTTATTGTGTCTGTCTTTGCCCATTTTCACAGCTTTCAGCAATGGGGCAGTTATTGTTGCGAAATCAAAGACCCACTGGTGGACATAGTTAACCAGGCCGAGGAATTTTTGCATGTCTTTAACTGTTTGGGGTTCGGAAGTGCCTTTTATTGCCTCAACTCGACCTGGAGTGACTCGTCTGCCTGATGCGGACAGTAGCTGACCTAGATAGTGTACCTCTTTCTGACAGTACTGTAACTTCTGTTTGTCAACTTTATACCCTCTTTGTGCTAGAGTGGTGAGTAAGAAGATGGTGTCTTTCCTGCATTGTTGTTCTGTGGGGCTGCAAAGCAGTATGTCATCGACATATTGCAGTAAGGTGCTGTCACATTGGAAATTAGACAGGTCTTCTTTGACAACCCTGTTGAAGACGCTAAGGGACTCACAGTACCCCAGTGCTAATCTTCGGTATGTTAATTGCACATTTCTGAATGTGAAAGCCAATAGGTATTGGCTGTCTGGGTGCAGGGGAATGCTGAAAAAAGCATTTTTCAGGTCGATGACAGAAAAGTACTGTGCATCGGGGGGACATTCGTGAGGATGACAGAGGGGTCTGGGACAATGGGGAACTCGGGTACAACTATGTTGTTAACGGCGCGCAAATCATGAACTAGACGCCATTGATTTGTCTTCCCTTTCCGCACAGGGAAAAGGGCCGTATTACAAGGAGAGATACAAGGATATATTACTCCTTGATCCAGCAATGCTTGTATGGTAGGGGCAATGCCCTCTTCCGCTGCCTTGGACAAGGGATACTGTTTTATTCTGGGCAGGATAGCGCCTTGTTTAAGAGTTATCTTGAATGGCGCGGCAGAGCTAATAAGGCCTACATCGTTTGGGCCTGTTGTCCAAAGATGTGCAGGTACTTGAGCCAGATCTGCCTCTCGGGCAGAGTCATAGCTAGGGGTGACTGTTGGTGTCCTAATCTCCACTGTTACTGAGATAGGCACATTGTTTTGATAGATAATCTCTGTCTTGGAGTAGTCTTCAGGGGATCCAAATAACTGGGCATCTGAAATGTCTCTGAGCATCCCTTTAGGCTCAATGAAAATGACACAAGCCCAAGTATGAGCGTTGTCATCGCATGCCAGGAATGCGGCGTAGGTCGGTGTTACCTCAAGGGCGCAGATGTCAAAGGTCAAGTGTTTATCTAATACCTGCGAGTCTGGTACTTGGGGTCTGAAAAGGAACTCTTTTGGTAACTGAACAGTGCGGCCTTGTAATTCGGGAGTGGTGGCGACGATAGTGTGGACAGCTGCAGAGAAGGCGTGCTCATCCACTGGGCGTGCTCTGACCTGGCTATCTAAGGAAGACTGTGCAGTGACTGCCATTATCCTAGTTAGTGGGGTACCTGGTATAGAGCAAATCATTGTTCCGTTGTCATCAAAGTGGATGGTCATGTTTAGTTTGGCCATGAGGTCACGTCCTAAAAGATTGACTGGGGACCTGGGTGAATAGAGAAGAGGCTGCTCCACTACATGGCCTCCTATCTCCATTGATACTGGCTTGGTGAAAGGGACCCTTGCTATTGCCCCAGAAAATCCCTGTGTGTCCGCTGTTTTGTTAGAAATGGGCAGAGGGCCACCTGTAATGCAGGAATATGTGGCACCTGTGTCAACAAGAAAGCTATATGTTTTGTTATTTATCACAACACTTGCAATAGGGTCCTCTTCAGTATTGCTTGTGCATGACAAAATTGGGCACACAAGAGTTGTCTGTGGGCTGTCCTAGCCAGTGTATCCTCCAGCCTGATATTGCTGGATGGTGCCCTGGGTAAAGGGGTTGTTGGAGGCAACAATCGTTCCTCCTAGAGGTACATTTTTTTGTGTTTGGGGGACCACCTGATAAGCAGGTACTTGCTGTGGCTGTTGCATTGGAACCTGTATTTGTTGGACTGTTGGCTGAACCTGGGCCATTTTGGGCGCTTGGAGCTGCACTTGTTGCTGCTGTGCTGGTTGTGCATAGTATAGTATTTGGGGCTGTTGAAGGTGCTGTTGCGTGCGCTGCTGTTGTTGGAATGGTGCTTGTGCTTGGTAGCCAGGACCCATATATTGCTGACCCATATCACGCATTTTACTGTGGCAATCTCTCTGTATGTGGCCTGGTTTCTGACAATAGTAGCAGATGATCGGTGGTGTCCCTTGTCCTGGCTGTTGTGGAAACCTTTGTTGTCCCATCCCTCGCCCTCTTCCTGGTACACCCATATTCCTGTTCATATTTGGTCTGTTATTGTAATAGGGCTGTGTGTTGGTGCTGTAAGCAGGTGGGGCTGGCATGTATTGTACCATTGGCTGTGGTTGCGGCTGGACATACTGTATGGCATGTTGGGGTTGAGCTTGTATGTACTGTACGGCAGGTGGTGCTTGAACCTGTTGTGGGGCAGGTTGGGTGTTGCCTGCAAGAGCATTCATGGCAGCCTGGGGGAAGGATGTTACTGCTGTCATTTGAGTGACCGGTGCTGCAAACATGACTGTGTCTGTATTGTCTTTTTTCTTATTAAGTTTCTGCTGCACCAATTTGGCAGCGGCATTCTCTATTGCCAGCTGTCTAATCTTCTCCTGTTCCTGTCTCTTTTTGCAGTAATGTATAATGTGGTCTTGTATTTCAGCCCATGGCTTGCATTCCATTGCTACAATGCCATCTAATTTTTCCTGCACTTCAGTGGGTAAACCTTTCTTTATTGTGTGATAAAATAATCTCCCATACCCTCCAGCTGCATCCCATCGTTGCCCTAACTCCTGGTGCCATTTTTCTTTCATTCTGGAAAGATAGTTGGCAGGGTCTTCATTTGGTTGCATGGTCTGTGACAACAGAGCCCCAATGTCGGGAACATCAGGGAATTTCCTGCGCAACTCAGTCCATGCTTGTGTTCTAATCTCATTAAAGGAAACACCATCATGTTTGGTGTTTGTTTTCGTAAGATTGGCATGGACACGTGTGAAGAGATCTTCTGCGTCTTCTCCCATGAGGGAGATCAGCAGGCTTTTTACATCTCCTATAGCTATGTTGTTACCTGTGGTGCAATTTTCAAAAGCTGCAATCCATTTTCCCGCACCCTCAGTGAGGGGTGGGAGTTGCTTTTGACATTTTCTTTGTCTAATGTAGACCATGGGATATAGATGGGGGATCAGTGACATTTTTGTACAGCAGTGGCATCTGGCGCGTGACCCCAGGGCGTTGCACTGTGGGTCCTGTAGAGTCATGCTGGCGAGCATATTTTTGCCAGACCTTCAGGCTCTCCCTCATGTAGTCATAGTCCCAATCCTCATCTCCTACTCCTTTGAGGATACATTCAACTGCTGTTGCCATGTACTGAGGCTCAAAAGAGCCTTCTCTTGGCCAAGGGAGCATTTGCGGCGCTAAGGGCTCTGACCAGCCTGCCAAATCGTCTGAAAAATGGTTAACTGCATAGTCTGAGCCTTCCCCTAGTATCACTATCTCATTGGGAGTAAGATCATTGCTTGTTTTTGGTACGCTTGATCTGCTGAGATACATGTTGCGTCTATTCATCATCCTAGTGGTACGCAAGGAAGCAGAGCCCGAGACATCATATAGTATGTCGTCTGGGCGTCCATGTGTTCCCAGGACTTTAAGTTTCTGTGCTTCGGTGGTCCAGACCTTCCTTCTTACCACTCTGTCTTGTTCCTGTGGGAGTCCACAATATATTGGGATCCCACCAAACATTGGATTGTGGCCTTCTAGCACCAGTGGTGGTGTCTTCTCCCGCCCTAATGCTGTTGGGGATTGGTAGGCTTGGTGTGTGTCAGTGACTGTTTGTGTTATTCCAGAGGCGGCAGCGTCACAGTGGTGGGGGTGCTCATTGTGGAGATATTGTATACTCCCTTCCCCATTCCTACTGATAATTGTCTGTGGATGGTGCTGCACAAGGTGGTGCAGCGTGGGTGAGGGTGGTGCTGGAGAATTGGCCTTAGCGATCATGTCTGTAATGTTTTTGTTCATGTTCTCTAATTTAAATGACAAGCGCCTCATTGTGTTTACCTGTTCTGCGTGGCTGGGCGATTGATGCATGTGTGACTGTTCTTCTTCAAAGTGCTGTGGTGAAATACTTTCCAGGCTAGTGCTTTTGCTCAAGTCTGCATTTTGTCTATAATTGTCATATGAGGAGGGAAGACCTGTGAGGGGACCTGAGGGGATTCTTTGGGGGCCTGTGAGGGGGGCACGCTGTCCCTCAGTTATGCACAGCAATGGTGGGTTAGGGAACTCAATGAGCTGCCGCTGCTCTGTCATAAGGCCAGATCCTGGTCCCTCACCGAATGGTGCATTAGCACTGAAAGGATTGCTGGTCTGAGGTGGGAGGCATGAACGTGGAAACAGGTGCGTGCCGGTGTCAAGGAAGGGGTTAGTGACAGTGTCGTCTTTAGTGCCAATGTCACGGAAGACCTTGCTAGATGTACGTGAGTGGCGAGATGATGCTTGAGAGGCAGAGTCGGAGTCTCCCTCATCCTGTTCACCTGGGTGTGGTTGTGCAGTATTGACTGTTGGTGTAAATTTCAGTGACAGTTGTGCGTCTATGAGGCCTGGGAGACCTGATACTGCTGTCTCCATTACTGTACCATGGGTAACAGGCATGTGTATGTTCTGACGTTCAGTCAGGTGTGGGTACACATCACCGGGGGGCATGGGTGGAGTCAGTGGTCGGTCCATGGTGTGGTACGGGTGACTGGGTGATGTGTGGGAAATCTGGAACTCCTCCGGTTGTGTGATATGTATGTCTGGACCGAGGTGTGGTGAGGAAGATGCCTCATTTGGTAGCGGTTGGAAGCCAGCAGCCGGAGAATCATTAGTGGTGACTGGCAGCTCTGGTTGTTCTTTGTGAGTGCGTTCAGTATACATACCGCTGAAGTGGTAAGGCGGAGGGGGCGGAGCATTGGGTATAGCTGGGTGTGTGGAGTCAGAGTGTGCTTGAGCCTTATCTTTGAAAATGCGCCAGAGATCTAAAGTAGCCTTTCTCTTCTGTAACTTAGTGCCAGAGTACTTGGTGTCTAGAAAGGTGGTGGCATGCTCTAGTATGATTGGATCAAAGCTTCCCTCTGAGGGCCAAGGATGACTCATTTTGGCCGTACGCTTATGGAGCTCACGGCAGTGCTTTAGTATATGGTGCTCTTGGCCTCCGAATGTTTTTAAAACATGTTGGAGTGGAGTGGCCATGTTGGTGTGTCTAACACGGGGCGCTCTAGGCAAAGCCTGAATTACAGGAGCGCGTTTTCTCAGGTGCTAGGGACAATGTCTCTGATGAGTTCTTGCTCTACTGCCTGAATAACAATATCATACACCCCGTCCTGCAAGTCTCGCTCTTGTGCTTGAGTATAAAGTGGAAAGCGAAGCTGGCCGTCAAAGCAAGCTTCAGCAATATAACTTTGGAGAGGGTGCCTTGGCCACGTGCTAGATAGTATGGCAGTAAGTAGCGATCCAGGGGGACGTATGATAAAAAAGATGTGAAAGTGGGTGGACGTTTTATACACTGTAGAGCTCACTATGCCATTCATGAGTGTTATTTTAAAAGCACAATGCTTTGAGGGTGAATATCACTGGTTTAGAAAGGAATGTAGTTAGGTGGCAGGCGAGGGTTCAGTGGCAGGAGAGTGTTGAATGTCAGGAATAGGAGGAATGGCGTCTTTTATCAGTTCCTCTCCTATGGCACTACTAATAATGTGATATAATGCTCGTCTTAAGTCCAGTTCCTGTGGTCCGGTGTATATTCCGTTGGGGGAGAAGTCAGGGAATTGGAGCTGGTTACGAGAGAGACCAGCAATTACTTTGCTTTGTAGCGGGTTGCGTGGATAGGATGTGATTAGTGTGGTAGGTATCTCCAAGCCTGGCGCTATTAGGCGAATGCGTATGTAAATGCAAGCCGGTGTTTTATGAACAGAGGTGCCTATAATCCTGTTCATGGGGACCAATAATAGTTAAGGGACTAGAGTGTTCCTTAAAATGTCAGTGCTTGCAATGTTTTTGTTCTTTGACTTTAGTGACAATGGGGTGCGGAAAGGACGGTGCTAGTGAAAGTGTTATCTGCTGTGGCTGGGTATAGTCAACCCCTAAAACTTGAAATATAGTGAGAAGGACAGTGCTTGCTAAGGGTGTAACGTGACAAAAGGAAGATGGGTGCCCAGTGGAAAGACCTACAACATTATTATTGACTAAATATACAAAAATAGGAGAAGCTGTACTATCAGGAGACGGGGCACTCATTCCCTACAGCGACTGGAAATGCGGAGGTGGGCTTGCCGGGAGAGGCACAACGAGGACGTCTGGTGCAGAGTCCTCTAGATCCACTGAATAGTCCTGCAGGAGTGCCACGAGGAATGGGGACTCGTTAGCAGGAGACAGTGGTTGAGGGAGAGCAGTACTAAATGCTGATGCTGATACCGTGGGGGAGGCAGGGGCGATAAGGTTAGGGAGTGTTGCCTCTTCAGAGGATGCCGTGGACTGTGCAGAGTCAGTATTGGAGTCACCGTCTATGTTAACGACAGTGGGAGAGTTAGCAAAATAAACAGAAGAACTTAAAGAGGGTGGGGAGCGCGAAGATGAATTAGAGGAGTGGGCAGGCCACAGAAGATCCGGGCGGGTGGTGTCTGGTGGTGGTGGTGGCTGGGAAGAAGCGGTGGCTGAGGGAGGTAAGTCTATGAGAGACAAGAGTGAAAGGCGTAGTTCGGTAGTGGGTGTAAAGCTAACCCCTAAGATGTTCCAAGCAACTGCAAGAACGTCACTTTGATGGCGTGTAAGGGGGGTAAACCGATCAAGGGTGGTGTTGTAGTAGTGAGCCTCAGCAAGGCCTACCAGTGCTTAGGGGTTCACTCTTCTCTGCACAGAGTCCTCAGACACTTAGGAAGAAGTTGGCACAGAAACTGAAAATAGAAAAGACAGAGTTTATTAAACCTCATGAGGTGGAGTTACATTCACACATCACCCTTCAGTAATGCATGAAGTAGCACACTGAATGGAAGGACCATGGTCCTTTTATACCCACACAGGGGCTCAAATGGAGGCGGTACAAACACAAATGCTGGTTTTAGGTACATATAAGGTCATACAGAAAATGCACAGTCGACAAGTGGGTGGAGCTAACAGTTTCTACTTCTAGTAGACACATCCTGACATTTATAAACTCGGAACAGCTGCAAGATCAACTGAGCATGTGCACAGCAAAAGAACTAAATATAACTTGTCTCTAGGCAGATTTCAAGAGCAGTTAACAGGAAGGTAGGACAGAGCACATGGCGAGCACATGGTAGCACATGGCAGCCAAAATGGCTGCCAGAAATACAAAATGGATTCCACAAAGCGGACAATTTAGCCTCTGAATACAGGCTGTCTTCAGCTAATGCTTAACTTAAGTGCTGCCAAATTACAACAGACGACCCTTTCAGCATTGGCTGAAGACATTCGTTTATCTGGGGTAATCTAGATATTCATCCCGTACATCTATTAACATTATTTCGGCCACCTCTTTATTCAACATTTGTTGGCCCTTTGTTTCAGCAAAGTTCCCTTTGGTAGGTATACAAGCAGAGATGCAAATGGAGCAAAGCATTGGACCACATTGGATACATACACAGCATGTAAAAAGTATTGTGATTATTACACACAGGATAGTCAGTAGCTTCCAGCCCCAAGCAGAAACAAGAGTCCAAAACCATCCAGCAAAAGTCCAAGTACCAGTCTCTGGATGAATTTCTGCAGCAATCTTATGCAGTTTTGATATTGCGTCATATACTGAAGGTGAGTGATCCGGTATGAATACACAACAGCTGCTACCGATGATGCGACATGCACCACCTCGATCAGCCAAAATTACGTCTAGCACCATCCTATTCTGGAGTGCTACAATCCTTGCAATCTGTAGTTCCTCTGTAATGTTCCCAAGTGCCATAGCTGTCTGATTGGTAACAGCTTCCACAACACGAGTTAGTCGCCTGATCTTCCTGCTATTTAATGCAGCACCCACAAAGAAAAATAAGCCCAAGTTGAAATCAACATATTGTTGTAGGGTAGTGTCGGTTTGGTCAACTTCATCCATACTTATTGTCCTCTTATTTCTGTTTTTGGAAATATCATTGTACAGTTTAAAATCACGGTGATACAATGCAGGTGCCAGAAACACAGGGGGCAACAGAAAAGATACATAACAGATTCCTGACCACCCAACAGGTAATTGATAATATCCGTTATTTCCACACACAAAATACGTGTTATGCGAGGCTGTGAAAGTGCTCTTATTGGCACCTTCAATGGTCAGGATTACAGTACACTCGCTCCTCCCCACTGGAATTCTTCCAACACTACAAATACACAAATCTGCTTTAGCTTTTGTCACAGAAATCACAAAAGGTCCAATGTTCTTTATTATTCTCACATTTGTGAAAACATATGGTGTTGAAATATTGTCCGGTTGATACTCTTCCCATTCCCATTTAGTCCCTTTGGCTTGTGGATAACCTTCTTTATTTTGATAACATACTTTATTAAGTTGAAAAATAATCCCACCTACTGAAGGCTTTCCATATGCAAACAAGAGCGCATACCAAGCTTGACAAGAACCATTGTGAGAAAATGGAAGAGGAATAAAAGGTGTTCCTCCTTTCTTTTGATGTGCAGGTATCATCCCACACACCCAACAGTTGGTAGTATTTGTAGCATTGTGAGTATGGTGCAACATCTGGATAAAAGTATTGTTTAGATAAGATTGTCGATGCTTTTGCTCATGGTAAGGAAGAGTAAAGTAGTGGTGTTCCACGGGTACTGGCGTAGTGGCAACAAAAAGCTGTCGAACAGGAGCCACCTTCTCGATGTACCATGTAATTGCTGCCATAGCCACCATAGCAACAACAAACCCTACAGCACAAATGATTCTTTTGTTGGTCATTTTAGCAGCAGTAATGATTGATCTTTCTGAAAACTTGTTGAAAACAATCGTTGGAGCACTTCTCCCTGGGCAGCCGCTGATTTCTTCACCATGGGCCAAAGTGGGTGTCACTACACTAATACAGGGCTGATCCCCTCCCCTTGCCACATTGGCTCTCCGTTTCACTAACCCAGGGCGGTAGCTCAACCAGTCTTTTTCAAAACTGCAGATCCTTTCCTCGGTCTCAATTGATATCTGGATACTCCAGTGATCGTGTGGTCCGGGAAGACTTCCGCAGATTCGTCAGGTGAGATAGCTTGGCCTTTCTCCGTCTCCAGAATCTCTCGATGGTCGGTCAACACAGCAGGTTCCACCAAGGCAGGCGACACGCGTTTGCAGTGTGTGCTGTGGATCCAATTCTTTCTGTTTGTCACTCGAACTGCTGTCCTTGTCGCAAGGAGCACCTGCTCTGGTCCTCGCCACCTTGGCTCCAAGCTGTTCGATCTGTCGAAGACCTTGACCATTACATGGTCACCAGGACGGAGTTCGTGGGCCTCACCTGTAGATCTGTCAGGAAGAGCTTCTCGAACCTGTTGATGAATAGAAATCAAACTGTCAGTTAACTGTGCCAAATAATCATTCATCAGAACACAAGGAACATCATGTATGGGGCGTGGCTTAGGAATTCCCCAAATGTTCATCGGTCTCCCAAACACCACCTCATAGGGGTAAGACCTGATCGTGAATGTGGCACCGATCTTATGGATAGTAATGCCAAAGGTAGTGCATCTGGCCACTTTAGGGACGTGGAAGCCAGTATTTTCGCCAACTTTGATTTTAAAGTAGCGTTATACCTTTCCACCAATCCTGCTGATTGCGGGTGGAAAACTGTATGGAATTTCTGTTTGATCCCTAATCCTTTCAGGACATGCTCAACAACTTGCCCAATAAAATGAGGTCCATTGTCACTCCACAAAAGTTTGCAAACACCGTATCTAGGGAAAAACTCCTTTAGAAGCACCTTTGCTGTGGTGAGAGCAGTATTATCCTTCGTAGGGTATGCCTCTATCCATTTGCTAAAGGCACATACCACCACTAGGACATATTTCAGATTATTGCAGCGTTCGAGTTGGATGTAATCCATCTGCAAAACTTCAAAAGGTGCGGTTGGTGTAGCAAACCCTCCTGTAGGAGTTCGTGTCCCTTTTCCAGGATTATACTGCCAACAGATCAAACAGGACTGTACTACCCTTTTGGCTGTGCTAGCAATTTCAGGATGCTCCCAAACTTGTGTAAGCAATTTAGTTATTGCTAGAGCTCCAACATGTGCCAGCCCATGTGCCATTTGAACCATAGGTTGTAAATAGGCCGCAGGCAATTTCCACTTATTCATTTCTTTGTTACGCCAACAACCCTCATCATCTAATATTCCTTCTTTAGACCATTGCTCAAGCTCTTCCACAGAAGCAGATCTCTGTATATCCAATACTTCCTCTCTAGCATCATGCCAACGCTCAGCTTGTGATTTCACTACGTACATGGGTGTAGTGCTTCGCTGCATCGCAGTCTCACGAGCTACGCGGTCTGCAAAGGCATTGCCTTGTCCTATTTTGTCAGTCACTTTCTTGTGTGCGCTACACTTCATAATAGCAACTCTCTTTGGGTATGTAAGTGCAGTCAAGAGATTATGCACTAACTCTCCGTGCATTATCTGCATCCCATGGGATGTAAGAAAGCCTCTTTCCTTCCAGAGTAGGCCAAAATCATGAACCACTCCAAAAGCATAGCGGCTATCCGTGTAAATGTTCACCCACAAGTCAGTGCTAAGCTCACATGCTCGTGTCAAAGCTATTAGTTCAGCAGCTTGAGCCGACTTCTGAGGTATGCGAGCTGTTTCCACTATTGTCTCAAGCGTGGTAATTGCATAAGCAGCTGAAGTCGTGCCATCTGGTAACTTCAGACAGGACCCATCAACCCACAGTTCCCCATCTACATCTGGAAGGGGCGTATCTTGCAAATCGATGCGACCCTTTGTCTGTTCCTCAGTAACGAATATACAATCGTGAGGCTCCTTTGACTGAGACTGAGTCGCAGGATATGGCAACAAAGAGGCAGGGTTCAGTGTCGCACATCTCGTCAAGGTAATATGAGGTGCTAGCAGTGTCAATTCGTATCCTGTCAAACGAGCACTAGTTAAGTGCTGAGTCTTAGTCTGATTCAAACGGGCATCTACTGCATGGGGTACTAGCACCAACAGTTTGTGTGACAAAACTATCCCTTCACTCTGACGTATGGACACAGCCGTCGCTGCAACTGAACGGAAGCACCCAGGTAATGCACGAGCAACAGGGTCAAGAACTGCAGAAAGGTATGCGCAAGGACGCTGTTTGTCCCCGTGTGTCTGTACTAAAACTGACAATGCACATCCTTCTTTCTCATGTACATAGAGTGTAAAAGCCTTCGTGTAATCTGGTGTGCCTAACACTGGTGCAGAGCAAAGAGCTTGTCTCAACTGACAAAAAGCATTTTGACATTCATCTGTCCATGGAAGGGGGATCGGAGTGTTTTTAGTCAAAAGTGCTAGCAAGGGTTTAACAATGTGTGAAAAACCCAATATCCATTGCCTGCAAAACGAAGTCAGACCAATGAATGCACGGACATCTTTCTGCGTGGAAGGTACTGGGGTGTCTAAAATTGCTTGAATGCGATCTGGTGTCAGTGCACGGCCCTCCTTAGACAGAAGGTGTCCTAAATAGGTCACCTTCGGTCTACAATATTGCAATTTCTTCCGTGATACTTTATGGTGGTGTGTAGCAAGAAAAGAAAGCAAAGACAAAGTGCATTTCTC
The DNA here is from genome assembly GCA_963921515.1 of Calotriton arnoldi. Classification (NCBI taxonomy): domain Eukaryota; kingdom Metazoa; phylum Chordata; class Amphibia; order Caudata; family Salamandridae; genus Calotriton; species Calotriton arnoldi. Next base: position 137,983 of record CAWUFW010019321.1, read on the forward strand.
ACACTGCTCAGGTGTATCAGCTGCCAACAAGATGTCATCGACATATTGTATGAGAGCCACTCCTTTAGACAAGGTAAAGGAATCAAGCTGTCTTTTTAATGCTTGACTGTAAATACTAGGACTCTCAGTATAGCCTTGAGGAACTCTACAAAATCTGTATGATCTATTATTCAAAGTGAAACCGAACAAATATCGGCTATCAGGATGAATAGGAATCGAGAAGAAAGCATTCTTCAGATCAATTACAGAAAATGTAGTTGCTGTTGGAGGGACCAAGGTAAGCAATGTCGTTATGTCAGATACTACAGGGTACTGTGGTACTACAATCTTGTTAACTTCTCTCAAATCGATGATAAATCTATAGATCCTAGTGTCAGTATCTTTTTTCAAAATGGGAAGAATCGGACTATTGCAGACATTGTAAGGAACTTCTTCCACAACCCCCACCTTAATTAAATCATGTACAATACGTGTGAGTGCTTCTTCTCCTTCTCGAGAAATTTTATACTGAGGCAGTCTTGGCAATAAAGCGCCCTCCTTAACACTAATATGTACTGGTGGAATAACCATTTGTCCTACATCAGTGTCCGAAGTAGCCCACAAAGTACTAGGGAGTGAGGCTAGTGCAATGTCCTCTTTAATAATACAAGATCTCTCAATCACAGGGTAGTTGTCATTCAAAATAACCCGTACTCCTTCCGGAGAACACCGTATCGTAGTCCTAAAATATTTAAGCATATCAAGACCCACAATATTGTCTGGTGTGTTTGGAGAAAGCAAAAACGGACATGGAGCAGTAAACTTATCAACATCAAATGCAAGTGGTTGTGACAATGGGCTAAGGGAAGGTGTTCCATCGAAACCTATCGATGTAATGGTTAAGCCAGACAGGGGAGCCCTTGGAACCAATTGTTTAGACAAGGCGCTACGAGTAGCTCCTGTATCAACCAGAAACTGATCAGTAGAACCCAAAACATGTGCTGTAACATAGGGACCCCTCTGATCTACTGGAACTTCAACTGATTCCTTACCCCATCCTAGGCAATCCTATGCATAAGCAGAGTCTTGAAAATCAGAGGGCACATAGTCAGACATTTGATATTGGTTCCTTCTATCAAAAGTGTTAAACCCATCCTGCCCACGTATATTAGCATCAAACCGAGCACGATCATTCGCGCTTCCTCTAGGCCCTTGATATCCTGAACGATTTCTCATTTGTCCCCGACCACGTAGATTCTGCTGAGCACGCAGCACTGGACAATCAGAAAGCCAATGTCCAAATTTTTTGCAGTACGCACACTGATCAACAGACAAATTCGAACGGGCAGAGGAAGGAAAGGACGAACCATAAGATCCACGTCCACCTCTATCATTACCTCTAGAAGGCGGACCATAAGCTTGAGCCAACATAACCTTTGTTTTCAACTCCTTAGACTTTTTGTCCTCATTACCTTTGGTTTCTAATTCTTGCCGCTCATAATACTGGGCCATAGTTAAAAGAGAAACCGGAGAAGATGTAGTCCATGAACTCTCACTGGCCTTTAAGCGACTAGCTATTCCTGGCAAAAGGTTTGCGACATATTTATCGACAAACAGATGCCTACCCGTGTCATCTGTCAATGACTGGCCACTAAAATCGTGAAATGCTTCTTCAAAGCGTGTGAAGAAGTCAGAAACTGATTCATCTACCTTTTGCTTGCAAGACGCTAGCACTGTCCAATCTATCTTTTTAGGGGGAATGATCGTCTTTAACTTAACTAATATAGCTGCCGGAAGATTTAAAATTAACTGACACGGTTTCTGTGCAGGTTCTCTATCTTCATCTAACCGCTCTAAATCTTTCCACAATGCTCCAAATGTCGCATTATCATCTATTTTGCGCACAGTTCTCCACATATCAGGTGGTAATATTAATCCAAAAAACAAATCAATATCCGACAAAGTCATAGTACAAGAGCTGATTGCACCCTCAACTTCCTCATAAAAGGCTGCTGGATTCTTTCGCGGGTCAGGCAATGCATTTTTAAGGGCCATAACATCTGCTCTATTCCAAGGAGTGTAAACCCAATTATAAATAAAGTACCCTTTCGCATTAAGAGAAGTCTTATCATCCTCTGTACCCGTTCCTTTAGGAGGAACATATAAAGCGCGGCTTCCCGCATGGGTTTCACATGAATTACAACATTCTTATCTGTTTCAGGAGTAGAAGTTCGTGCCATGCTGATCTGAGATGCTAGTGCAGCTGTTTCTGCTGCCTTTTTCTCCTCTCGCAAACGGGCTGCTTCAACACGCAGTTTAACCAAGCGTCTGATCGTGTCAGCCACCTGGGAGAAGACAAAAAGACCGTCACGTAATTGTTTACAATCAGCTGCTACATCATCGGGCTCCACTTCTACCGAATACTTCCTAAATTGTTCAATAACCTCTGCAGCAAATGTATCGGTAAAATATATTTGCTCCCTTTCCTGCCATCCTTTTATACTATCTAAAAGTTCAGAAGCAGTGGTAGTACTACGAACGGCTTTACGCGCAGTAGATCTGATGTCAGATGCACGCTCAGCAGATAGCATGGAGCGAGTTTCTCGAGCTTTGTCCTGGTCTGAAAAAGAGTCCTCATCTGACTCATGAGGAGCGGAAGAAAAAATATACGGAGGTGGAGAACGATCTAATAACAAGAAATCATCTTGCGGTTTATTAAGGATAGGATAAAGGGGCTGCCTAACAGCGTATTGGCCAGTTACCTGTAAATGGCGTTCCCTATCTTCCCTCTCTTTAATTTCTTTCATCTCCTTGTTTTTTAACTCTAATGCTTTCGCATAAATGGTCTTTCGCTGTTCTTTGTCAATCAAGGCTTGCTCACGCTTCATTCGCTCACGCACTTCTTTCTCCCACATTCGCACACAATCAAACATATCTTGCCTAGTCTTTCGTTTAAACATACATTGTTCCACATACTGAATTTTTCACAAATCAAATGACCCATACATAGGCCAACGCAACTCAGGATCTTTACTAGTATATTTGTTCCATAACGTGCAGTACATTATAGAAGAAATACCATACTTAATATACATATCCCTATTAGGCGTCCCCTCCGGGGAGGCTGGTTGTGCTTCGTCAAGTCTCAAATTGGTACCACTACAAAAGCAACACATCCTACGAAGTGTGCTGAAAACAGGCATGCCAAAAAATAGTGCAAAATATGCAGTATTATAATCAAAGTAGCGCTTAAGGTACTCTTCGTACGTTGCGCTGTTCAAACAATTTTAAATAGAGAAAATTCTCCTCATTACCTGCCTATATGTATTGCAATACATATATAATTACAAAACAGATTCCAAAATTGGCCAATCATACAAACAAAGCCACAGTAAGTGTTACTAAAACTACCTTACCAATCAAAGGCATCAAACCAACAGCAAGTGCCGCAAAACGGCTCTTACCAATCAAATGGTGTCCAGGTTCCAACTGTCAAGTTCTCAAATCGACCAAATGGTCACTGCACGGCGAATCAACAGAAGAGATCTCAGTCGAGGACCGGCGCCGCCGGGATGGTCAGATCAGAAAGAAAGGAAAAACGCCGTGGGTGCCAAGACTCTGGTCTCCTCAGGCAGCGATCGCGTCCAAGAGCGAGATTCCAATCCTTCGTCTCGACCAGTCCTTCGGGCATCCGAGTCGCCGATGAGCCCCGCGTTGGAAGCGCCAATTTGTAGTAGTGAGCCTCAGCAAGGCCTACCAGTGCTTAGGGGTTCACCCTTCTCTGCACAGAGTCCTCAGACACTTAGGAAGAAGTTGGCACAGAAACTGAAAATAGAAAAGACAGAGTTTATTAAACCTCATGAGGTGGAGTTACATTCACACATCACCCTTCAGTAATGCATGAAGTAGCACACTGAATGGAAGGACCATGGTCCTTTTATACCCACACAGGGGCTCAAATGGAGGCGGTACAAACACAAATGCTGGTTTTAGGTACATATAAGGTCATACAGAAAATGCACAGTCGACAAGTGGGTGGAGCTAACAGTTTCTACTTCTAGTAGACACATCCTGACATTTATAAACTCGGAACAGCTGCAAGATCAACTGAGCATGTGCAAAGCAAAAAGAACTAAATATAACTTGTCTCTAGGCAGATTTCAAGAGCAGTTAACAGGAAGGTAGGACAGAGCACATGGCGAGCACATGGTAGCACATGGCAGCCAAAATGGCTGCCAGAAATACAAAATGGATTCCACAAAGCGGACAATTTAGCCTCTGAATACAGGCTGTCTTCAGCTAATGCTTAACTTAAGTGCTGCCAAATTACAACAGTGTGGTAGACTGCAGTGGCAGTACCACGTACTGAATGAATAAGGAGACTAATCATCTGCGTGGGGTCAAGGGACATAACGGGGAGGAGGGGGTTTAAGGGAACGGACAGGAGGAATAGAGATACAACTCCACCCCCCCCTTGGCTACCAATTGGCGTGGACAAGTGGTAGGCAAAAAAGGTGTGAGAGACAGAAAAAAAGAGGCGCAATGTATGTGCAATGTGTAGTGAAGATAGGTGCAACTACTTAGCGGGATTGCGGCTACGTTTTAAAGGCAAGGCAATCCAGACAACAGCTACCTGGCGCAGTCGCTGCTAATTTTGAGGAAAAGTGGGGGCAACTGAGTCAACAATAATAACTGGCAGCCTGCCACTCGGCTAAATGAGTGGAGAGCTGGCAGTTCAGCAACAGGTGTGGAGTGCGGGGAGAGAACTGTGGTGGGACTGCAGGGCGAGTAAATGTTTAAGGAAACGAAGCACAAAAAACAGACACAATGGACAACAAATAGACAATAATTAAATAAATGAAATGCATTTCAAAATAATAACGTTCAATGTGACAGTGTTTGCTGAAGAACAGCCTGCGAAGACAGAGAAAGGAGGGGCGGAGGGGAGCTGCAGTGAAGCTGCGAAGGAGCGAGGCTCACCTCCTCGTTCTGCGATGGCAGAGAGCAGAAGAAGGCGGAGGGGATGTCAGACTGGGCCAGATGCTGTGAAGTAACTAGTTCCTCAATTTGGAGTGGCGCAGTTAAGAAGTGAGAGAGGCGGCGATCAGAGAGCGATATGAACTTAAGAGACAAAAATAGAAAAGCACCCAAGCCATGCAAAACTGAATCAGAGAGGGACCGGGCAGAGAGTGCGAAGAATGAATGTGTGAATACACAAGAAAGAACCCTGAAAAAAGAGGGGCGCATTGAAAATACTAATGAAATAGAATGGAGTTGCAGGGCGTGGAGGAGCCACGGGTGAGAATAAAAACCACAATAGAAATGCAATGTAGGGAGAAACACAATAACGAAACAAATGATGCCAAGAACAACTGTATGAGAAGGCACTGTATGATAGAAAGTACAATAAAACAAAATGTAAGCAATAGAATACAGAAAAAGAAACTGTAAAATGTAAACCCCAGTAAGACAAAATGGCGGCAAGATAATACAAAATGGCGCCGGGACCACACCTTAAATAGCACAATGCGGAAGGACCCCAAGTCCAAGCAAAACAAAACTGCATACACGCGTGCCACCTGTGCACCGTGTCAAGGGCGCAACAGCCCTGTATCTGTGCAATATGAACTGTTACCAAGGAATACCATTAACAGAATTTGAGTAGCCACATGCTAAGCAGCGTCAAGGACCCGTGGCCTCTATAGGAGTTCAGAAAAACGTGTGCCAAGTACTAAAACATCAAAACCGCAAACGCATGTGTACACCATGCCAGAATTCGGCCAACCACGTACCATGTGGTGGCGCAGGACTCAAACCTCAAGCATCAATAAGCATGTAAAAAACGTGACAGGCAAATATACAATATTAACTTGGAAATACAGAACGGCAACGGAAGTGAAAGCACAATATTCGTAAAAGGCAAAGGCACTAGAAAGCTAGAATAAGGGTTGCCAAGAGAACGCAAGCAGAAGGAAACCAAGACGGAATTGATGACAGCAGAGGGGACAGCACCGAAGAGCCTCGGTAAGATGTGACCAGCCACAGAGGACGTCGTGGCATGTCCAGTCAACCACAGGTGGGCAAAGGAGCATACACAAGGGAGACCCTGGATGGCAAAGGCAGCCAGACCTACCGTCCCACACACGCCACAACCTGAGGTAAATTCAAGGAATAAAAGCAAAACCATCCCTGACTTACCCAGGTGGACGTGAGGAGAGGAGAGCCTGAGAGGCAGCCACACAGGTGTAACCCCAGTGTGCGTCCCTGGACCGCACCGTAGGCGACTCGCCTTTCGAGACCTTTTTCGTGGTCGCCAGCTGATGAGGGGTCTTTTTGGATGGCCACACCCTTCTGCTTACTGACTCCAGAGAGCCTGACCCCTGTTCTGCTCGTTCTCTTGGAATTTGAAGTTCTAGGCCCAGTCACAAGGACGATCGATCGGGAACCCTCTCAATGCAGCCAAGCACTGATGTGAAAAGAGTTCGGAGCCGCACCCTGGGCGCAGCTCTTTTATATGGTTAAATGCAGAACTTGCACCCACCTCTGACGTGAGTTCTGACGCGGGCCCTTGACCGCCCGCTTACAGTAACTGGAAAGTTTTATATAAAACCGAGAAGTGGTATCATGGTGAAACTGAGCTTTTAGCAGGTGGTCAGTGCTCCTGACCGCAAAAAGTAAACAAAAGATAGTTTTTACCGTAAAATGCTCAGAATTAATATTTTATATATTAATTCTTGGTCACGTTGCCGCCTTTCCAGTTTCAGTTAAGCAAGCGCGGAAAGTTTCATAACTAAAAATATCGCAAACCTTGCTTGTGAAACAGCCAGATGTACCAGCAGAATGTCACGTAGGTGGGGGCTATTCTTATTCTCGTAACTGTGGAAATTTACAAGAGGGGGCTGGTGTGGTGTCGCAGTGGAAGGCACAGGTCTCTGCTGTCAGCTTAGTGAAGCCTATGAGATCTGTTTTATTAAAAAGTGATAGCTAGAGGTGCTGGGCTTTTTAGGCCTATGTGTGTATCTAAAGTGGCATGTTGGGCCTATGTGTATGTGCTACCAGGATGAAGGAATAGTGGACAACTTAAGACATTCTATCAGGGCCTGCCTGGTGGGGCCTACCTAGGAGTATCATGCTTGGTGGGTAGTGCAAAATCAGATATGGGTTTCTTGTTAGATGGTAAGATGGGACCCTCGGGACCCTCCTTCAGGGCGGGGTGGGGAGGGGCTGGGTGGGGGTAGTGGAGTTGGACATACGACGGGCAGGAGTAAGGTAAGTAAATAAATATATAAAACTATTTACCTTGCGCTCGCTGCATCGCCAACTTGGCGATTCAGCGAGCGCAAGGAAATAGTTTTATTTATTTTGTTACTTACCTTACTCCTGCCCGTCGTATGTCCGACTCCACTACACCCCCACCCAGCATCGGCATGTTGGTTCCGTTCTTACCCATTAAAAGCCTGGTGCTAGCGGATGTTCGAGTGCGTCTTTACCCTGGTGGGGAACTTTGGAGCTTTCATATATATATATATATATATATATATATATTTCACCAATCCTGGCTACAGCAAAAGACAGGCACCGACTCCGTGAGAATATGGCAAAGAGAATTTTAATCCAACAAAGACCTAGACGCGTTTCGACGGCGAGCCGTCTTGATCACTACATCAGGTACATTTAGGTTGTCACTATTTATGCTAAACACTCACATTTGGTTATCACAGCAACCTGTATTTTGGCAATAGACATAGAAGTTTCTATATGTCTCCACATACATGACAAAGCAAAAAGTCGTTTTGTAAATGTGAACCCTAAAAAGATGAAATTAAATTATCATTGTTAATAGGTCATCACTATGTCAGCACAATAATAATAAATTATAATAATATAAACTGTACACATCGTAACAATTTAAATGGTGAAAGAGTCCCTGTGACACGAATAGACATAGAGGTTGATTTTACCAGTGCAGGCTTGGTGTAAACTAATGCTCGAACCAGTAAATGAGTAACTTTTCTCTCCTTTTTGTTGAGTGTCTGTACCCTGTTTGAGTACTGTGGCTTGAAGATGCGTAGCTATGCTTAAGCGCACTTGTGTTAAACCTAGGGAAATGCTCATTGGTAAAGGCGCAAGAGCACATAGCTTATTCGATTGTGAGTACTCTGCGAATCATAGAAAAATATTAATGGTCATGGTGTACCTGATGTCAAGCATGGGACCTGTGTTGTATCAACAATAAATATCTCAGCTCAATGTTTAGCCTGGCGAGAGTTATAGTAGATAAGGGGAAGAACACCAAAAGAGAGACTGTAGAGAACAAGCCCATGTCCACCTCCTGTCAAGCAGCTCTCTCCTGTTAAGCACCTGTTCTTTAAACCCTCTCCTGTAATCTGTAATGCACACCTGCCTTTAACCCGTTCGTTGCGCCCGTCGGCCAACGGCCGTCGCGAGCACTACCTTGGTAGTGCTGCGCAAGTCCGTTGGCCGACGCGGCCCCGCCCACTCAATGGAACGCCCCGCACCGCGGCGGAATTGCCGCCGCGGTAAAGGGGTTAAAGCACCTTTGTCCTATAAAACACATCTTTTTTTGTCTATCTATCTATCTATCTATCTATCGATCTATCTATCTCTCTCTCTCTCTTTCTCTCTCTCTATATATATATATATATATATATATATATATATATATTACGCCAAAATGCATTATGCCGAGAGTGATCAATTAAAGGGATTCCGTGTATTTCCCCGCTGTGTCCTCTGATTACTTTTACTGAGTGGTCTTCGTTGTGATATATATATATATATATTCACTGAAAAAACCATAGGTTTTAGGGACAGTTATAGTTAGTTGGACATTGCACTCGTACAAAACCCGTGAAATTCCCCCGTTATAGTTAGTCCAGCTAACTATAACTCGCGCCCCCGCAATGCACTGCTGATGACGTCACATATTACATCACTCATGACATGGTCAGTGACATCACTGATGACATCTCAAATGACATCACTGTTGACATCATCCAGTGACTGTGTGTTTCTGTAAAGTTTAAATATTTTTAATATATATAGGAAAAGACGTATTGAAGAATGAGTGGGTGTGTAAGAGTCTGTATGGATGATTTAGTAGGTGCGTGACTGACTGTATAAGTGAGTGATTTAACGTATCTTTCTGAATGCATGGGTTAGTGACTAAACTGGGTGAATGTCTGTATCCGTCTGTCTGTTGCTGTGTAAGTGGCTGCATGTGTTTGTGAATAGCTACATGAGTGTCTATATGAGTTATTGAATGCTTGTGTGAGTATCTGTTTGGGTGCCTGAGTGTTTGTGTGAGAGGGGTGTGTGCGACTCTGTGCATAGATGTGTGAGTGGGTGATTCACTGGGTGGATGGTTTCAAGAGTGCATCTGTGATAGACTGTATGGGTGGGTAAGTGTGTGTAAGAGTGTGTTAGTGAGTGAATGTATGTCCCAGTGGTACATGTGTGAGTAACTACATATGTGAAAGGCAGTATATATGTGTGTTGGAGTATATAAATAGCTATTAGCGAGAGTGACTGATTGTGATAGTGGCTGTATGGATGAGTGTGTGCTTGTATCAGTGATTGTATAAGAGCGTAAGAATGTGCTAGTATTTGTATGAGTAAGTGAGCTGGTGTGTGTATAACTGTATAGGTGAGTAAATGGTAGTGTGTGTAATTATTTGCATGACTGACTAGGTGTGTGAGTACCTCTATGGATGAGTGGCGGTGTTTGAGTGTCTATATAGGAGTATGAGTGCATATGATAGTCCTGTACTGAGTGACCGTAAGTATGAGTGACTGTTCGGGTGAGTGAGTGGATGTGTGCGTAGACCTAAGAATCAGTGAGTGGGTATGTAGTTATTGGTGTTGGAGTGTCTATGGCTTTGCGAATGGCAGTCTTTACTTTAGAGTGGGTGTATCAAAGGTTATATTAGGGTGTGAGAAGATGCATGAAATTATCACATGGATGATGTCATCAGTGATGTCATCAGTGATGTCATTTGAGATGTCATCAGTGATGTCATCAGTGATGTCACTGACCATGTCATGAGTGATGTAATATGTGACGTCATCAGCAGTGCATTGCGGGCGCGAGTTATAGTTAGCTGGACTAACTATAACGGGGGAATTTCACGGGTTTTGTACGAGTGCAATGTCCAACTAACTATAACTGTCCCTAAAACCTATGGTTTTTTCAGTGAATTTCAAAGGTTTTTAAATGCTAATTTGTAACTATAACGTCCCTGAAACCTATGGTTTTTTCAGTGAATTTCAAAGGTTTTTTAAATGCTAATTTGTAACTATAACATGTCTGAAACCTACGGTTTTTTCAGTGAATTTCAAAGGTTTTGTAAATGACAATTTTTAAATGTATTAATTGTTATATACATTTTTTTAATACTGATTTACTACATTTTTAGAAACAAGTTTTTTTTACATATTTTATTTTTAAATTACATTGTAATTACATTATACATTACATTACAAAAATACTTTCTCAGAATGAATTACTTTAGTTTAAATACTTTGCACATAGGCAATAGACTTTTAAGTACAGTAGTTACAGTTGTTGCAATGGGCAACACATTTTCAAACACAATGCAACATTCAGCTCAATGTGAATTTCTAGTTAAATGCAATTAGTTACTTTATGGATTACTTTTCTAACCACAGGACTGGATCCTAGATTCAGTCCTGGCACATCTCCTGTAAACAGTTGAGTAAAAGCGTTTGGTTACAGTCGTGATTTTTAAGGAATATTATTGTACTTTAAAAGTTGACACTTAGAAACTTTTTCTCATAGAATCACCAATGTTATCCTATGGAAGGAAATTCACTTAGCAGGTAAAAACTGTTATCGTTACTTTTTCTTACTCAGTGTTGGATCCTGGATCCAGCACTGGTGCATCTCCTGTAAACAGTTGAAAGAATGCGTTTAAGTCATACAGGCGATTTTTAAGGAATATTTGTAGTTTGTGAAAATCGACACTTTGAAACTTTTCTGCTGAAAACCAGACAATGGATTCCTATGGAAGAAAACATAAGTTACTGGTAAGTATGGTTAAAATTACTTTTCAGGGTCAGTGCTGGGCTAAAAGATGCAGCACTGGGTTCTCTCCTGATAACAGGTGAGTAAATTGGAATTCGTACTTTGGTTGATTTTAGAGGAATATTATAAAGTTCCAAAACTCCACACTTAGAAGAATTTCCAAGTGAAACCAGTCAATGTTAGCCTATGAAGGAAATTCAAGTTACCGGTAAGTACGGTTAAAATTAATTTTGAGGATCAGTACTGGGCTGAAAGATGCAGCACTGAGGTCTCTCCTGATAACAGGTGAGTAAATCAGAATTCGGATTTCGGCTGATTTTAGAGGAATATTTTAAAGTTCCAAAAATCAACACTTAGAAACTTTTTCAGCAAAAAGCAGGCAATGATATCCTATGGAAGGAAATTCAAGTTACTGGTAAGTACGGTTAAAATTACTTTTGAGGATCAGTACTGGGCTGAAAGATGCAGCACTGAGGTCTCTCCTGATAACAGGTGAGTAAATCGGAATTCGTATTTCGGCTGATTTTAGAGGAATATTTTAAAGTTCCAAAACTCCACACTTAGAAGAATTTCCAATTGAAACCAGTCAATGTTAGCCTATGGAAGGAAATTCAAGTTACTGGTAAGTACGGTTAAAATTACTTTTCAGGACCAGTACTGGGCTAAAAGATACAGCACTGAGGTCTCTCCTGATAACAGGTGAGTAAATCGGAATTCGTATTTCGGCTGATTTTAGAGGAATATTTTAAAGTTCCAAAACTCCACACTTAGAAGAATTTCCAAGTGAAACCAGTCAATGTTAGCCTATGGAAGGAAATTCAAGTTACTGGTAAGTACGGTTAAAATTACTTTTCAGGACCAGTACTGGGCTAAAAGATACAGCACTGAGGTCTCTCCTTATAACAGGTGAGTAAATCGGAATTCGTATTTCGGCTGATTTTAGAGGAATATTTGTATGTTTCAAAAATCAACACTTAGAAACTTTTTCAGCAAAAAGAAGGCAATGATATCCTATGGAAGGAAATTCAAGTTACTGGTAAGTACGGTTAAAATTACTTTTCAGGACCAGTACTGGGCTGAAAGATGCAGCACTGAGGTCTCTCCTTATAACAGGTGAGTAAATCGGAATTCGTATTTCGGATGATTTTAGAAGAATATTTGCACAATGGTGAAGGGAGGGGCGGGGCCTGAGGTGACATCTGTGCAAACGCGCCCCGTGGCGCGTTTTAAGTTGGGGATTAAGTCCCCTTGAATCCTGAGGGTCCCTAGGGGCCAACTAGCCCACCAGTAACCTCCAATATGCGCCAGGAGGCTGCGTTGCAGAGACGTGTAGAGAGGCCACACCCTTTTACACCTCTCTGCAACGCAACTCTGTGGCGCTTTCTGGATGTACCTGTTGGGCTAGTTGGCCCCCAGGGACCCTCAGGATTGAAGGGGATTTAATTCCCCATCTTAAAACGCGCCACGGGGCCTGTTTGCACACATGTCACCTGAGCCCCGCCCCCTCCCTTCACCACTGTGCAAACGCGCCCAGTGGCGCGTTTTAAGTTGGGGATTAAGTCCCCTTGAATCCTGAGGGTCCCCGGAGTCCAACTAGCCCACCATATACCTCCAAAAGCGCCACAGAGCTGCGTTGCAGAGAGGTGTAAAAGGGCGTGGCCTCTGTACACATATCTGCAAGGCAGCCCCTGGCGCATACTGGAGGTTCCTGGTGGGCTAGTTGGCCCCCAGGGACCCCCAGTATTCAAGGGAATTCGTTCCCCTGTGCAAACGCGCCAGGGGCGCGTTTGCAGAGTGGTGAAGGAAGGGGCGGGGCCTGCGGGCCCGATCGTTTTTTTATTTTTATTTTTGTCCCCTGAAGGGAGGCTGTGTGGCCCCCTTCCTTTTTTCTGTTTTTGGGCCCTGGGGACCCCATCCCCCAGGGCCTTACCCCTTTTAAATTACCAAAAAAAAAAAAAAACGGGGAAGGGGCCGCGTGGCCCCCCTACCCTTGGCCTGTATTGGCCCCGGGGACCCCATCCCCCGGGGCATGGCCTCTATATTTATTATTTTGAGGGGGCAGCGTGGCCCCGCTCCTCTGGCCATTTTAATGCCCCGGGGACCCCATCCCCGGGGCCGGCCTTTCCATTTTTATTTATTTATTTTTTCTCTTTTTTGGGGAGGGGCCCGTGGCCCTCCCGAACCCTACTGCCCCGGGGACCCCATCCCCGGGGCTGGCCCTCTCCGTTGGGGACTGTGGGGGTCCCCAATCCCCCACAGTCCCGCCGGCTCCCCACGTCCCTTGGGAGCCGGCATTGCTGTTCCACATGGGGAGCAGCTGACATGCTGCTCCCCATGTGGAAAAGCAATCGCTTTGGATATTGGAAGAGAGAGCAGGTTTCCCTGCTCTCTCTTCCAATATCCAAAGCAGTTTGCTATGGCAGGACGGGGCCGCGAGGCTCCCGTCCTGCCATAGCAAACTACAGTGTCCCGGGGGTAGGCACCCGGGACACTGCAGGAGCCGACCCTGGGGGTGGTGGTCCCCAGGGCCATCAAGGGCTCCAGGAGGGGGCCGCGCGGCCCCCTCCCATTCAGTACACAGCCCGGGGAGGTGGTGGTCCCCGGGGCTCTGGAGGTCCGTAACGGACCCCCATATTAAAATGTTTAGTGCCCGGGGAGGTGGCGGTCCCGGGGCATGTGGGGGGCTGGAGCCCCCCACACTGGTTTTATTTTTAATTAAAAAAAAGCCCGGGGAGGTGGTGGTCCCCAAGGCTGCGGAAGGGCTCAGAGCCCTCCCGCACCAGTTTTCAAAAAAAGCCCCGGGGGGTGGCGGTCCCCGGGGCTTGGGGGGCCCTTTGAGGCCCCCCACACATTAAATTATCCCCCCCCCACCATGCCCCCGGGACTTGGGCCACCCGGGGGCCAATTAACATCGAAGCCATTAACATAAAGCCAGACGCGTTTCGGGCCCCGAAACCCGTCTGGCTTTATCTATGGACTTTGCACTGTCTACGGAGTTGCGCTGCAGCCATGAATAAATTATGAAGCACTATTCACCCGTTTGTGGGCTCTCTCATTTGAGGTAACTTTTGCGGTATAATGTTGAAACGGCCTTCCTAGCCGTGAGAGAGTCCCGCTGCGTTTCTAGCAGACCTGGATGACGCCAACCGGCAGCCATCAAAGCAGGACAGGAGCTGGTATTCGTGACAGAAAGGTGTCTGCGCAAATCTTCGAGAACTGCAAAGTGACCCACTTAGGGAATACTGATGAACTTACCACTAGTTTGCAGCAAGGCTCACATGAGTAATATAAAGGTGCACTTCAAGTCCCAGGAGGCCGTGCAAGCGGATGCGCCCACGGGGGTGTGGGATTTTAAACAACCACAGGTGCACCATCAGCTTTTTGCATTCTCAGTTGTCCAAAGCCAATGATCAAGGGCAGGGGCCCGAAACGCGTCTGGCTTTATCTATGGACTTTGCACTGTCTACGGAGTTGCGCTGCAGCCATGAATAAATTATGAAGCACTATTCACCTGTGTGTGGGCTCTCTCATTTGAGGTAACTTTTGCGGTATAATGTTGAAACAGCCTTCCTAGCCGTGAGAGAGTCCCGCTGCGTTTCTAGCAGACCTGGATGACGCCAACCGGCAGCCATCAAAGCAGGACGGGAGCTGGTATTCGTGACAGAAAGGTGTCTGCGCAAATCTTCGAGAACTGCAAAGTGACCCACTTGGGGAATACTGATGAACTTACCACTAGTTTGCAGCAAGGCTCACATGAGTAATATAAAGGTGCACTTCAAGTCCCAGGAGGCCGTGCAAGCGGACCCGCCCACGGGGGAGTGGGATTTTAAACAACCACAGGTGCACCATCAGATTTTTGCATTCTCAGTTGTCCAAAGCCAATGATTAAGGGCAGGGGCCCGAAACGCGTCTGGCTTTATCTATGGACTTTGCACTGTCTACGGAGTTGCGCTGCAGCCATGAATAAATTATGAAGCACTATTCACCCGTGTGTGGGCTCTCTCATTTGAGGTAACTTTTGCGGTATAATATATATATATATATATATATATATATATATATATATATATATATATATATATATATATATATATATATATATATATATATATATATATATATAAAAAATAAAGTTCAGGGCTCCTGCTGCCTACCCCCGCCCTCTGCAGAGGAACCCTGGAATAAACCATCTACTGGTGTAAGCAAACCTCCGAGTGATCGCTTGATTTGCAAAGAAACAGAAATATATATATATATATATATATGTATATATTGAAACAATACCCTTTCAGGCTTAGAGTGCTGAATAAATTATGCAAAATAGGAAGCAGAGAACTTGGTAGTTCCCAAATTTAGACGGAGGGCAGCACCTGTATACAGCACCCTACAACACCAGCAACACTCTGAATCTGCTCACCTCAAATGTCTGTTTTTCTAGCAAAGTTTTTATGCATAGGATTAGCACAGTGCCATCCACGCCAAATTAGAAAGGGACAAAGCCTTTTGCCATTTATTCAGCAAAATCTTTAAACATAGGTTAAGCAAAGTGCTATCAATGCCGAGCTGTAAAATGATAAAAGCCTTTTACCACTACAGGCACAGTATTACAGCTTTGGATTGGTAAAATACCATCCAAGCCAACCTTGAATGCATAAAAGCAACCCCTGATGTGTTTCGCTCTCATTAGAGCTTTTCAGCGAGGTATAGCTTTGTCCAGACACAAAGGAGCACCCAGTATGAGTCAAAACAATGCCCTGACAGGGTTAGATTGCCGAATAAATTATGCAACATAGGAGGCAGAGAACTCTGGGTAGTTCCCAAATTTAGGATTGAAAGCACCTCCTGTATAGCGCACCCTGCAACACTAGCGACACTCTGAATCTGCTCACCTCAAATGTAAGTTTTTCTACCAAAGTTTTTAAGCATAGTATTAGCACAGTGCCATCCATGCCTAGCTAGAACGGTACAAAGCCTTTTGCCATTTATACAGCAAACTCTTTAAGCATACATTTAGCAAAGTGCTATCCATGCCGAGCTGTAAAATGTCAAAAGCCTTTTACCACTCCAGGGACAGTATTACAGCTTTGGATTGCCCCTCCCCGGAGCAAATGGTAATAATTGAAAATGGGGACCATGGAAAATGCTCTCACTTGCACGAAGAGGAGCAGAATTGCTTTTGGACAGAGGGAGCGGAATTTTAGCAGCTCCCTCTGTCAAAAAGCAATGCTGGCTCCCCCCAATGAAAATGACTGGGTGCCCTGGGTGGGACCAAAGCACTCAGTACTGTGGCCAGGCTCCAGAGGATGGGGTCCCTGGGGCCAAATCAGCCCGGAATGGGACCACATGCCCCCCTCCCTTTTAACATTTTTTTATTAAAGGGGGCAGGCCCCGGGGGATGGGTTTCCCAGGGCTGAAAATGGCCCTGGAGGTGGGCCGCTCGGCCCCCTCCCTTTAATAATAAATTAAGAAAAAGCCGGTGCCCTGGGCATGGGGTCCCGGGGCTAAAATCACCCCGGGAGGGGGGGGCGCACAGCCCCCTCCCTTTTTTTATTACATTTTTTTTTTAAGTGACCCGCCCCTGGGATGGAGCCCTTGGGCCCAGAACGGTCCAGGGAAAAGGGGTCAAGTGGCCCCCTTCCCTGAAAGGTAGAAAAAAGAATTTTAAAAAAGCCGGCAACTTGCCGGAGGCCATGCCCCCTTTCTCCACCACTCTGCAAATGCTCCTCCTGGGGCACTGCTGTTTGGGGAATTAATTCCACTTTACTCTTGAGGGCCTCAGGATTAAAGTGAACTTCTTACCCCCAACCAGTAGAATTCTAGAAGGTGCGTTTGCAGAGTGGTGGAGAAAGGGGACGTGCCACAAAAATCTCTCAGCAATCCTGCTGTGTGGTTCTTACTGGAGGGAACAGGAGGGCTAGTTGGCCCCCAAGGACCCTCAAGAGCCAATGGGACTTCATCCCCTAACTAGTAGTGAGCCAGGAGGTGCGTTTGCAGAGTGCTGGATAAAGGGTGCATGGCATCCGACAACCTCTCAGCAATCCTGCTGTGTGGGACTTACTGGAGGTAACAGAAGGGGTAGTTGGCCCCCAACTACCCCTCCTATTACCTCCAGTAAGTCCCACACAGCGGGATTGCTAAGAAGTCTTTAGAGGCCACACCACTTTCTCCACCACTATGGAAACACGGCTCCTGGTGCACTACTGGTTGGAGGATGATGTCCACTTTCCTCCTGAGGGACCTTGGGGGCCAAGAAGTCCTCCTGTAAGTCCCACACAGTGGGATTCCTGAGAGCTGGTCAGAGGCCCAGCCTCCATTCTCCACCACTCTGCAAATGCGACTACTATTTAAAAAACCATAGAAATTCACTGAAAAAGCCAAAGGCTACAGGGACGTTATAGTTAGGAATTAACATTTAAAAAATGTTTGAAACTCACTGAAAAAAACAAAGGCTGCAGGGACATTATAGTTAGAAAATGGGATTAAAAAAACCTTAGACATTCACTGAAAAAAACAATGGTTACAGAGACGTTATAGTTAGGCTCAGCAGAGCTAACTATAACTCGCGCTCCTGCAATGCACTGCTTATGACCTCACATATTACATCACTCATGACATGGTCAGTGACATCACTGATGACATCACTGATGACATCTCAAATGACATCACTGATGACATCATACAGTAAATGACTACACACCCACTCACCCCATAGAACCTTTCATATACCCACTCCTACACAATTCATAAACCCATTCACAGACCCATTCCAGAACTTGCACACCCACTCACTAATTCATAAATCTACACACACATTCACTCACTCACCTATGCAGCCACTTATACACCCATTCACTCACTAATACAGTCACTGACATATCCACTCATACACCAATATAGCCACTCACACAGAGAGTCAGTCAACCATAAAGCTACTCACACACTTACTCACTCACCCATACAGTCAATCACACAGCCACTTATTCATCCATACAGATACACACACACACCCACTTACTTACTCATACAGGTACTAACACATACTCACTCACCTATACAGTTACTGACACAAGCATACACTCACCCATACAGCCATCCTCACATTCACTAACTCACCCATACAGTCACTTGTATAACCCATCACTCACCTATACTGCCTTTCACAAACCCAGTTACTCACCCATATACCACTGACACATCCACAAACTCAACCATACAGCCATACACACACATTCACTCACCTATATAGCCTCTCACACTTGCAATCACTAACCCATACAGCCACTAACTCACTCATCCATACAGGCAGTCACACACCCTCTCACCCACCCACACAGACAGTCAGAGACCCATATAGTAACTCAGACAACCAATCACTCACCCATACAGCCACTCACCTACCCACTAACACACCCATACAGCACTTTGACACCAACTGACTGACTGATACAGACATTAAGTCAACCAGTCACTCACCAGTAAATTCACTGAGACACCTAAGCATGCACTTATACAGTCAGTCATGCAGCCACTGAATCATCCATACAGGCACTCATACACCCACTGATTCACCGATGCACCATGGTATATATATTTAACACTCATCAACTTTTTAAAAACACTCACAGTCACTGGATGATGCCATCTATGGGCCAAATTCACAGAACTAACTTAAGACAAAATCCTAAACTTACTACCATTTTGGTATTCACAGAAGGCACTTACTCATTTTGGTATTCACAGAAGGCACTTACTTACTCATTTTGAGTAACTTACTCATTTTGAGTAACTTACTCATTTGGTATTCACAGAAGGCACTTACTCATTGATGAGTAAGTGCCTTCTGTGAACATCAAAGGTTTTTTCTATGTCTATCATTTTGTCAGCAGATAATGGTTTTAACTTAATGGCGCCAAATTAGATTGATAAAGGCTGCTGCAACAGCCGAAACGCGTCTCTCTTTACTTCTTGGGCTGAGGAAGGCTTGATGCAATAATGAAGCTTTTTAACCTGCATCCTCGTGCGCGTGCTCGTTTTCCTTTTGGAATTGGAGGAGTATGGCTATTAATTAAATGTCTGCGGTTGGCATTTTCCACACACCACCAGTCGTTTCTGGGCCGCTGATTCGACCGCAATCTGTCTCGGAGGTAGCATGAGAGTGCTATATTGGTGGCCCCGGACCATACTTCAGTAAGAGGAATCCGAGTAGCAGGCAGTGGCGGTGATGTTCGCCTGACGCGGGGAAATCCTCGCGATTTTCAGCGTTGAGTCGGTACTTGCCTTCCCGTCCTGCATTCTGACCCGGGATACTGAGGGAGCTCCGGTGACTGGGCACCGTGAAAGCCGATGCCTAACGGTGAGGACTGCAGAGCTAGAGACATTTTTGTTCCCACTTTGCCTTCCCCAGCCCTGAATTTTGTTCCACATCAGTTCCGTGAGCTTGAACTGATATGTTATTTCAAACTCGATATGAGGATGTGCTCGGCACCATGATGAAACAGCCGTATAACTTTCAGCTAAGACAGTATTCATATACATATCAATCGTCTCTGCAATGTATTTTTGAAGACTTCACATGTTTAGAGACACTACCCATTTGGGTTACCTCATTGACTTTGTAGTGTGGGAAATTTTCCATTTTCAACGCTTCATTATTAGTGTTTGCATTAGTCTTCTTTCCAGATCACATTGCAGCATGTTATTTGAATTCAATCACATTTGAATTGCTGTTAGTTTTAGCCGCATTATATGAATTGTATCTTGCAGTTCACATGTGACAAGCCTAGCAGCCAATGCGTGTATCCTCTCACAGCATGCCACTTCTACAGCTTAAAAATATACACAGCACTTTTAAACAGCGCGAGCAATATAGGTTGGCTCATGCCATTTTTTAAAAGTCTGACACTGATTGATTGTTTATACCTTGGTGTATGGCATACATTCAAGCGCGTAATATGAGTATTTTGTGGGTTAGCCCGTACTCTGGAACCGTCTACTCAGTACAGTAGCACATTAACACTATGTTGGTGTGAATATTTTGGCAGTCCCTTATTGCAATTGCGGGGCTTTATTTTGTAAACATATAATGTATTCCTGATATATATCTGTTGTAGGACGATATAACTGCAGTTCCTCATTATGGGGTGTACATCGTTTATGATTATTAACCACATCAAAGGTTTTTTCTATGTCTATCATTTTGTCAGCATATAATGGTTTTAACTTAATGGCGCCAAATTAGATTGATAAAGGCTGCTGCGACAGCCGAAACGCGTCTCTCTTTACTTCTTGGGCTGAGGAAGGCTTGATGCAATAAAGAAGCTTTTTAACCTGCAGCCTCGTGTGCGTGCTCGTTTTCCTTTTGGAACTGGAGGAGTATGGAAATATATATATATATATTCACTTAATGTTCCAAAAAAAGTGCTCTGGTGATTCTTGTTGCACATGGAAAGTTTCAGGGGTATTCATGAAGCGGGGGCTGAGAAAAATGGGTTTGAAAAAAGGGTGTATTTGCAATGTTAATTCCCATAGGAACCTGTCAACAAGACTACAGCCCAAACCACTGAATGACATTACACCAAATTTGGCAGAAAGGTAGGTGTTTTTACGCAGATTTTTCTTTTTGTCATTTGGTGCAAATCCGTTCAGTAATTGTTGAGAAATTTCAGAAGAAATTTATAGTGATATCTCTGGCCGCAGATATTTTGCGATGATTTCATGATTAGTCGCGAATGCGCATGCAAACAGGACTGCTGTGATTGGCTGGACACAACCTGAACAGAAAGTTGTGGCTGCCATTTTATCAATTGGGAACAGTTCAAGGGGCTGAAAATTTCTGTGAAAGCTAACATAAGAGGTCAGGGTGGAGGTACTCTGACCCCATGTTTGAGAAATGGGGGTGTTAGTGACACAAGTTATGTGTACAAAATTGATTTTTTTAATTACGCGCAATATTTGCGATGACACCGTGACTGCCAGCGCGGCCCCCCATGTACTGTCACGGCGACATCCCGACTATCGTGACGCCTTTGCGAATATTGGTGGAAATATAAAACAAAAAGTCTCTATATCTATATACACACACCCTCGATGGTCACAGTCATAGGCTCATGTACCTACTCACATATCCACTCAGACACTCATGCACCCATTATCATACGCACTCAGACACTCACACACCCACTCATATACCCACTCAGAGACTTATGCACCTACTTATTGACCCACTGAAGGACTCATGCAGCCAGTCACAGACCCACTCAGAGGCTTATGCTCCCACTCATATATCCACTCAAAGACTCATGCACCAATGTGCTAATCTACACACAAAACTCATACACCCAATCAGAGACCCAGTTAAAGACTCAGCGCAATCCTAGTGTAGTTCCTGTGACCAGGAGGTTCCTTCTCCTCGTCTGCTGCTGAGACCCACTCAAACACTTATCCACCCACTCATAGATCCTGTCACAAACTGATATATCCACTCACATACCCACTCAGACAGTCACACACCCATTCACATTCTAATGCAGACACTCATACACCCACTCAAATACACACTCAGACACCCAGTCAGAGACTCAGTGAGAAACGTATCTACCTTGTCACATATGCACTCAGAGACTCATACACCCACTCACAGACCTACTCAAAAACTTGTGCCTAAATCATATACCCACTTAAAGACTCATACAGCCACTCACATACCAACTCAGACACTCATACACCCAGTCACATACCCACTCAGACACTGTTGTACCCACTCATAGACTTAGTAAGAGGGCCATGTGCCTACTCATATACCCACTCAAAGACTTATACACCCAGTGAGAGACTCACTCAGAGACTCATGTGCCCACTTACATACCCACTCAGACACTCATGCACACATTGGTATACCCATACAGAGATACATGTACTCACTCATATACCCAGACACTGATACACCCACTCGCATACTCACTCAGAGACTTATGCACCCAGTCACAGACACACGCAGAGACTATTGCAGCCACTCACAGACCCACTGAAACACTCATGCACCATTTGACACTCCCACTTACAGACTTATGCAGCCACTGACAGACCTAGTCAAAGACTCATACACCCACTTACAGACCCACTCAGACACTTAGGCACCCAGTCATAGATCCAGTCACACACTCATGTACTCACTGACATACCCACTCAGACACTTATACACCCATTCATATACCCACTCAGACACTCATACTCCCACTCACATACCCACTCAAACACTCTTGCACCCACTCACATACTCACTCAAAGACTCATGAGTCTACTCACATACCCACTCACGGACTTATATACCCGCTCTCAGACCCACTCGGAGACTTATTCACCCACTCACATAACCCAGTGAATCATTAATACACACGGTAATAGAGACAATGAGAGACTGATACATGTTTTTATAGAGTTATTTAGATAGTGATTTATCTAGTGTGATGGCTAGAATTAATTATATAATTATTATTTTTGAATGTGGTGGTTGCTATTGAATTGTTGCTATTGCTTTGCATTGTCGTGAAGTATCAGCGATCGTCGAAGTTACTGACATCATTGCGGTTTCTGGCGTCACCGCTTAAATGGAAAATACGTTTTAAAGATGTTTTTTATAGATACTCACTAGAAAAACATGAGTTTAAACTGTACAGTAATAAACTCCTAGTGCCAAAAATACTATAATATGCGTGCATATATGTGTTTTTCAGTCTGTAAGAAAGGCGAGATAGTCGCGGTTAACAAAATCATCGCGACACCTGGCGTCACCCTAAAAACGTAAAATTGGTTTTAAAGATGTTTTTTATAGAAACTCATTAGAAAAACATTACTTAAACAATACAGTAATAAACCACTAGTGTATAAAATACTTTAATGTGTGTGCATATATGTGCTTTACACTTTATGGAAAAGGCAAGATAGTCACAGTTAACGACGTCGTCGTAATGCCCTGAATAACCGCAAAAATGGAGAATAGGTTTTAAAGATGGGTTTTTAAAGAAACTTAGTACACAAACATGAGTTCAAATGTGTTTATTAAAGAACCATGTATATAGTAATATGTGTAGTGAATTGTTTAGAATGGATTTATTTAGTTATTATTTTTGCATGTGTTTGTGGCCGTTGAATGTCTGCTTTTGTTTTGTTATTTTGTGACGCATTCGTGAGCATCACAACGTGATTGCGAAGATTCTCAAAAACAAAACACAAGGATCTTTATAAAAAAAATAACAATATATTGGGTACTATGGTGGCTCTGGCAAGAGCCTTTGTGTTGATTGTGTGTATATGACAGCTACACATAAGACCGGATGCATAGTTTAAGGTTACTTAGAAACACCCTGTTGCCTTCGTCTGTAAAGTGCACTCCATTATTTCTATAAATTCCATGCATGACAAAACACAGGTCGTTGTTATAGATTGAGCCCATGTTATGGTCTCTGAGGAATGCTGAAACAGTTTCACTAAAATGTTTCCTGGCTTTGTCAATCTGTGGACAGAATTGATTTGACCACTTCCATTTCTGTCTTTGGCATATATTAGGGTACACCAAGACAGTGTGAGGGAAAACTGACATCAGTTCTGCAAAGGTATCCTTCATTAGAATTTCCAGCCCTGCCCCAGTCAGTGTGCCTAGGTCATTTCTACCACAGTGCACAATCATGAGGCGAGAAGCTTGGCAATCCACAATGGTTTTAACCAAAGCCAGCAACTGATGAAACTTTAACCTTCTCTGGGCAAACCAAGTAATCTCCTCATTTGGCAAACCCAAGTCCCTTTCAATATCTCGCTTTTTTGCAGCCTCTCTAGTCCAATAGACATTGCTGTGGCCAACAATACACACACTAAGGATTTTGAAGTGAAGGGGCACTAGCAGTCAGGAGAAGGCTGGAGCTGAATGAGGCAGTTTTGCAAATGAAAAGCAGTTAAAAAGGAGGTGTTTTTTTTATTTTAAAAACACATATTTGGTTGGATGCTGTCAGCATGTAGGTGAATAAAATTAGGTAGTGTGTTGGATGGATTAGCAAGAAGTCCTATCATTGGCTGTTGTTTAAAAAAAGAAATGTAATACAAACATGGGTATGCTTTTGAATCTGTGGAGTAAACCACACCTGCTGCACCTCATTTGGAAGTAGCATGGTCCTTCTAGAATGTGCTGTGAACCTGTGACTTGCTGGTTTGACTGGGTTGCTACATACACTAAGCTAAGAGTGTATTGGGGGGGACAGCACATTTGTTTTAAAGTAGTAGAGTTATGACACAATTTAACTAATGATAAACTTTAATTTCCAACTCAGTACTTTGTAATAAACTGTTGTGCAGTATTTCAATTAAAAAAAACTGAAGCTAAATATCTGTTTGACTCCCGTTTATTCCAGTGATTTGCCTGCGATGAGCGCGAAAACATTGCGAGCATGTATAGACAGGAATCTCTTTTTGAAAGAGAGGGAAAGGGTTAACAAATACTAACCATTCACAAGTGGACATACAGTAGTCAATTATGAAAGACATGATTTCATTTGCTGCCTTTCACATTATCACAGAGTGTAAAGTTGAAGAGGTTGCCATTTTATGTTTTTTTGTATAAGATTGGTGTACCATTCTTGTGCTTAGTTTTTACAAAACCTAACAGTGTCAAAACTATCCAAAAAGAGCTAAAACAACAAAACAATCTACAAACTCAATTCACAGGTATGTACATAACATTTTAATCATTTAAAAAAATAACATTAAAAATGAAGATGCAGATGGAACTTTGTTAAAAAAGAGTATCGCAGTCATATAAAAAAATGAGATGAACTGTGACTGGCAGTGTGTGTGATTTTACATATTTTAAGACAGGTGACTTATATATAATGTGTGTTACTTGTAGAGTATGTCTTTAGGATGTTAGTAACAAATGTTTTGGGAAGTAAGAGGAACATGAATTTGTGCCCCTTTATTCCATTGTGTACTTTATAGAAAAACAACAGTATAGTACTGTTGAAAGTTACAATGAGCAATGTCTTTAAAAATGACAATGTTTTAAATGTCTCAGTATCATGTGCAGAACACTGCATTCTGGGAGTTGTAGTACTTTTAGTCACATTATTAAACAGTAGTGTATGTCACAAATAAAAGATAAGAAAATGTGATATACCTATATATAAATTATGAAGTACTAATACTTGTTAGGTATGTATTGGGAAGGATTTGTCAATGTGGTTTGTAACTTATATGACTGGTTTGCATATGCTTAGATGACGAGATATGGTTTTTGTGTTTGCAGAAAGTTATATGTACAATGAGACTCTTGAGTTTACTTAAACATGCTGAGAATCATATATTTTTGGAAAGATGGCCTAAAGGTATATATCTATTATGAAATTGCACATATACTTAAATGATGATCCATGTTCTTTAAGGCTATTGAAAATGTTATGTGTATGGTGAGGGTGGTGCATTTCTTTAAACATGCTCTGTTTAAAATTGAGGAGGGTGAGTAGTGCAGAGTGACTTGAGTGAGTTCTTGTGCTAGTTTCACTTGGCATGTAACTTTTTTTTGAGAAATTCTGAATACATGTTTAAAATACACAACAAATATTTGAGAAATGATGTAGGTTTTGTGCTTTGAAAAAGTGACAATTGTTGTTTTCAGTTTTAGAAACTTACTGATGCATGTGCACACTTAGTAACAGAGCAATGCACTCAAAATAATCCAGCACATTTCATACTCATACTCCTTTCAGCACTCCTCTCTCTCTCTCTCTCTCTCTCTCTCTCTCTCTCTTAGTGCTCTCTTCAGGTGATTTCCGTAGAAAGTTTTTTGATGGCACAACATTGATGTCGTCCCGCAAGAGTACTTTCCACTGGAGCCTCTAGATAGAGTTTTATCACATAGTGTGCATTGCACAACTTTGCTACTGTTTTTGATTCTCCCGATGGGATTCCAAAAATATCGCAGGCAATTCTGGATTTCTTTTGGGGAGATGCCTCCTCTTCAGACTCCCCTGAAGCAATCTCCTGAACTTCCTGCTCCTACTGCTGAACCACATCTTCTCCCACTCCAGGCTGAGTTAGAAATGAAAGACTCTTTTTAATTGCTGGAAAGGAATTTATAAAACATTACAGGACTACTTTCTGTTACTACAGATAAATATTAAATGACGGTAACATAATACCAGCAGCCTTAAGTTGCATCTAAGAAGTCTCTTCACCACTAAAATAATGACCCCTTTTGTTTCTGCTACAGCAACTTCTATGTACTACTGTGTGTTATGTTATTTGTAATGATGTACTGTGCACATTTTTTTTTTTTTACAATCCATTGATTGTTTTTTCCCCACTGTTTGATGATGATGATGATGCTTCATACAGACCACTGTTGAAAGTGAAGAAGTATGAGAGCTGTAAACAGTAAAAACATTGTATTCGAGTTTTGGAGAAAAAATATTGTATCTTGTTTTGGTTGTCTAATGTTGAAAATGAAATCCTAATACATTTTTCTCCGTTTATATTTTTTTACAGTGTTTGCAGATCGGGATATATTACATGTGCGAAATCACTAATCTAGTGATTGATTAATCGAGTCAATACTCATATACTCATTCCATTACCCAGAAAGTACACTTGCACTCATGCAATGACCCAGGTATTGCCCATATACTCAACCAATCACCCACACACTAGCTATGCACTTACCCAAACAGACAGACACTACTGATGCACTCATAAAATCACTCAGCACTAGCCATGAACTCATCCAAACACCCAGACACTACTCATGCACTCATCCAATCAACCAGGCACTACATTTGCATTCATGCAATCACCCAGGCACTACACTTGCACTCATCCACTCACCCAGACACTGCACTTGCACTCATCCAATCTCCCAGCCACAACTCTGGCACTCATCCATTCTCTCAGACACTACTCTTGCAGTCATGAAATCACCCAGGCACTGCATATGCACTCATCCAATCATACTGGCACAGCACTTGCACTCATACAACCACACAGGCTTTCGGGACCGCTCCCGCAAAGACTTCGGATTCATGGTCCAGCAGTAGGAGCACAACTTGGGATCATGGTCGCGCTCCAGACACCACAGGCACATGCGGTGCAGATCCGTAACAGACATCAGCTTGTGACAGGTGTTGCAACCCTTGAAGCCGGGCTGAGGACGACTGGACATCCCTTAGGCACTCATCCAATCATCCTGGCATAACCCATGCACTCATCCAATCACCCATAAAGTACAGTTGGACTCATGCATTGACCCAGGTAGTACACATATACTCAACCAATCACCCACACACTTCCTATGCACTTATCCAAATACCCAGACACTACTCATGTACTCATTCAATCACTCAGGCATTACTCATGCACTCATCCAATCACCCAGGCATTACACTTACACTCATGTATTCACACAGGCACTACACTTGAACTCATTCACTCACCCAGGCACTGCACTTGCACTTATCCATTCACCCAGGCACTACACTTGCAGTCATCCATTCACTCAGGCACTACCTATGCAGTGATGCAATCACCCACGCACTGCAACTGCACTCATTCATTTACCCAGGCACTGCACTTGCACTCATCCAATCATCCAGGCACTGTACTTGCACTAATACCATCACCCAGGCACTACCCATAAACTCATGCATTCACTCAGGCACTACCCATGCAATCATGCAATCACCCAGGCACTGCACTGCACTTGTACTTATTCTTTCACCCAGGCACTGAGCTTGTACTCATCCATTCACTCAGGCACTACACCTACACTCATCCATTCACCCAGGCACTACACTTGCATGTATCCATTTACCCAGGCACTGCACTTGCCCAATATTCCAGGCACTTCACTTGCACTCATGCAATCAGCCAGACACGGCACTTGCACTCATACAATCACTCAGGCACTACTCATGCTGTCATGGAATCACACAGGCACTGCACTTGCACTCATTCATTCACCCAGGCACTACACTTGCACTCATCCATTCACCCAGGCACTACACTTGCACACACCCATTCCCCAGGTACTGTACTTGCACTCATCCAATCATCCAGGCACTGCACTTGCACTCATCCAATCATCCAGGCTCTGCACCTGCACTCATACAATACAACCACTAGAATTACCCATGCAGCCATGGAATCACCCAGGCACTGCACTTGCACTCATACATTCACCCAGGCACTGCACTTGCACTCATGCAATCATCCAGGCTCTGCACTTGCACTGATACAACCACTCAAGCACTACCCATTCATTCATGGAATTACCCAGGCACTTCACTTGCACTCATCCAATCATCCAGGCACTGCACTTGCTCTTATATATTCACCCAGGTACTACCCATGCACTCATGCATTCACTCAGGCACTACCCATGCATCCAAACAATCACCCAGGCACTACACTTGCACTTATCGATTCACCCAGGCACTACACTATAACATATCCATTCACCCAGGCACCACACTTGCACTCATCCAATCATCCAGGCAGTGTGCTTTCACTCATACAATCACCCAGGCACTGTACTTCCACTCATCCCATCTCCCAGGCACTACACCTGCACTCATTCAATCACCCAGGCACTACCTAGGCAGTTATGCAATCACCCAGGTACTGCACTATCACTCATCCAATCTCCCAGCCACTACTCAGGCACTCATCCAGTCACCCAGGGGCTACCCATGGACTCATCCATTCACTCAGGTACTACCCATGCACTCATTCAATCACCCAGGCATTACCCATGCAGTCATCCAATTACCCAGGCGGCACCCATGGAGTCATCCATTCACTCAGGCCCTGACCATGCAATCATGCAATCACCCAGGCACTGAAGGTGCACTCATTCATTTACACAGACACTGCACTTGCACTTGTCCATTCACCCAGGCACTGTACTTGCACTCATCCAATAATCCAGGCACTGCACTTGCGCTCATACAATCACCCAGGCACTACCCATGCACTCATCCATTCACTCACGCACTGCACTTATAGTAATCCATTCACCCAGGCACTACACTCGCACTCATTATGTCACCCAGGTAATACTGAGGCAATCATTCTGGCACAACCCATGCACTCATCCAGTCACCCAGGCACTTCCCATGCTGTCATGCAATCACTCAGGCACTGCACTTGAACTCATTCATTAACCCAGGCATTACACTTGCACTTATCCATTCACCCAGGCAATGCACTTGCACTCATCCAATCATCCAGGCACTGCACTTGCACTCATGCAATCACCCAGGCACTACCCATGTAGTCATCCATTCACTCAGGCATTATTAATGCAGTCATCCAAACACCCAGGCACTGCACTTTCATTCGTTCATTCACTCAGGCATTACACTTACACTTTTCCATTCACCCAGGCAATGCACTTGCACTCATCCAATCATCCAGGCACTGCACTTGCACTCATACAATCACCCAGGCACTACCCATGCAGTTATCCATTCACTCAGGCAGTCATCCAATCACTCAGGCACTGTACTTTCATTCATTCATTCACTCAGGCACTGCACCGGCACTCATTCATTCACTCAGGCACTACACTTGCACTCATCCATTTACATAGGCACTACACTTGCACTCGTCCAATAACCCAGGCACTACTCTTGCTCTCATCCATTCCACCAGGCACTACACTTGTACTCATCCTTTCACCCAGGCACTGCACTTCCACTCATTCCATCTCGCAGGCACTATACTTGCATGCATCCAATCACCCAGGCACTACCTAGGCAGTCATCCAGTCACCCAGGTACTGCACATGTACCCATCCAATCACTCAGGCAGGTCCGAATCATGCCTCCAACAACATACAGGCATTGCAAATGCACTGATTCAATCACACAGGCATACACTCAAACAACATATTTTTTCTTTTTTTAACTGTGAAATTTGGTTCCAACAGGAAACTTTTTTTTTTAAGGGTGTTAAATGTTTATATTTATTTTTTCATTATTTGGATGCTGAGGAAAAATGGCAACTTGGAAAGGGAAACCTTGAAAAATATGCACTCATGAAAGGTGCAAAAACTATAATGTTCATTTAAAAAAATGTGCGTTTGTGATTCTTAGCAGCATTGCGAAGTGCTGTGATAGACTGCTCTCCCACACTCAATACTGTTCTGCAGTCTATGCAGCAGGTTGCAGCATGATTTAATTCAGGAGCCATATCTTCAGCAGCAGTGGTGAGAATGAAAGGAACTGGCTGGCCCAGTCTGCTTGGTGGAGATGATGCAGAAGACGCTCCTCTCTCTCTCTCTCTTAGTGCTGTCTTCAGACGATTTCCATGGAAAGTTTTTAGATGGTACAATGTTGATGTCGTCCCGCAAGAGTACTTTTTACTGGTGCCTCTAGATAGTGTGCATCTCACAAACTTTGCTACTGTTTTTGATTCTCCTGATGGGATTCTAAAAAAATCCTAGGCAGCGCTGAATTTCTTTTGAAAGCCTCCTCCTCTTCAGATTCCCCTGAAGTAATCTCCTGAAATTCCTGCTCCTCCTGCTGGACCACCTCTTCCCCCTCTCCAGGCAGGGTTGCCATTTTTTCCTTAAAACACACCCAAAATGAATCACATAAATGCAGCCACGAGCTCTCTATCGAATGTGCAGATAGAAAAATCAGGAAAGGTGAATGGGTGTGTACTTCTGTCCACTTACATGAAGAGTGCAGTAAAGTGTAGTATCCAATCATATTCCTTTGTGACGTGGTCTTATGATATTCAAGACGCCTGACGTCATTGCGAATACCGAACATTTTAAAGAAAAAGGTTTTACTGCAAAATTATTACACAAAAATAAGTGTAAACAATACAGCAAAAAACCTCTACTGCTCAAAACTCAATATAAAATGTCTAAATATGCATTTAACACTTTCTCAAAAACACCCAGTGGTCGTGACTACCAAATGCTTCACGCCATCCACCAACATCGCGAATTCTGGAAAATATATTAAACAACATTTTGAAATGAAAAGGAATATAAAACATAATCATTCTTTCTTTTTTTTAGAAAACCTCTAGGATACAGTAGCTTCCAGGGTATCTTAATATATGCAAATCTCAGATATTGAAAATGGCGTAAGTATGCGATGACCGGTGAAACTGCAGAGGGAAAAAATTAGGAACTCAATTGAAATGAAAATCTTTAAGATACACTATTTTATAGGATGAACTACAAGAAGCCAAGTGAACAGATAGAAAAAAAACTAGAGTTATACAAAAGAAATAAAAGAGGGTCATTTACAAATTTTCCATTATGAAATAAAAAAAAAAGAAATTCGTTTGCATGCACACGACAGCTTCAGCAACCAGGCCCCCCCGACAGACACAGACTCCTCAGACTCACCGCCCCCAGCCACATCGACCCCCTACTTTCCTGGACCCATGTCAATGACGAAGACACCATCAAAATCATGAACACCATCCACTCCGGTTCACCATCCGACCCCTGCCCGCACCACATCTTCAACAAAGCAAGCACCACCATCGCACTCCATCTCCGCAAGATCATCAACAGCTCCTTCGAGACCGCCACCTTCCCGGAGAGCTGGAAGCACGCCGAGATCAACGCCCTACTCAAGACACCCAAAGCAGACCCCAAGGACCTCAAGAACTTCCGGCCCATCTCCCTCCTCCCGTTCCCGGCGAAAGTCATCGAGAAGAGTGTCAACAGGCAACTTACCTCCTTCCTCAAAAAGAACAACATCCTGGACCCGTCCCAATCCGGATTCCGCAGCAACCACAGCACCGAAACAGCCCTCATCGCTGCCACCGACGACATCAGGGCCATGATGGACAAAGGAGAAACCGCGGCCCTCATCCTCCTGAACCTCTCGGCCGCCTTCGACACTGTCTGCCACCACACCCTCCACACACGCCTCCACAATGCAGGGATCCGCGACAAGGCACTGGACTGGACCACCTCCTTCCTCACCGGCAGAACCCAGAGTGTCCGCCTCCCCCCATTCCGCTCTAAAGACACCAAGATCATCTGCGGCGTACCCCAAGGATCGTCCCTCAGCCCGACACTCTTCAACATCTACATGGCACCGCTCGCCAACATCGCCCGATCGCACGACCTCAACATCGTCTCATACGCTGACGACACCCAGCTGATCCTCTCCCTCACCAAGGCCCCCACCACCGTCAAATTCAACCTCCACGAAGGAATGAAGGCCATCGCTGAATGGATGACGAACAGCAGTCTGAAACTGAACTCGGACAAAACGGAGGTCCTCATCATCGGATCCACCCCCTCTGCCTGGGACGACTCATGGTGGCCGGCCACACTGGGAGCTGCACCGACGCCCACTAACCATGCACGCAACCTGGGAGTCATCCTGGACTCCGCATTGTCAATGACCCAGCAAGTGAACGCCGTCTCCTCTTCCTGCTTCAACACCCTCCGCATGCTCTGCAAGATCTACAGATGGATCCCCACCGGTACCAGAAGGACAGTCACCCAGGCCCTCGTCAGCAGCAGACTGGACTACGGCAACGCTCTCTACGCAGGAACCTCAGCCAAACTCCAGAAACAACTACAACGCATACAGAACGCCTCTGCACGCCTCATCCTTGACATCCCTCGTCACAGCCACATCACAGCCCACCTGAAAGACCTACACTGGCTCCCCGTCAACAAGAGGATCACCTTCAAGCTCCTCACCCACGCTCACAAAGCTCTCCATAACACCGGACCAGCGTACCTCAACGAACGACTCACCTTCTACACCCCGAACCGCCAGCTTTGCTCCGCTGACCTCGCCTTCGCCACCGACCCCCGCATCCGTCAAGCGACCGCCGGTGGAAGATTGTTCTCCCACCTCGCCGCCAAAACCTGGATCACCCTCCCCATCCGCCTACGACAGACCCAGGACCTGCTGGCCTTCAGGAGACTCCTCAAGACCTGGCTGTTCGAGCAGTAGCCACCCCCCCGCTACCCCCAGCATCTTGAGACCCTCACGGGTAAGTAGTGTGCTCTACAAATGTACTGATTGATTGATTGATTGATTGCACATGTTCGCCCCATGATCTAGTCACAGGCAGACCCTGTTGCTAATAAGCTGATATGAATGAAGAAAAAAATTAAAGTTTATAAAGTAATCAAATATTCTCATGAAGAATACAAGTTAAAAAAAAATATTTTAAAAAAATGCACTGGGAAAAAAAAGTTACACAGATTTTAAAGTTAGGAGGTATAAGTTTATAAACCTTAGAAATTCACTGAAAAAACCAAAGGGTATAAGGATGTAATAGTTAGGTATTAGAATTTAAAAACGTTAGAAATTCACTGAAAAAAACAAAGGTAGCAGGAACGTTATAGTTAGGCTCCGAATTTACTTGTACAAAAATAGTGAAATTCAGCTGTTACAGTTAGTGAGCTAACTACAACTCATCCCCACGCAATCACTGCTTATGGCCTCACATATTACATCACTCATGACATTGTCAGTGACATCACTGATGACATCTCAATTGACATCACTGATGACATCATCCACAGAATCACTGACACATCCACTCACACTCCCATATAACGTTTTATACACCCACTCCAACTTCCAGTCTACCATTCTCAAACCCATTCACACACCCATACCAGTACTTATACACCTACCCACTAATGAATAGGTCTACACACACATCCACCCACTCACCCATAAAGCCACTCATAGACCCATTCTTTGACTAATACAGCCAGTGACATATCCACTCATACACCTGTACAGCCACTCACACTCTGAGTCAGTTAATCATAGAGCTACTGACATACCTACTCATTCACACACACTTACTCACCCATACAGTTACACACACACCCACTCACTTACTCATACAGATACTAATACATACTCACTCACCTATTCATTCACTAACCCAAGCATGCACTCACTCCTACAACTACTCTTACATTCAGTAACTCACCCATACAGTTACTCATATACAAATCACTCACCTATACTGCCTTTCACATGCACAGTTACTCATCCATATACCACTGACACATCTACTCACTCACTGACACAGACACACACATACTCACCCATACATCCCCTCACACACACACTTACTAACCCATACAGCCACTAACTAACACACTTACTCAGCCATATAGGCTATCACACACACCCTCACCCAACCACACAGTAACTCAGACACCCATACAGGTACTCAGACAACCAACCACACACCCATACAGGCATACCTGTACCCACTCACTCACTCACACACACATACAACCACTTAGATACCAACTGATACTCTGATACAGACATTCACTCAACCAATCACCCATACATTCAGTAACACACCTAATCACTCACTTATACAGCCAGTCATGCACTCACTGAATCATCCTTACAAGCAGTCATACACCCACTTATTTACCATTTTACCTTGGTAGATATACTAAAAACTCATAATTGTTTTAAAAAACACTCACAGTCACTGGATGATGTCATCATTGATGTCATCAGCGATGTCACTGACGATGTCATGAGTGATGTACTAAGTGAGGTCATAAGCAGCGCATTGTGTGGGCGTAGGTTATAGTTAGCCCACTAACTATAACGGCCACATTTCACTGGTTTTGTATGAGTAAATTCTGAGCCTAACTATAATGTCCCTGTTACCTTTGTTTTTTAGAGGAGAGATTTCTTCACTGCTGTCACACTGTATCCCAAGTTCACATGAAACAAGCTCCCTTGTGATGGCTGCATGATCTGTAACCTTTAAATTATTAGTTCTATCAATATAGATGGTAAAAACATGCAACTAAATCTTACAGGTGCAACAGATAGTCCAGAGACCCACATGTTGATTGCCATTACAAAGCAAAGACATTGACATGACTTTCCTTAATCATGTATGGGGTCACAGTGCATATACAGTGTTAGCTTTGTCCTATATGTGTTCATTTTTGTATTTTAAAGATGTCACTCTTTTCCCAAGCCATCCTTAATAGGATTCATTCTTTGAGCTACCCTGCTTAGCCATGTTAATTACTATGCTGGCCAGATGGCAGTTCATAGTTTCCACTTGAATTACAAATCCACTTGGAAGGATTAGCTTTCTTCTAGAGAAGGAGGAGAAATTGCCCTAAGATTTTTAGCAACCTTTCTCTGACAAGCCTGGGCAATATTCTCCCTCAGTAGACAAAAGTGGATAGGGAAACTTCTGACTCCCAGTCTCCACAGGGCTTCCTTTGAAGACGTGGACAGTGAAAACCAGATCTCTCTTGGAGGAGTCATGCTCAGAGGAGAGATCTTTAACAATCTTGCTTCAATTACTCATCCTGATACTGTCCACAATTCTGTGCAGTAAGGTTGGATGCCGAGGCTTTATGCCCTAGCTTGGCAATTATGGCAAGAGGGATGATGTGACATCTCTGAATTAAGAAGGTTGTCTCAACTTCAAGAACTCTCCACTTCAACTTTAAACCCCTGCACAAGGAACAGAGGAAACCCTGAAGAGGAAGGAGACTGACCAGCTTGCTGATGATCCCCTGGCTGTAGTGGAGGGACTTGCCCTGAACTTGTATACTTGGATTTCTGTTAGGCTCTGTCCTCAAAAGTAGTAGCACTCACTTCTACTTTTCTCTTGGGGACAATAGAGCTTACACTTGCCAGGAACCCTGAAGGAATGAGGTTGTTTTGGATGTCTGTAGACGGGTACTGGCTGAGGGTGCCATACAAGAGGGTACCCCCAGGTTACTGCTGGACACAAGCATTCTGCAAGTTGTATAAGTCCTTAGGGCTTGGGACTGTAGGCAGAGAGAGTGGCCTACTTGAGGACTGTGTGGATGCTGCTGCATGAAGATCCCAGGTCGGGAGATTACCAAGCCTAGGTTAGGAGGTCAGGTCCTACAGCCCACAGCCGTTGAGAGGAAGAAAGCAGCATTTGAAACCATCAAGTAAACTACACCAACATGTTATAGACCAGGAGGTCCTAAAAGGTTATGCCTGGTTGCTAGATTTGTCATCAAGAAAACCAAACCTGTTGTGATTTGTCTCACTGAGCCTGGACTTAATCAAGAAAAAGCAAGCCACTCGTGCACCCGAGAGGAGGAGATGCACTGGCAGATGCATCAAACACCTACAGGAAAAAGAAAATTTAAAAAAGGAAATATTTGGACATAGCTAGGGTCTGGAAGGCGGCAGTTGCCCCCTCGGTCTCGGCTTGGAAGAACGGTATGGACTTTTGTATGGGCTTGGAGATCCCAATATTCGAGGCCCAGGGGTGCTCTCGGAAGCACTACAAGATCTGGAGGCGCAGGGCAGATTATCAAGGTTTGGAGCTTGAACCGCCACGGGAGAGTCGGAGTCGGCAACCAGTGTGACCTCCATCTCTCCTGTTGTTCCTCTCTCCTGCGCCTTTGTATCTACTGGTGCCTTGTCTGCACTTCCTGGATGGTAATTGCTTTGTGGATGATGGGCCCTTATGATGCTCAATGGCAGTATGAATCAGCGATCAATGGCTCTAGAGTAGGAAGACAGTGCACTGGGGGGGAGTTGGTTGTTTTGGGAGTTTTGATTTCATTTGTATTGCATTTCATATTCTCTTGTATTTTTACGAAAAATGGTCAAATTCAATATGTGAGTCGTATATGCGGCAGTTGTCTCTGGGGTACAGAGATCTGCGCCTTTTGTGTTATTTTGACAAATAAAATCTGTTTTAAAAAAAAAAAAGGAAATATTTACTAGTTACATCTGCGGCTGGTTCAAAAGGACTGCTTTGAAGCAAAAGATTGCCTCATAAGGTCTGTGGAGACTGGGCAAAAATATACATATTATTTGTGTGTTGCACCAGGACGAGGAGTGCAACCCCATAAGTGTCTCAACAATTTTTGGGAGATACCTGGAGCACAGGTGTGCCCTACGTCTCCCAGGGCCCAGTAGACACGACCCTAGGAGAAAGTTTACACAATTTCAAGCTCCCCATGGACTGACTATGTGGTGTTCTTTCAGCTGCGTGTACCTATTGTCAGGGGCATAGCTTCAGGAGGGGTGTTTGGGATGTTATATCCCCCTAATAAATGTATTTTGTAGTAAATAGTTGGGTGCAGGTGCTTTAAGTCGGGTATGGTGAGGTGTTTGTTGGATTTCACTTGGGATTTTTATATAGTCCTGCAGATAAAACACACATACACACACACGCCTGCACACACACACACACACACACACACTTATCTCTGTTTTAAAGGTCTTCAAAACTGTTATTTTACAAAATATTGAATTTCAAGTACCCCTCACAATCCACGCTCCTCTGCCTTCCTGCTGCTCCTTAAGCTCCCCTCCTGCCCTGATTCTCATATAAAGTATTTTAACCAGCGCAATTGTTGGGAAATATGAAGCTCACACCCCACCCCCACCTTACTGACCAAGCTACGCCCCTGCCTATTGTGTTTTTTGGTTCCCTGCTGTTGCTACCCAATTACCCATTGTTTTGTATTGTAAAAGATATGCCACCATCAATAGCCACGATCCCCCAAGATGATGGAAGTAGGAAGAGCAAAATAAAGTTTAGTGCTCAGGAGATTGCTATTTTGACAGAAGATGGCGTAACTAAGAATGATAAACTGTTTGGCTCGCTTATACAAACTGTCTGAGGCGAACAAAAGACAAATATGTGCATGTATGCAGCAGAAGATTAATGCTGATGGTGTGATTAACAGCAGTATTTTACAAATATATACATTTAAAAGATTATATGATCTCTGTTCACACACAAAATAATGAGTTGCAGCAGGAAGGCAAAAGGCTGCAGCCGCTATATGGGGCCAAAGTACTGAATGAGCACCAACACACCTGGGAAAACCTATGGAGACTAGTCTTCTGTCAGAGGTTGTCACAGGTATCAGTACAATTGTCCCACTGGAAGCTACTCCAAGTTCAAGAGGTAAGTGGCATTTAGTATTTGCTGCACACGTTACAAACTTTATTTCATGTACATACACATCATACACATATGCATTACAACCATGTCCTGAAATAACTTTTCTAAAAAGATGATTTTGTTTACATATTAATTACATGTTTAGTGGAGACTCTTGAAATGCATTATGGTCCATGTAGAACATAGTATAATAGAGAATACATACCCTTAGGCCAAACTATGTAACACAGTTACGTGGTTCCCAAATAGAAAATGTTTGTAGTTGTGAAAGTGTTTTGCAAACCCACATGGTTGCTCTACAGAACCCTCCCAATTAATATTCATCATATAGGTCACTAACATCAGCATTTTGTGAGACATCATGGCTTAGGCATGGAAAGCATTGTAACTGTGTAATTTAACTCATGTGTCTTACACATTGCAACATAAGGCATGCCCTCTCACTCTTTACAGATCATACTACTGCTGATCTATAGCAGGACGCAATCCAACAAATAAGAGGGGAAGAAGGCAGCTCTGTGCCTGAGACAAGCAACTTTGGTGAAGCAGAGAAGGTGGGTTTATGAGTCATGTCCAGCTTGCACCAACACAAGGGGAGAGGCAAAATGTAGTTACCACTTCCAGTATTAAAGGCACTAATACTACCCCAGCCACAGTGGGATGAGGCATAGCAGTGTTTTCCATCCATTGTTTACCTGCAACAGGGACAAGACAAGAAAACACTCAGGGTAGCAGCAGATATACTCAGGCAGTTGGCACACCTTCTTCAGCTGAATTTCACAGAGTAGAAAGGAAGATGTTCTTTATTCTTTCTTTATAAGAGACTTCATGTCACTCCGTCTATTTCTGCTAAATTTTCCAATGTAAATACTCATCATTGTTGGCCATGTAATCAACCAAATAGTGATTTAATGCATAAGGGTTTGTGATGTCTTAATACTTTGGCCTTTTGGCATGGGTATGGGTTCAAATCAGAGTAATCTTTCACACCTTGTCCGTTTTTAGCATCATTAATGTATTCTAGGAACGTACCTCTAATGATCCAACCCTTTTCCATAGTAAATTGTTAGATCTGTTAATTGTCATAGCTTTTCAACAAATAACCATTAATTCAAAATGTTAGTATTTCTTAAAAAGCATGGTGGTATACAGTTTGTTATTACCATCGTTTGGATAGAGCATTTGTAGGTACCTCACCTCATGTGATTAATAGAGACATATTTTGGCTACCATTAGCAGCCTATTTAAAGAGTGCCTCTAAAAATCACTTGCATTTATCATCTGTCACTTCAGAAAATTATTTACTGTGTTTTTATGCACTTGTAGCTTAATAATGGACTTACTTCTCTATTTCTCTTCCGGTCACTATTATCATTTCTTCTTTCTTGTTTTTGTTATTTCCTTCTATACTTGGTCTTCAATACTATATTCCTTACCTTTTCTTTTCTATTTCTATTTCTTTTTCTTCTGTATTTTTATGTTTCTTGTTCTACATCTATATTTATAAAAGTTTAAAATAAGCTTTAGTATATTACTTATTCATTATAAATTGCGTGAATTGTACTTTCCCCATTACTTTATTGTTCTTACCTGATGTTCAAAAATGTATCTTTTTGCTATAACTTTTGTTTTGTGTAATATTCATTAAATAAAGCTCTTAAACTTGAAAAAGGAAGATGCTAAGGGGGAAGGAGAAACAGCAACCAGCCATATGGGAAATAAACTATAGGTTTGGTGGCTTAAAGGACACAAAGTATGAAGGCTTTGCAGCAGTGCCTCAAAACGTTAAAGAAATGAGGCAGGCAATCAGTAATCTGTCATTAAATAAGGGTTTTGCACAGACTAGAAAAGTGGAATGACATGGCAGACATTAACAACAAGCTTTTTGTTGATCTATAGATTGCCTTGCCACTTCCACCCACATTCTGTGCCAATATGTATCCAAGTTGCGGATTG
Source organism: Calotriton arnoldi (assembly GCA_963921515.1). Classification (NCBI taxonomy): domain Eukaryota; kingdom Metazoa; phylum Chordata; class Amphibia; order Caudata; family Salamandridae; genus Calotriton; species Calotriton arnoldi. The sequence continues at coordinate 177,932 of CAWUFW010019321.1, forward strand.
AAGTAGTAAGACAAAATGGAGACTTGACAAGAAGAATTTTTTTTAATTAGGCAAATGTAATATACACATCCAATATTCTTGCACCTTATAACTAAAAACCTAACATAAAAATGCCCTCTGTTCAACATTTACTTCATTTGCCCATTCATCTGTGTTTCGAATATTAAGCCTGTTGCAAATAATTTAGAATTAAAAAATCACCAAGTCCATATGTATTTCATATTTTTTCCAACTCAGAAATACCACCTGCACCCAACTCTGTATTTCAGGACTAGTAGATTTTTTCTAATTTCTGCCTATAATTTACTGTGACATAAATATAACCAAAAATACAAACTTGGATTTTGTTATAGATGTACATCCCAACATGATTAGTTGTATATGGTATTGAGCTGTCTGATGATTCAATAATTAATTTCATTCCATGAACTGACCCCAGTATAATCTAATCATGGGACAGGTAGAAAACATATGTATCTGGTCTACAGCAGGTTATTGACATCTAGGGTTAGAGAGCAAATATTTTAGTTTTCCATTGATTAACTTTTCCTGGTGTGACATTAAAAAATCGAACATATTTTTATAATTAATGGTATTCTTTTACAGTTATAGTTGTACCCCTAAAGCTCATCTACAAACGTGAGTATATCATGCGTTATTTCAGTTGGCAACTATTTAGTCCATTTATCTTTCCAATGTTCTATTCTATATTGTTGGCTAACCATGAACTCTTCATGTACCATTCTAATTGAAGGAATACTAGTTTTCATTAACGTTAAACAGATGTTAAGGAATGTACCTGGTTCTGGTCAGATACTAATAGCACTGAGGCAAATTCTTATCTGCATGTATTTAAAAAATCTCCTCACGTGGAATATCAAACTCACTTTTCAATAAAACATTTTTACTGTGTATAGTTGATGTAAAAAGTTTAAATGGGTTGACAGCTATGTAAAATAAGAATTTTGAAATACATTCTGATTTGCTGCTATATCTGTATATATGTCAATATAACTTTAAATTTGACGTTTTTTGGGATGTCGTCATTAGCAAAATACAATAAATAATATGAGGGTACAGTAGAAACATAAATGTTACTATGTAAGAAGGCATTACACATGTCCTGAATTAATTTAGTTATCCTTACCAGTATTAAACAAAGAATTGGGAAGGGCCCATCCTCCTCAGATCAGTGGAGCTGCAAATAGGAGCATTTCATCTTGGTTGCTTATGTCCCCAAATAAAAGCAGACATTATAGTGTCCAATCTAGTACTAAAGGATTTTGGTCAAGAAATGGGAGGAGAACTGAACAAATCTAATAATGATGGAAGTATAATAATTTTAATAAGAATAACCCACTCGATTAAGCTAAGTGGGAGATCTTCCCACTTATTATGTAGATGTGTGATGCCTACCACTAGAGGGTAATATGACATAACTTCAAATATTTGATTAGTTTTTTTGTAACAGAGGAGTTGATGCATAAGGAGGGCCAACTGATATTATTTGTCTTTTATTCCTTATGAGGTTAATAACCTGAAACCTCTCCAAAAGACTTAACAACTGTCTATATACTGGGAATGGCTAAATTAGAATCAAGTGTAGTGATTAGCACATCATCAGCATATTCTCTGACTTTGATGGTGTGATAGGGGGGGACCACAACAGTCTTCAGTCTTGCCAGGGGTTGTGTGCTGGCCCCGTTTCCTTTTTCCTTATATGTTATTGGTTTGGAGGACCAGTTGGTTGAAGCCATTATGGATTGTCCCTGTATAGGTGATCATAGTATTCCTACTTTAATCTATGCTGATGATACTGTTCTATTAGCCACAACAGCTATTGGACTGCAGCGTCTGCTGGTTCGCTTCTGCAAGTTCATGACCAGTTTAGACTTAAGGGTCAACCAGGCCAAAACACACATAGTGGTCTGTGGGACAAAGAAGACGTACAGCACTACTTTTGTAGTCAAAGCCAAGAAAATCGGCATTGTCCCCACTTTCTGTTATTTAGGTATTCCGTTTGATTCACATCTCACATGGAGACCCTTGAAGTCCAGTAGATCTATAGCCTCCTGCAAATCAATTGAAGCTGTCCTGCACCTTGCCCATAGATTAGGGCAGAACACTATTAGGGAACGTACAGCCATAAACCAAGCTAAGTGTTGTGCTGTTGCTTCCTATAGAGCCTTGTTGTGGGGTATTAGTGAACACGACGGCTTGGAGTCAATGGAGAATGATTTTATCAAGAGGCTATTAGCTGTCTCAAAGAGTACTAGCCCTTTCATTTTACATTTAGAGGCTGGAATTAGGTACATTGGTGACCTTATTAAATTGCAACAACTCCTCTTATGGCTCTAAATTTGGACAAGGAGCCAGAGCTCACTAAACAGGGCTGTCCTTGCTGATTGCTTGAAATTAGAATGATGCCTGAGTATTCCCTGGCTATGGTACATTCGTAACATCTGCATTAGCATGGGTCGGGAGGATCTGTTTACCTCTCCTAGTAGTGTGTCAGCCAGTGCTCGCACAACCGTGAAGACGCTTTTTTAACCGGGTGCCTGGAGGAGAAAATGCGGAGTTGTAAAACCAACGGTCCAGGTTTATATACTGATCTGCACTAGTACTAGCAGTGAGCCATATTTAATATGGGTGAGCAGCCAGCGTCACATATTTTTGCTAATCAGACTGAGGTTATGCACTGTGCACTTTCTTGATGCATTTCCGGTTCAGGGTTCCTACTTCTCTTATTTGTCCGTGTGTCCTTGTGACGACCGCTCAGCCCAGAGCTTGATGCATTTTATTGTTTATTTGCAAATTTTATTAATTACTGAGAAAAAACGATATCTGTTACCCATCTTAAAGGAGGCAAATATACGCTACTGTCGAGCGGCCTTCACTTTTTTGCAAACTTTGCCCTCTGCCAAGATTTGCTTTCAACTGCTGTTTACATTGAACGTGTCATCACACACAGGGCTATTGCTTTTAGGTGTACGGAGAACACTTTTCACACATCCCTTGCTCAGGAACTAAAACAGGCAACAAGGATCTTCCGTAAGACATTGCAACATACCCTAAAACAAGCTCCTTCAAAGGACCGTGATGCAAGAATCAGAAGCCTGAAGATTGTGTTCAAAAGCAAAAATACAGAAATAAACCAGGACAGACAAGAAAATGCTTGGGCCAAACTGTTACATGCCATCTCGTCATGAAATAAAAGGGCCTTTTGGACTCTGGTCAGTGAAGGCTCTGGGTCCTATCAGTGTCCCAACGACCTGTTTATATCAAACGACAAGCGGGAAACTCATATAAAGTCCCTAAATAAATCAGATAGCAACTGCTTAAAAGAAACTTTCAATAGACTTTGTATTATATTCTGCCATCAATAAGGAGAAAATAAAAAAATTAATAAGAAGTTCTTGCCCTTCCAAAGCTGATGGCCCAAACTGTACACCTAGAGACCTAGTCAAACTAGATGTCTCCTTCTGGAGTTCACTACTGGAACAGCTATTTTCCTATTTCACCATGAACGGACAGGTTCTAACCTCATTGAAAGGTGCAGTAGCTTTTATCACACAATATCCAGACAGCTATAGACCAATAGCCCTCCTAGACTTTGAAAGGAAGCTATTCACCAAGCACTTATTAAAAAAACTGGCGAACTGGGCTGAGGAACAACTTTTAATACCACTAACATAAACCAGATTTCCCTCTGGTTGTTCAACTGTTGACAACATTATGGTCTTGTCCCTTCCTGGAAAAAAAATAATTAAAAAACAGAACAACGTTGTATGCCTGCTTTGTGGATTATTCCACTGCATTTGACAAAGTGAATCAGCAAAGACTATGGGCAAAGCTAAAGAAATGGAAAATTGACCCTTGCTTATTGCATTTCCTTGTCAAATTACACACTGACACAAGGCTACAGATAAGGTTATCCACTGACAATGTTTTGGCATCCAAATGTCACACTGAAAATGACCTCAAATAAGGGTGTATTCTGGCCCTCTAATTCTTATCCTTGTATATCGCTGACAGTATCTGGGTTCAGATCTTGGCTTGCACCTAAGCTGGGAGGTACAAGAATATCACGTTTGGCCTACACCGACAATTTGGTGATATTGTCGCAAACCCCAAAAGGTCTCCAACACCCATTCAATCATTTAAATAAATTCATCTTGGAGAATGGACTAATTGCTAATCTGTCAGAAACAAAAATTATTATTTTTGGAAAGAAACCTAAGCCTGTGTCATGGGTCTTAGGAAATGCTTTGATTGAAACAGTCAATATAAACGATTATCTTGGGGCTACATTTGACAGCAAAATATCATGGACCAGCCATCCAGCCACTAGAAAGCTCAAGTCAGCCACAATCACAAAATCTGTTATAAGATGTGCCAACCTGTTTGGCAGCAGAGCAATCAAGCCATCATAGAAAGCACTAAACATGAAACTTATTCCATACCTGCTTTATGCAACTCCTGTGTTAAACCATAAGTTTACGGCCTGTTTCGATAAAACATTTATTCAATGTGTATGCAGTCTCTACCATTTCCGCACAGCTAATCCACACTGTGTTATCAGGCTCGAACAAAAGCTAAAATCTTCAATGTCACTTCATCAGAGAAGCACTCTGAATTATTCCTGTGACTGTGCAAGAGTCGATCCATCAACTTTAAAATTCTTAATCCATCAGGAACTAAGGAAACCAACATATAAAAACTTGGAGCTGAATGTTTTATCCTCAAACATGGCTCTAGAAACATATAAACTACCCGATCTAGAGTCTCTGGCCAAGTCAAATCGACCAGCCCGGAAAAAGTCCTCAGTGGGATTTGAACTTGCAGACAGAGGGATACTGACTTGGCAAAGTCAAAACAATATAATCACATTGACTTCGTTTTTGACACTTTTGCCTCACAGAGCCAAGGATATCTTGGGTCAAACCTACCAGGCTATGTTAAAATGGCATTTCTAAGATTCAGACTATTTTATATCCCTACTTATAAATTTGAGGGGAAATGAAACCCAGCACTCATAGGAAAAACTGCTTGTCGACTCTGTGGACTCACAATGGAAACCCTTCTGCACATTTAATGCATTTGACCCAAACTCTTGTATTTAAAAAATGTACCTATGATCATTTTTTAATAAGGTAAAAATAAAATCTACAGTGGAAGCCGTTCCATACTGTTTTAGTGTCAGAGACAATTGTGCAATAATAAGGCTTATGAAATTCTTAGACCAAGCTTATAAAGTATTAATTTTGTGAGTTAAGCAAACTTAACCTCTTAACGATCACCTGATATTTGACCCGCTTGTGATATTTTGTATTTTTTTAATGCAATCTTTTGATCAATACAATAAATTTAATTTACTACTAATGTTCATGTTGGTGATTTCTGCCCAATCAGTGGTATCTTTTCCTGGAATAAATCCATGCTGCCATTGTGTAACCAAGTGAGTAATCATTTTATTTATTTTTGTGACAACTAAGGGGCCGATTCCGATCTCGGCCGGTAGGGCTCCGAATCGGATTCGGCATAACCGGATCCGATTCGGAGCCCTATTTCCCGACCGATTCGTACACGTGTCCGGACGAGCGAGTACGATGCGAATTCGCCGACCGACTCGTTCGGGCATCCCAACTGCTCTGACCGACTCGTTTCCGGGTCTAACCACACCGACCGACTCGCTCGGACACGACTCGCACCGCGCAATGGAGACGTTCCCCGGCCGGGTAAGTACGATGCGCGCCACGAGCAGTCCGACCGACACGCGCCGTCCGGCTCGAAAGAGCAGTCAGAGCCGTACTTCGGGGGTCCGTGTCGGACCCCCCTGTACGCGTAGCCGCGCGAGTCGCACACAGGGGGGACCCATGGGTCCCCCCTACCTGTGCGTGTACGGCGCGAGTGCTTCGCCACGTACCCGCTGTAGGGGGTGCCCATGTTCGCCTCGCACCCATTGAGGCAATGGGAGCCCGCGTACGCGTTGTACGACCGGCTCCCATTGACTTCAATGGGAGTCCGACCGAATCGAGTATGATAGCATACGGACGCATCGTACTCGTTCGGTCGGGCTGCACGGGTCCGATTCGGTCGGAAATCTCTCCGGGTCCGGCTCGGTCGGAGGGATTTCCGGCCCGAATCGGAATCGGCCCCTAAGTGTGTATATATATTTTGTAGCCCACACAAAGTAAGGATATAGGACAGGATGAATTGAGGTACTGGAAAGGCATTCTTTTCATTAAAAAATATTCTCATTTGGGCAGAATTCCAAGAGGATGCCGGCTTTCCATTGAATACTGCATGAATTAGTTTAAAAAAGAAAGGAGATATTTCCTTAATCATTATTTCATGTATTTATAATGGTAATGCATCTAAACCTGCTATGTTTGACAGTAAAAAACTGTCAATAATAGCTTCCTGAAGGTCTTTCAGTGTTACTTGTGATGGTCTGGTGAGAGATGTGGCAGGTTAACCTAGTTTAAGAACTATTTCTCTGATGGATTGTGTGCCAACTCTGCCTCTAGCCTGAGGTGCTAATATAGCCCCTGCTTTATATCCCAGTTCATATCTGTAATGCCTTCTAGTTTCAAGTTGTACTATTTGATATAATGATTTAATTCGAGATCCTGTAGGTACTAATCCGGCACATATTTCTTTCTACCAAAGGGTTGGACTTTGCCCCCTCTGCAGGCTATAATGCATGAGTTCTGTTTGGAGGTTTCAAATTCTTTGTATCGTGTTTCAGTGTGAGTCATCAAATCCCTGATTCTACCCACATTTTCCAACAGTCCATTTACTTTTTTTATTCAGCTTCTCAAAGTTTGTAATATGTTATTTCTTTGTAGATTTGATTTCAGTAACTGTTCAAAAATACATTTAACACCTTTTGCAGATGATTCTCCATGCTTTTTCTTTACCTCTAGTGTAACTTTTTCAGCCTCAGTCAGTTGACTCTCTTTTAGTTTACTTTGACTTAGCTGTATTATGGAAACATGGGGCCAGATGTATGACCCTATTTTGCATGCCCAAACGGGTTTGCGACCCGTTTGCGCATGCAAAATGTCACAGGGCCATGTACAATTCCTAAATAGCAAGTCGCAATTTATTTGCGACTTGCTATTTAGGAATTGCGAGGCACTATTAGGAAGCGGCGTTCCCTTCCTAATAGCGACCCCAAAGCCATGTATGAATGTTTTGCGACCGCAATTGCGGTCGCAAAACACTCGCAAATTACCACCCTCTTCAAGAGGGTGGTAATGCACTCGCAAAATGGAAGGGGATTGCAGGGAAAATATTTTTTAAGGGCAGGCAGTGGTCCCAGGGATCGCTGCCTGCCCTTAAAAAAATGAAACGAAAACGTTTCTTTTTTTTATAAAAATGAATCCCGTTTTACTTTAAGGAAAACGGGCTGCATTTAAAAAAAAAAACCTGCTTTATTGAAAAGCAGTCGCCGACATGGTGGTCTGCTGAGCCCAGCAGGCCACCATCCCTGGGAGGGCCAGCCATTCCCAATGGGGTCGCAAATTGTGAGTCGCTCATTAATATTCATGAGCCTCACAATTTGCGGCCCCATTGAGAATCGCAATCAGTGTCTCTGACACTGTAGTACATTGTAAATTGCGCCTCGCAATTTGCGACTCGCAATCGAGCGCAAATTGCGAGGCGCAATTTACAACGGTCGTACATCTAGCCTATTTTTTTTGCCACCTGATTCCTCTAAATCATTAGCATAGACTGAATCTGATAGATTTTTTTACTGCTGTGAATTTTTCTTCTTTAGATGTGGTAAACCATTAGTTTATCTCTAATCCCTAGAGTTCTCAAGCTTGACACATGAGTTTCTTTTTCTTTCCCTCAGAAATAGCTGGTGGATTCCTCACTTCTTAAAAATTTTGGGTGGGGACCTCCTCGAGCTGCCTCAGATTAGAAGATAGAGCTGCTTTTGATTCAAATAATGACTTATTGACACCTGTATTGTTTTAAGCGATTTGTCCTACCACTACTTATTGACCCATTGATAAGGTTGTCAAACTTTTCACCTTATCCATTATAGTAGCAGCAGGATAAGTAATATTTATTTATTTATTATTTTGAGAAACAGCAATGGTCTGTTGCCTAAGTTTAGTGCCTTTAATGCCTCATCTATCTTGGTTTGGATCTATCTGATTTTCTTGTTGTATTGCTAGCCCCCCACCCCGCTTGTCTATTACTGTTGCTGGCTTCCATGATGACGTCTAATTTATCTCGAAGTTCTCCAAAGATCAACTGCAAAGATGCCTTTTGTGGTGTTGTTTCTACTATCTTTTGCACTGAAGGTTCTACCATTTGTGCTTCAAGTGTTATGTTGCTAGTTGAGCTTTTTTTCTTAGAATTCCTGGGAGGCTCCTGGGTTTAGGTGTCTGGCCTTGGCCTCTTCTGCCAGTCTCTGCAATTGCTCTTTCCCCCATGAGGTCTCGACTTCTCTTTAATTGGGGCTTTTAGTGCACCATGTGTTGTAGTTAATCCTTTATATGTTGTTACACTAGCAGCTAATATTTAGTTTGATTTTTAATCCAACTGTAATTTTCTATGTCTTTCCATTTAACTTTGTAAGCTTCTGTGCTGCTATATTTTAGAGCTGCTGACTTACAATGGAAGGTATGTTTTTGTATTGTTTTTTTGTCAAGTACTTTCATTAAAAGGTACAAAGAAACATGACAATTGATACTTGTATCATTTAAAATGTTTGCTTGCCTACTCTTAGAGAGAGTGCAGCAGTAGCTGCTCAGTCTAAGGTGGCCTCCAGACATGTCTGTTCATGCTGGGTTCAGCCCAACTTTGGCCAGGGTCAATCCTTTGTTAATGTTCGAGCTATCAACTTCACACTGTCCAGCACAGGTGTTTTGGCTCTCCTCTGGGTGGTGGAAACTAGTGGGAGATGAACACAACAGCCGTGCCTCTGATTGCGACAACAACAACATTTGTCTTCCTCTCTCCACTCACCGAGGCACCACTCCTCTCCCCACTCAAGGTCAGGAATTGCGGTCTTCCAGGGAGCAAATAGCCTTCTCTCTTCTCAGGTGGTGGTAACTGCAACCCAGCAGACATGTCTGTATACCAGGTCTGAGCTGATATCAACAGTCAACAGTCGGCGAATCTCCTTTCCATAAGCCGGTAGGGCAGTGATCTCTGCTTGAGTTCGCATAGCTCAGGTTTAATGGACATCAGTCAAATTAAGTGCAAGATATTGTCATATCTAGATAATATATGCATCTCAATGTTTTTTAGGAGTGGAGTTTCAAACCTGAAATTCCTATATGCACAGAGCAATACCACCAGCTAGGAAGTCTCTAGCATGAGCAGAACATCGGTGGCAAAGGCGGCTAGTGCAAGGCCAAGAAGGAGCAGGAGTGGTGACATGGAGCTATGGCAAACATCGCAGTCCACTGGCAAAGGAAGGAAAAAATATATTTGTTTTGGATTTCTAACATAAATATACTTATTTTGTTATGTAAGGGCCTGATTCACAAAAGTAATCTGAGACAAAATCCTAACTTTACGACTTTCGGTATTCACAAAAGGCATTTAGGAGAAGTAAAGTTAGGATTTTGTCTTAAGTTTGTCTTAAGTTTTGGTCTTAAGACAAAATCCTAACTTAAGTTAAACTTAAGTTAAACTTAAGTTAGGATTTTGCATTAAGTTTGTCTTAAGTTTTGGTCTTAAGACAAAATCCTAACTTAAGTTAAACTTAAGTTAAACTTAAGTTAGGATTTTGTCTTACTCCTGGTTTGTCTTCCTAAAATATGATAAGGCTCATCCATTGAGTTATTTATGACATGCCTTCTTAATCTGTATTTAGTATAAACCTATTTCTCTGTCGGCTCAATTAAAATAACACACACCCTGTGTCCCTATTGTGCAGCCAGATTGACCATTCACCTTACCAGAGCATAGCCATTGTAAAGGTTTATAAACTTAGTTTCCCCTCTTTCATGATTTTCTTCTTGTAACCACCTGCTTCCAATTGATGGTATTTTGCACATGCAATTTCCCTGTTTTGCGACCATTTGCTTATTGCAAATGCATAATACATTAAAATAGTGAAATTACAAATCAGTAGTATGGGATCACAAAAACAGAATTGCTAATTGTTCTGTTAGGTGTGAATTCTTTGGGAAGCATGGCTTCCGTGCTGGTCAAGATGGCAGCGGACTCCTGAGCTCCATTGTGATGCTGAGCAACAAGCCTTTTTATAGCCATCTCCAGTCTGCACTTAACCAACCTGGATATGCTTTCATGCTCTCTTTTACCCCGCATTGTTTAAAGCCGGCTGGTGTTCACTGAGGCGCTCCCTATGTGACCCGCAACTGCGGCAGTGAGTTCTGTCAGGCGCGAGCAGCCGCCACTTCAGAAGTGCGCCGGCCGGTTTGTCTGCCCTCTGCTGCCTTATCTCTCTGCGTTCTGGCCAAACCTCAAGCATGCTAATGTATGCCTCGTAGAACCAGTGCTTTTAATATTTCAACTTTAAGTACTAGTGGAGACTTTCTTCTTCCCTGGCACTGCAGGGAATTTATATAATTATCAAGTGTCCACCATTTTGTCAGCGCACCGCTCACTCCTCAAATTTTCTGCCAACAAAATGTTGGATAAGCTCCTCAGCAGAGTCATCCTTCAAGCCTGCAACCTCAATATCAATGCCTATAATGGGACTCTTCCTCATATTCAGCACAATCATGTGAGTTTCTTCTGCTAGATTTCTCTCCTGCTTCCCTCACAGAGTTATTCATATTTCTGACACAACACTCTACCTTATTGATGGACCTGAAAATACCAAGTCCTTGCAGATGTTTTTCTCCGTTTTCCTTTGGTCATCTAACTTTGAAGTTAACTGAATTCTGTTTTACTGCCCTTACACTCTTTTTAAGGTTGCTGCTCTACACTTTACTGACCGTGCTTTCTGCTTATGCCAACATCACCTTGTGTCTGCAGGACAAGACCCTTTCAGAAGATTCACATCATTGTATACACTACGTCAAAATGGCTAGTGATCTACTTGCCACTGCTAAATCCATTTCTTCTAGCATGAAATCTAAAGGGGCTAAAAATGATCCTCTATCACCTATTATGTTCTCTCACAATCCTGTCTTGAAAACTATCCTCGATGAGGTGAGGGGTTTAAAACCTTTCATGTGTGCTACTAATGAAAAACTTCAACAAATAGAGGACCGTAGGATCGTTATGGAGGGTAAATTGTTCTGGAACAGGAAATCCAAAAACTTAAAATGCATACTGAGGATCTTCAAAACAGAAATAGATGGAATAATCTTTGCTTGAATGGATTACAAGAGAACCTTGAGGGTCCTGACCTTCTTGTCTTCCTGAAGAAATTTCTACCTGATCCTCTTGGTCTACCGAATATCCCTCCTCTTAACATTCAATGGGCACACCGTCTTGGTCCTCCTGAACCTCACTCTTCTAGACCTAGAGGTTTCATCATGCTATTTTTGGAATTCAAGGACCTTTTACGTGTCTTTAAATCCGCCAAAGAAAAGCGTTGCCTCATTTGGTCTGGCCACAAATTTTCATCTCTCAAGACCGCTCTAACACCAGAAGAAATCAGTACCTTGACCTGCGACCTCGAATGAGACAGTTGAATATTTGCTATTGCATTCTACACCTCTGTTTATGCAAAATTTCGTATGAAGGCGCCTCACGATCCTTTGAAGATCCTGCTAAATTAAAAACGTTTCATCAGAATATTTCAACTCATAATATGGATACTAATGTTCAACATTATTAAGAACTTTGCTATGCACATGTTTTTTTCAGTTTCTTCTATAATTTCTTGAGTATATGGCTTCTTCAATATACTTTACGTTTATCTCCCTGCTGTTGTTCTTGTTCTGATGCTGACACGTCTCATGCTCATTTTCCACCCTCTTCTACTCAGATCTGGATTTCCATCCTTGTTTTGTCTCTTCATGATTTTCTCTATACTTTCTTTCTTTTTTATATCCTTTTCTTCTTTTTCCTGTGATTTTGTGAGTGCTAACAGGCCTTCAATTATTACCATGTTTGCATTACTTATACATTGTTGTTGTTAATAAATGGAGTCTTTTTATCTCCCATTCCGTTTTTGCAGCCTGTCATGCATGTTCCTGTCTGCCTATTCTTATTCCCCAATATATTTAATGTTGTCTCATGGAACGTTCGTGGTCTAGAACATCCAGTCAAAAGACAAATGGTGCTTTCTCATCTGTCAAACTT
>CAWUFW010019322.1:0-190164 GCA_963921515.1 Calotriton arnoldi
GAGACCAGGAGCTGGATTCGAGCTGATCCACGACGTCTGTCGATTGCAGGGGTGTCGGCGACCAGATTGGACCCAACAAGCCTTGGCAACGGCAAGTCTCATGGAAATGGAAGAAGGACGATGGTGCAGACCAGCAAGGTCTGTGGGACTCACCCAGCAAGGGTAAGTCAGGGCATGCCTGGAGAAACCAGGGAGCCCAAGCAGAAGAAGATTGGCCTTTGGGAGGGCCTACTAGCCAACGGACTAGCGACCACAAAGGAGCCTTGAGTGGACGCACTTGGAGCTGGCTCACAGGACACTCGTGGAGTGGAGGCCAGTGATCTTTAGTGCCGTCGGTGCTGGAGGCTGGGGCTACTCGGAGCCCAAAGCACAACTTCGTGGACTACCCAGAAGAGGATGCACTTGCAAATGCGATCGGTGTCCAGGGGTCACGGTTCCATGTTACCCACGACAGCTACGGGCCTCAGTTTTGCTGGAGACTCAGGGCAGCATCGGAGAAGTCTGGAAATCTACCTCTGGTGATGCAAAGACTTCAGCGTCCGGCGGGAGCTTCAGCGATGCAGACCGGACAATTGCTTCTTTGGTGCCTGCCAAGCAGGGGAGTCACTCCTTGACCCCAAGGGAGATTCTTCAGTCCTCTAATCTTGAAGTAGAGCGTCGAAGGTCCAGGATTCTGTGTCAGAGTTTCGTCCAGGTAAATCTAAAGTCCTAAGGACTGGGGTCCCATACTTATACCAAGTTAGGGGGTTGGATATACTCTGGGGACCCACCTATGGGAGGGTCAGGGCAGAGGGGTGGTTACACCCCTTTCCCTTTGTCCAGTTTCATGCCAGAGCAGGGGCTGGAAGCCCCTGAGCCGGTTTGAACTGGGTATGCACAGGGACACCAAATGTGCCCCCAGTGCAGGACTTCAAAGCACCAGAGAGTGCTCCCGCCCAGCCCCAATACATACTATCCTGTCTGGGGAGGTGGTTACACCTCCCTGGGACAGAAAACCTATTGTCCAGGCCTCCCCTGCTGAAGTTTCGGTCAGCAGCAGGAGGCCAGACTCGTGTCTGTGGCAGCGGCATCCATTTTGTGATGCAAGGGCTTGGAAAGAAGTTACCGGGCAGGCCGGTGTGTACATGTCTTTCCCTCTAGAAAGGTGGAATGCTACCCCCGCCGCCAGAACTGGCAGGGGGGGTAGTAGTCCAAGATGTTTGACACCAAACACGACATGTTTCCGTGCAGCCATCCCAAAGTTAGCATTTAACGCGAGGTTATAATGCGCTTAAGAGTATATGGTCAGGCTGCACTACAAACAGCATCAGAGAAGGGTCTCCGAATGCTGCAGAGGGGCCCTGCTCATGCAGGGGCACCCTCTCACATAGGAACCACGCACTCTGCCTCCAGGATTGATAAGGCCTGCCATAGGAGTGACTTATAGGTTTATATGTGTGTATGTATGTAGTGATATAGGTAGCCTATATCACAGTAAGGGGTGCATGCACCACCTTACCCAGGCTGCAGTAGGAGACCTGTGGTGTCATTTTGGATGGCCTTCCAGGGGTGGCACAATACATGCTGCAGCCCCTGGTAGGCCTCTGAGGTACCTATGCCCTGGGTACATAGTATACCATATACTAGGGATTATAAGGGCACTCCAGATTCCAATCAGAGATGTGCCTAAGGCACATGGAAACCATTTTAGAGAGGAAGCAGCTAGGCTGGGGTTCTGATTAGCAGGGCCCCAGCCAGACTAAAGTCGAAAAACAGTGAAGCATCAGCAAAAAGTGGGGGTACCCATGTGAAGCAGATCCTACTCTCCTACAACAGGGGTTCAGAAAGAGGGAAGAAGGGTGCAGAAAGAGGCAAGAGGGTGCAGAAAGAAGCAAGTGACTTGCAGAAAGAGGCAACAGAGGTGCAGAAACAGGCAAGAGAGGTGCCGAAACAGACATGAGAAGTGCAGAAAGAGGCAAGAGAAGTGCTGAAAGAAGCAACAGAGGTGTAGGAAGAAGAAAGAGAAGTGATGAAAGAGACAGGAGAGTTGCAGAAATAACAAGAGACTTGCAGAAAAAAGCAAAAGAGGTGCAGAAAGAGGCACGTGAGGTGCAGAAAGAGGCAAATAGGTGCAGAAAGAACCAATAGGGGTGCAGAAAGAGGCTACAGGGGTACGGAAAGAGGCAAGAGAACAGCAGAGAGAGGCAAGAGAAGTGTAGAAAGTGGCAAAAGAAGTACAGAAAAGGCAACAGAATTGCAGAAACATGCAAAAGAGGTGCATAAAGAGGGAACAGGTGTGCTGTCAGAGGCAAGAGAGGTGCAGAAAGAGGGAAGAGGGGTGCAGAAATATGCAAGAGAGGTGCACAAAGAAGAGACATGCAGAAAAAACCAACAGAGGTACAGAAAGAGGCAAGGTGGTGCAGAAAGAGGCAAGAGAGGTGCAGAAAGAGTTAAGCAAGCTGCAAACAGAGGAGAGACGGGTGCAGAAAGAGGTAAGAAGGGTGCGGAAAGAAGCAAGAGAAGTGCAGAAAGAAGCAAGAGAAGTGCATAAAGAGGCAAGAGTGGTGCAGAAAGAGGCAAGAGAAGAGCAGAAAGAAGCAACAGATGTGCAGAAAAAGGCAAGGGAAGTGCAGAAAGAGGCAAGAAAGGTGCAGAAACAGGCAGGAGAGGTGCAGAAAGAGGAAACGGGTGCAGAAAGAGGCAAGAGAGGTGCTGAAAGAGGGAAGAAGGGAGCAGAAAGAATAAAGTGAGGTGCAGAAAGAGGCAACAGAGGAGCAGAAACCGGCAAGAGAGGTACAGAAACAGGCAAGAGAAGTGCAGAAAGAGGCAAGAGAACTGCAGAAAGAGGCAAGAGAAGTACTGAAAGAAGCAACAGAGGTGTAGAAAGAAACAAGAGAAGTGATGAAAGACAAGAAAGAGTTGCAGAAAGAAACAGGAGAGGTGCCGAAAAAAGCAAGAGAAGTGCAGAAAGAGGCAAGTGAGGTGCAGAAAGAGGCAAGAGAGGTGCAGAAAGAGGCATAAGAGGTGCCAAAAGAAGCAACAGAGGTGCAGCAATAGGCAAGAGGGGTGTAGAAAGAGGCAAGAGAAGTTCAGAAAGAAGCAAAAGAGGGTCAGAAAGAGGCAAGAGGGGTGCAGACAGAGGCAAGAGAGGTGCAGAAAGAGGAAGAGGGATGCAAAAAGAGGCAAGAGGGGTGCAGACGTTTGCAAGAGAGGTGCAGAAAGAAGCAAGAGAGGTGCAGAAAGAAACAAGAGAAGTGCAGAAAGAAGCAAAGGAGGTGCAGAAAAAGGCAAGAGAACTGCAGAAAGAGGCAAGAGAGGTGCAGAAAGAGGCAAGAGTGGTGCAGGAAAAGGGAAGAAGGGTGCAGAAAGAGTCATGAGGGGTACAGAAAGAAGCTAGAGAGGTATAGAAAGAAGCAATATAAGTGCAGAAAGAAGCCAAAGAGGTGCAGAAAGAGGCAAGAGGGGTGCAGAAACAGGTAAGAGAAGTGCAGAAAGAGGCAAGAGAAGTGCTGAAAGAAGCAACAGAGGTATAGAAGGAAGAAAGAGAAGTGATGAAAGAGACAGGAGAGTTGCAGAAAAAAACAAGAGATGTGCAGAAAAAAGCAAAAGAAGTGCAGAAAGAGGGAACAGGGGTGCAGACAGAGGCAAGAGAGGTACAGAAAGAGGGAAGAGGGGTACAGAAAGAAGCAACAGAAATGCAGAAGAGGCAAGAGAAGTGCAGAAAGAGGCAAAAGAAGTGCAGATAGAGGCACGTGAGGTGCAGAAAGAGGCAAGAGAGGTGCAGAAGACTCAAGAGAGGAGCAGAAAGAATCAGTAGGGGTGCAGAAAGAGGCAACAGAGTTGCAGAAACATGGAAAAGAGGTGCAGAAAGAGGGAACAGGGGTGCAGACAGAGGCAAGTGAGATGCAGAAAGAGGGAAGAGGGGTGCAGAAATATGCAAGAGAGGTGCACAAAGAAGCAAGAGGAGTGCAGAAAGAACCAACAGAGGTGCAGAAAGAGGCAAGAGTGGTGAAGAAATATGCAAGAGAGGTGCACAAAGAAGCAAGAGCAGTGCAGAAAGAACCAACAGAGGTGCAGAAAGAGGCAAGAGGGGTGCAGAAAGAGACAAGAGAAGTGCAGAAAGAAGCAATAGAGGTGCAGAAAGAGGCAAAAGGGTTGCAGAAAGAGGCAAGAGAGGTGCAGAAAGAGGCAAGAGAGCTGCAGAAAGAGTGAATAAGGGTGCAGAAAGAGGCAAGAGGAGTGCAGAAAGAGGCAAGATAAGTGCAGAAAGAGGCAAGAGAAGTGCTGAAAGAAGCAATAGAGGTGTAGAAAGAACCAAGAGAAGTGATGAACGAGAGAAAAGAGTTGAAGAAAGAAACAAGAGAGATGCAGAAAGAAGCAAGAGAAGTGCAGAAAGAGGCAAGTGAGGTGCAAAAAGAGGCAAGAGAGGTGTGGAAAGAGGCATAAGAGGTGCAAAAAAGAAGCACGTGAGGTGCAGAAACAGGCAAGAGGAGTACAGAAAGAAGCAACAGAAATGCAGAAGAGGCAAGAGACGTGCAGAAAGAGGCAAGAGAAGTGCAGAAAGAGGCAAGAGAGGTGCAGAAACAGGCAACAGAGGTGCAGAAAGAGGGAAGAGGGCTGCAGAAAGACAGAAGAGGGGTGCAGAAATTAGCAAGAGATGTGCAGAAAGAAGCAAGAGAAGTGCAGAAAGAAGCAAGCAAGGTGCAGAAAGAGGCAAGAGAAGTGCAGAAAGAGACAAGAGAGGTGCACAAAGAGGCAGGAGGAGCAGCAAGAGGGAAGAGGGTGTAGAAAGAGGCAACAGAGATGTAGAAAGAAGCAAGAGAAGTGATGAAAAAGACAAGAAAGTTGCAGAAAGAAACAAGAGAGGTGCAGAAAAAGCAAGAGAAGTGCACAAAGAGGCAAGTGAGGTGGAGAAAGAGGCAAGAGAAGTGCAGAAAGAAGCAAGAGAGGTGCAGAAAGAGGCAAGTGAGATGCAGAAACAGGCAAGAGGGGTGCAGAAAGAGTCAAGAGAAGTGCAAAAAGAAACAACAGAGGTACAGAAGGAGGCAAGATAACTGCAGAAAGAGGCAAGAGAGTTGCAGAAACAGGCAACAGAGGTGCAGAAAGAGCCAAGAGGGGTACAGAAAGAAGCAAGAGAGTTGCAGAAAAAAGCAAGAGAAGTGCAGAAAGAACCAAGTTAGGTGCAGAAAGAGGCAAGAGGGGTGCCGAAAGAGGCAAGAGAAGTGCAGAAAGTATCAACAGAGGTGCAGAAAGAGGCAAGAGAACTGCAGAAAGAGGCAAGAGAGTTGCAGAAACAGGCAAAAGAGGTGCAGAAAGAGAGAACAGGGGTGCAGACAGAGGCTAGAGTGGTGCAGAAAGAGGGAAGAGGGGTGCAGAAAGAGGCAATAGGGGTGCAGAAATATGCAGGAGAGGTGCACAAAGAAGCAAGAGCAGTGCAGAAAGAACCAACAGAGGAGCAGGAAGAGGCAAGAGGGGTGCAGAAAGAGGCAAGAGAGGTGCAGAAAGAGGGAAGAGGGATGCAAAAAGAGGCAAGAGAACTGCAGAAAGAGGCAAGAGAGGTGCAGGAAAATGGAAGACGGGTGCAGAAAGAGTCAAGAGCAGTGCAGAAAGAAGCAAGAGAAGTGCAGAAAGAAGCAACAGAGGTGCAGAAAGAGGGAAGAGGGGTGCAGAAAGAGGCAAGAGGAGTGCAGACAGAGGCAAGAGAGGTACAGAAACAGGCAGGAGAGGTGCAGAAACAGGCAGGAGAGGTGCAGAAAGAGGGAACAGGGGTGCAAAAAGGGGTAAGAGAGGTGCAGAAAGAGGGATGAAGGGTGCAGAAATAGGCAAGAGGGGTGCAGAAAGAAGCAAGTGAGGTGCAGAAAGAGGCAACAGAGGTGCAGAAAGAGGCAAGAGAGGTGCCGAAACAGGCAAGAGAAGTGCAGAAAGAGGCAAGGAAAGTGCTGAAAGAAGCAACAGAGGTGTAGAAAGAAGAAAGAGAAGTGATGAAAGAGACAGGAGAGTTGCAGAAAGAAACAAGAGACGTGCAGAAAAAAGCAAAAGAGGTTCAGAAAGAGGCACGTGAGGTGCAGAAAGAGGCAAGAGAGTTGCAGAAAGAACCAATAGGGGTGCAGAAAGAGGCTAGAGGGGTGCAAAAAGAGGCAAGAGAAATGCAGAAAGAGGCAAGAGAAGTGCAGAAAGAGGCAAAAGATGTGCAGAAAGAGGCAGCAGAGGTGCAGAAACATGCAAAAGTGGTGCAGAAAGAGGGAACAGGGGTGCAGACAGAGGCAAGATGCACACCATTAGTACCAATTTAACACCCACATTTAGCAATAAGTAACAGGTGACCATTCTATGTTTGCAAAGGGCCTTCCACCACGATGTAACATTTGTCGCTGCATTTTTGGTAGCGTTTGAGCAGAAACAAGGTTTTTTTTGTTCAAATCTGCAGATTATGCAGCAGATGATGTATTATGTGGTAAATGCAGAAAATGTATAATCGTGCGAAAGTCGGTGCAGCCAAACAGTTTCATAATTCCAGTGGCCCTGCTCATACCTCTGACTAGGTCCAGAAGTGCTCCTCAGTGGTTCCTTCTTTTTTTTGTCTCATTGAATTTATAGTTTAGCTTCTATGGAAACGAGGAAGACTAAACCTGAGGTTACCACTCCACAACACAGACTACCATACCACATAATTACTCTCCATAACACATAATCCCACTCTCATTCCTATACACTAAATACACATACTTTCTATCCACATAATTTCAATGCACAACATACCACATAATTCCACTGCACACAACGTACATCCACTCCAAAAAACATTAGTAAAAAACTTTTCCATTTACAACACCAATAGCTCTAACTCTAGCAAATGCGAGAACTATTACATTGCAAATGCTTCTTTAACTATTAGTCGTGTTTGCAGAGTGGTGGAGAAAGGGGGCTGGGCCTCTGACAAGCACTCAGGAATTCTGCTGCGTAGAACTTACAGGAGGTACCAGGAGGTCTTCTTGGCCCGCAAAGTACTTCAGGTGTAAAGTGGACTTCATCCCCCAACCAGTAGTTTGCCAGGAGGCGCGTTTGCAGAGTGGTGGAGAAAGAGGGGGCGTGGCCTCTGAAGACCTATAAGCAATTCCACTGAGTGGGACTTACTGGAGGTAACAGGAGGGTAGTTGGCCCCCAAGAACATCCTTGGTGGCCAACTACCCCTCCTATTACCTCCAGTAAGTCCCACACAGCAGGATTGGTAAGTTCTCATAGCAGGCCACGCCCCCTTTGCCCACCACTCTGCAAAAGCACTTCCTGGAGTGCTCTTGGATGGGGATTAAAGTCCCCTTTGGTACTGGGGGTCCTTAGGGGCCAACTAGCCTACCTGTTACATCCAGTAAGCCCCACATAGTGGGATTGTTGGGAGTTGGACACAGGCCTCGCTCTTTTTCTCCACCACTCTGCAAATGCGCCTCCTGATGCGCTCTTGGTTGGGGGATGAAGTCCCCTTGTCTCCTGAGGGTCCCTGGGGGCCAACTAACCCTCTTGTTACCTCTAGTAAGCCCTACACAGCTGGATTGCTGAGAGTGGTCAGAGGCCACGCCCCCTTTTTACACCACTCTGCAAACGCGCCTCCAGGCGTACTGCTGCTTGGGGGATGAAGTCCACTTTAGTCCCGAGGTCCTCAGGACCCAAGGGGACCTCATCACCCCACCAGCAGTGCGCCAAGAGGTGCGTTTGCAGAGTGGTGTAAAAAGGGGTGTGGCCTCATACCACCTCTCAGCAATCCAGCTGTGTGGGGCTTACTAGAGGTATGAAGAGGGCTAGTTGGCCCCCAGGGACCCTCAGTAGCGACGGTGACTTAATCCCCCAACGCAGAGCACGCCAGGAGGAGCATTTGCAGAGTCGTGCAGGGAGGGGGCGAGGCCTCTGGAGAGTTGCGTTTAAAAAAAATATATATATATTTTAAGAAGGGGGGCTGTTTTGCCCCCTTCGCTTGAGCTTTTTGGGCCCCGAGACCTGAGCCTTTTTTTTTATTGAAAAGGGGGCTAGGCCAGCCTTTCTTTTTTTTTTTAATTTTGGAGGGAGGCCGCGTGACCCCCCTCCTGAGTCCAATTATGGCCCCGGGGACCCCATCCTCTGGGGACAGCCTTACGTTTAAAAAAATATAATAATTAATTAAAAGGGGAGGGGGGCTGCGTGGCCCCCCTCCCAGGCCATTTTTGGCCCGGGGATCCCATCCCCCGGGGCATGGCCTCACTGTTGGGGACCGCGAGGGGAGCCCCAATGCCCCATTGTCCCTGCCGGTTCCCCGCATCCCGTGGGAGCCAGAATTGCTTTTGGGCAAAGGGAGCTGCTGACATGCAGCTCTCTTTGCCTAAAAGCAATTTTGCTTTGCTTCATGGAAGCGAGAGCAGTTTTCCTGCTCTCGCTTCCATGAAGTGAAGCAGAGTTTGCAATGGCAGGGCGGGAGACATGCTCTCGCCCTGCCATAGCAAACTGCAATGTCCCAGGCGTGGGCACCCGGGATATTGCTGGAGCCGGCCCTGGGGGTGGTGGGCCCCAGGGCCATTGAAGGCTCCTGGAGGGGGGCTCCCCTCCCTTAGTGTTTAAAGCCCCGGGGAGGTGGTGGTCCTCGGGGCTTGGGGGGCCCGCAAGGCCCCCTCACCCATAATAAACAAAAGCCCCAGAAAGGTGGCGGTCCCCGGGGCTTGGAGGGGCCCGCGAGTCCCCCACCCATAATAAACAAAAGCCCCGGGGAGGAGGCGATCCCCGGGGCTGCGGGGGGCCACATGCCCCCCTGTATATTATTAACCATGCCCCGGGGAGGTGGCGGTCCCCGGGTCTGTGGGAGCCCCCGCAGGCCCCACATAATAATTATGCATTGCCCCCGGGACCTGGCCCAATGGGGGGCTTAAAAGAAATGAATCGCGGGTGACAGCGCTTCATTTTTTATTTTTATTTTGGCGGGATTCCTGCACCCTACACGAATCCCACCAAAAATAAAAATTTAAAAATGCTTTTTCTGGCCCTGGGGGTCCTTGTGGGACCCCCTGAGCAGGCCTAGGGGGTCAGGGTGTTTCTACCCTACCCCCTTAGCTTTTTTTTAACGTTTTTCTTATGACTCGGTTCAACCGAGTCACAAGATGGCTGCCAACACTTTCTGGTTTGAAGTGTTGGCAGCCAATCAGAGTCAAGCTCGTGATCGGGAGGGTTCGCGGATCCACTGCAGTCACCAGATATCAATATTTTTTTAAATATGAATTTCTCAGGCAATACTGAACGGATTTACACCATTTAATGAAAAGACTGCTTTCTGAGCCAAAAGCTACCTTTTTGCCAAATTTGGTGTAATTCCGTTCAGCAGTTCGGGATATAGCCATGTCTAAAGTTTCCTATGGAAATTAACATGGAGAAAACACGTTTTGGGCACACCCTTTATCCTCGGCCCCCGCTTGACAAATCACCCTGAAACTTTCAAGACAGGAGCTGACTGAAGCGCCCCATTAGTTTTGGAAATTTCGTAAAGATTCTTCAACCGGCGCCAAAGATATTGGCAAAAGAAAAAACACTTTTTGAATAGAAACAAGGTCCTAACTATAACTACCTACTGGCTACTGCCAGTAGGTAATATATATATGCTAATCCTATGCTTAAAGACTTTGCTGTATAAATGTCAAAAGACTTTGTCCCTTTCTATCTCGGCGAGGATAGCACTGCGCTAATCCTATGCTTAAAAACTTTGATAGAAAAGCAGACATTTGAGGTGAGCAAATTTAGAGTGTCGCTGGTGTTGAGAGTGCTCTTACTGGAGCTGCTTTCCACCTAAACTTGAGAACTACCCAGAGTTCTCTGCTTCTGTTTTTGCATATATATATATATATATATATATATATATATATATTCACTGAAAAACCATAGGTTTCAGGCACGTTATAGTTAGAAATTAGCATTTAAAAAACCTTTGAAATTCACTGAAAAACCATAGGTTTCAGACACGTTATAGTTAGAAATTAGCATTTAAAAAACCTTTGAAATTCACTGAAAAAACCATAGGTTTTAGGGACAGTTATAGTTAGTTGGACATTTCACTCGTACAAAACCCGTGAAATTCCCCCGTTATAGTTAGTTCAGCTAACTATAACTCGCGCCCCGCAATGCACTGCTGATGACGTCACATATTACATCACTCATGACATGGTCAGTGACATCACTGATGACATCACTGATGACATCTCAAATGACATCACTGATGACATCATCCAGTGACTGTGTGTTTCTGTAAAGTTTAAATATTTTTAATATATATAGGGAAAGGCGTATTGAAGAATGAGTGGGTGTATAAGTGTCTGTATGGATGATTTAGTAGGTGCGTGACTAACTCTATAAGTGAGTGATTAAACGTATCTTACTGAATGCATGGGATAGTGACTAAGCTGGGTGAATGTCTGTATCCGTCTGTCAGTTGCTGTGTAAGTGGCTGCATGGGTTTGTGAATAGCTACATGAGTGTCTATATGAGTTATTGATTGGTTGTCTGAGTATCTGTATGGGTGCCTGAGTGTTTGTGTGGGAGGGGTGTGTGCGACTCTGTGCATAGATGTGTGAGTGGGTGATTCACTGGGTGGATGGTTTCAAGAGTGCATCTGTGATAGACTGTATGGGTGGGTAAGTGTGTGTAAGAGTGTGTTAGTGAGTGAATGTATGTCCCAGTGGTACATGTGTGACTAACTACATATGTGAAAGGCAGTATATATGTGTGTTGGAGTATATAAATAGCTATAAGCGAGAGTGAGTGATTGTGATAGTGGCTGTATGGATGAGTGTGTGCTTGTATCAGTGATTGTATAATAGCGTAACAATGTGCTAGTATTTGTATGATTAAGTGAGCTGGTGTGTGTATAACTGTATAGGTGAGTAAATGGCAGTGTGTTTAATTATTTGCATGACTGACTAGGTGTGTGAGTACCTCTATGGATGAGTGGCGGTGTTTGAGTGTCTATATAGGAGTAAGAGTGCATATGATAGTCCTGTACTGAGTGACCATAAGTATGAGTGACTGTACGGGTGAGTGAGTGGATGTGTGTGTGTAGACCTAAGAATCAGTGAGTGGGTATGTAGTTATTGGTGTTGGAGTGTCTATGGTTTTGCGAATGGCAGTCTGTAATTTAGAGTGGGTGTATCAAAGGTTATATTAGGGTGTGAGGGGGTGCATCAGATTATCACGTGGATGATGTCATCAGTGATGTCATCAGTGATGTCATTTGAGATGTCATCAGTGATGTCATCAGTGATGTCACTGACCATGTCATGAGTGATGTAATATGTGACATCATCAGCAGTGCATTGCGGGGCGCGAGTTATAGTTAGCTGAACTAACTATAACGGGGAATTTCACGGGTTTTGTACGAGTGAAATGTCCAACTAACTATAACTGTCCCTAAAACCTATGGTTTTTTCAGTGAATTTCAAAGGTTTTTTAAATGCTAATTTCTAACTATAACGTGTCTGAAACCTATGGTTTTTTCAGTGAATTTCAAAGGTTTTTTAAATGCTAATTTCTAACTATAACGTGCCTGAAACCTATGGTTTTTTCAGTGAATTTCAAAGGTTTTTTAAATGCTAATTTCTAACTATAACGCCCCTAAAACCTATGGTTTTTTCAGTGAATTTCAAAGGTTTTGAAAATGACAATTTTTAAATGTATTAATTGTTATATTTATTTTTTTGATACTGATTTACTACATTTTTTAAAACTATTTATTTTTAGATATTTTATTTATTAAATTACATTGTAATTACATTATACATTACATTACAAAATATACTTTCTCAGAATGAATTACTTTAGTTTAAATAGTTTGCAAATAGGCAATAGAGTTTTAAGTACAGTAGTTACAGTTGTTGCAATGTGCAACACAATTTCAAACACAATGCAACATTCAGCTCAATGTGAATTTCTAGTTAAATGCAATTAGTTACTTTATGGATTACTTTTCTAACCACAGGACTGGATCCTAGATTTAGTCCTGGGACATCTCCTGTAAACAGTTGAATAAAAGCTTTTTGGTTACAGTAGTGATTTTTAAGGAATATTATTGTATTTTAAAAGTTGACACTTAGAAACTTTTTCACATAGAATCACCAATGTTATCCTATGGGAGGAAATTCACTTAGCAGGTAAAAAGTGTTATTGTTACTTTATCTTACTCAGTGTTGGATCCTGGATCCAGCACTGGTGCATCTCCTGTAAACAGTTGAAAGAATGCGTTTAAGTCATACAGGCGATTTTTAAGGAATATTTGTAGTTTGTGAAAATCGACACTGAAACTTTTCTGCTGAAAACCAGACAATGGATTCCTATGGAAGGAAATATAAGTTACTGGTAAGTACGGTTAGAATTACTTTTCAGGGTCAGTGCTGGGCTAAAAGATGCAGCACTGGGTTCTCTCCTGATAACAGGTGAGTAAATTGGAATTCGTACTTCGGTTGATTTTAGAGGAATATTATAAATTTCCAAAACTCCACACTTAGAAGAATTTCCAAGTGAAACCAGTCAATGTTAGCCTATGGAAGGAAATTCAAGTTACTGGTAAGTACGGTTAAAATTACTTTTCAGGACCAGTACTGGGCTGAAAGATGCAGCACTGAGGTCTCTCCTGATAACAGGTGAGTAAATCGGAATTCCTATTTTGGCTGATTTTAGAGGAATATTTGTATGTTTCAAAAATCAACACAGAAACTTTTTCAGCAAAAAGCAGGCAATGATATCCTATGGAAGGAAATTCAAGTTACTGGTAAGTACGGTTAAAATTACTTTTCAGGATCAGTACTGGGCTGAAAGATGCAGCACTGAGGTCTCTCCTGATAACAGGTGAGTAAATCAGAATTCGTATTTCGGCTGATTTTAGAGGAATATTATAGAGTTCCAAAACTCCACACTTTGACTGGTTTCACTTGGAAATTCTTAAATGTTAGCCTATGGAAGGAAATTCAAGTTACTGGTAAGTACGGTTAAAATTACTTTTCAGGACCAGTACTGGGCTGAAAGTTGCAGCACTGAGGTCTCTCCAGATAACAGGTGAGTAAATCGGAATTCGTATTTCGGCTGATTTTAGAGGAATATTTGCACAATGGTGAAGGGAGGGGCGGGGCCTGAGGTGACATCTGTGCAAACGCGCCCCGTGGCGCGTTTTAAGTTGGGGGATTAAGTCCCCTTGAATCATGAGGGTCCCTGGGGCCAACTAGCCCACCAGGAACCTCCAGTATGCGCCAGGGGCTGCGTTGCAGAGACGTGTACAGAGGCCACACCCCTTTTACACCTCTCTGCAACGCAGCTCTGTGGCGCTTTCTGGACGTACCTGTTGGGCTAGTTGGCCCCCAGGGACCCTCAGGATTGAAGGGGATTTAATTCCCCATCTTAAAACACGCCACGGGGCCTGTTTGCACACATGTCACCTGAAGCCCCGCCCCTCCCTTCACCACTGTGCAAACGCGCCCCTGGCGCGTTTTAAGTTGGGGGATTAAGTCCCCTTGAATCCTGAGGGTCCCTGGAGTCCAACTAGCCCACCATGTACTTCCAAAAGCGCCACAGAGCTGCATTGCAGAGAGGTGTAAAAGGGGCGTGGCCTCTGTACACCTCTCTGCAACGCAGCCCCTTGCGCATACTGGAGGTTCCTGGTGGACTAGTTTGCCCCCAGGGACCCCCAGTATTCAATGGGAATTACTTCCCTTCTCAAACGCGCCAGGGGCGCGTTTGCAGACTGCTGCAGGGAGGGGGCGGGGCCTCCGGCACGATGCCGTTTTTTTTTTTTTTTGATTGGGATGAGGGCTGCGTGGCCCCCTTCCCTCAGCCACTTTTTGCCCCGGGGACCCCATCCCCCGGGGCCTGAGGAGTTTTTTTTTTTTAAATAAAATTTTAAAAAACGGGAAGGGGGCCGCGTGGCCCCCCTTCCCTGGGCCTGTATTGGCCCCGGGGACCCCATCCCCGGGGCAAGCCCTCTTTTTTAATTAAAAATTTGGAGGGGGCTGCGTGGCCCCCCTCCTCAGGCCATTTAAGGCCCCGGGGACCCCATCCCCGGGGCCGGCCTTTAAATATATATATATATATATTTTTTTTTAGGGAGGGGGGCTGCGTGGCCCCCTCCCTGGCCACTTATGGCCCCGGGGACCCCATCCCCGGGGCCTGGCCTCCGTTGGGGACTGTGGGGGTACCCAAACCCCCACAGTCCCGCCGGCTCCCCGTGTCCTACGGGAGCCGGCATTGCTTTTCCACATGACGAGCAGCTAAGATGCTGCTCCCCATGATGAAAAGCAATTTGCTTTGGATATTGGAAGCGAGAGCAGGTTTCCTGCTCTCGCTTCCAATATCCAAAGCAAGTTTGCAATGACAGGACAGGAGCCGCGAGGCTCCCGTCCTGTCATTGCAAACAGCAGTGTCCCGTGGGTAGGCACCCCGGGACACTGCAGGAGCTGGCCCTGGGGGTGGCGGTCCCCAGGGCCACCACAGGCTCCAGGAGGGGGGCCGCGCGGCCCCCTCCCCACATTTAGAAAGCCCCGGGAGGTGGTGGTCCCCGGGGCTTCGGGGTCCAAAACGGACCCCCATTTTAAATTTCTTAGTGCCCCGGGGAGGTGCCGGTCTCCGGGCGTGTGGGGGCTGGAGCCCCCACACAGGTTAAATCATTTAAAAAAGAAGCCCCGGGGAGGTGGCGGTGCCTGGGGCAGCGGGAGGGCAAAGAGCCCTCCCGCACCATTATTTTTTAAGCCCCGGGGGTGACGGTCCCCGGGGCTTGGGGAGCCTTAGAGGCCCCCACATATTAAAAGAAACCCCTGCATGCCCCCGGGACTTGGCCCACCCGGGGGCCAATTAACAACGAAGCGCGGAGACCGCCCTCCTTTTTGTTTTTTCTCGGCGGGATCCGCGCACCCTGAGCGCATCCCGCCGATTTTTTTTTAAAAAAATGCTTTTTCTGCCCAGGGGTCCTTGTGGGACCCCTGAGCAGACCTAGGGGTCAGGGTGTTTCTACCCTGCCCCCTTTGTGCGTTTGCGCACTTGTTTCTTCTGGGTTTTTTTTCTAATCGGCAGGATCCGCGCACCCTGAGTGCATCCTGTCGATTTAAAAAAAAAAATGCTTTTATCTGCCCAGGGGGTCCTTGTGGGACCCCTGAGCAGACCTAGGGGGTCAGGGTGTTTCTACCCTGCTCCCTTTTGCGCTTTGCGCACTTGTTTCTGTCCCTCGGTTCTACCGAGGACAAAATGGCTGCCAACACTTCCTGATTTGGAGTGTTGACAGCCACTTGACAGCCAATTAGCATGCAGCTCGTGGTCGGGAGGGTACGCGGACCCTACTCGGCCATAGATATATATGTGACTTAACTTTTGATTTTCTCAGGAACTACTGAACGGATTTACACCATTTAACAAAAAGGGTTCTTTCTGAACCAAGAACTACCTCTTTACCAAATTTGGTGTAATTCCGTTCAGCAGTTCGGGCTGTAGCCGTGTCTAAAGTTTCCTATGGGAAAATGAATGGGGAAAACACGTTTTGGGACCCCCTTTTTCTCGGCCCCGCTTGACAAATCACCCTGAGATTTTCAGGGTAGGAGCGGACCGGAGAGGGCCATAAAGTTTGAAAATTTCGCAAAGATTCGTCAACCGACGCAAGAGTTATTTCAAATAGAATGTCGCGGATTTCCTATGGAAAATAGGTCCTAACTATAACTATCTACTGGCGACCGCCAGTAGATAATATATTGTAAGTTTATCCTTTTTTGCTGTTGATTCCTGCAATGCTGAATCCAAAGAAGGAAACAGACTCTTCTTATCTTGTGCGAATTCTTTATTGTTTATGCTGTGCTGCCATGACGCGTTTCGGCCTCGCAGGGCCTTGATCACATGGTTTACCGTCATTTCCTCCCTGAATTTAAAGTGCAAAGTGCTCAACTAAATAGAGAAGACAGACTACCCGTCTGAATTTCCATACTACAGTACATAAGTAAGCAGCAATAAATACACAATTTGTAAACAACGGTCCCACACTCTCGCTACTGTGTACAAATTGTACAAATGAGCTGCATAAATACATTTAAATATTAGCATACATAGTACATAGTACATAGCATTTAAATGACACATTAAAACGCATAAATGCGGGTGTGTTAAAAGCAATCATAAAACATCAATGTTAATACTTTGCTAAGAACTCCCAACATATCTTTGTATAAATAATGCCAAAACAAAACGCTAAAATTACATTATTCCTATTGTGAGGACCCCTGAAAAATTAATGTGCAAATGCTGTGAAAACAAAGAGAGTACTGCCCCTGTGGGCATCTGTCCTACTCTGTGTACTGTATGAATCTAAAGTGCAATGTGCGTATCTGTGAGAAGAGTGCTCATCTGCATATTTATGATATATCATATGCAGAAAAAGTGCCTAGTGCCAATTAAAGCTGATAAGTTATGGGAGATGGTCCCTTATGAACTCATATCCATAAAAAGAAAAGGGAAAGGGGAAAATTCATTTTTCGCGGTTGGGTGGAGTAGCTGCCTATGGTACCTATAAAAACCATAATGGTTTGGTATAGCTATCGGAAATGTATGTCCACTATGTGGCATGGTAGTGGTGAGACTGGAATCAGAGCCAAGTATATAGGTCCTCGGTAGTGTTTAATCCCTGAGGGCTCTTACTGTCTAATTCTAAAATATACTTGGTTTCCAGTCTCCTCAGACTAGCCTCCCTATTGCTACCTCGTCTTTGTGGGGGGATGCAGTCTATCACGAAGTATTTCAAGTGGTCCAGATTTTTATCATGGACCTCATTAAAGTGGCGGGCCACCGGATAGGTTATATCCGAATTTGTTATGGCCCGTAAGTGCTGGAGAACTCTCTTGTGGGCCGGCAGTTTCGTGCTGCCCACGTACCGCAGCCCACAAGAGCACTCCAGCATGTAGATGGCAAATTAAGTTCTGCGCGTGAGGTGTTTGTCGATGGTCTGTAATCTGTCCTTAAATGGTGTGCTGAAGGACGTTTTGCTAGTGCCGAACTTGCATGCTCTGCAAGTTGTGCACCTTACAAATCCCTTACTACCAGTTAGCCAACTGGTACCAGTTTTAATTTCGGGACTACTACTGACCAGAAAGTCACTAGTGCTGGGAGCTTTTGTGTAAGTTATCAAAGGAGACTGGGAAAGTATGTCTCCTAGCCCAGGGTCACTGCGGACAAGATGCCAGTTCTTTTTGATGATTCTAGCAAGGCTATCTTTTTGTTTATTGAACGTCATAATAAGCCTTGGATTACCTGTGTCCTGTCCTGCACTTAGTGTCTGTTTTGCCTTGCTATTGGATGGTTTAAATAGCAGGTCCTCCCTTGTCATTGTTCTAGTACCGCTAATGGCTTTATCAATAGTTGTACTGGCGTATCCTCTAGCCAGGAACCTGGACTTATATTCCTGATGGGCCTCAATAAGGTCCTGTTCATTACTGCAGATCCTGCGTATCCGCAGCATTTCCCCATATGGAATACTGCAGATTGTATGTTTCGGATGGAAACTCATTGAGTGTAATATAGTATTGCCCGCTGTTGGTTTGCGGTGTAACTTGGTGTTTAAGTTACCCTCACTCGTGTAGACCTCAACATCCAAAAAACAAACTGATTTCTCACTGATAGTATGTGTGAAGTGCACATTTATGTTATTGTTGTTTAGTTGCAGGATGAACTCTTCTGCACTGTGTGTATCACCCCGCCAAATTACAAATAGGTTGTCAATATAGCGTACACATTTCATAACATGATTTGCTACGACATCCGCATATGAGGTGGCCACAACCTTCTCCTCCCACCACCCCATATGGAGGCAGGCGTAGCTTGGGGAAAAGCTTGCCCCCATAGCCACGCCTCTTGTCTGATGGTACACCTGTTGCTGGAACAAAAAGTAGTTATTTTCCAGACAAAATCTAGTGAGGTCAACAATCATTTTGTTATGCATATATAGTTCTATTGGCCTGGTGCCCAAGAAATGTTCCAGTGCTCTTATACCATCGCTATGATTGATGGACGTGTATAAGTTAGATACATCCAACGTTAGCAATAGATAATCATCACGCCATTGCACCTCATGTATTTCTTTCAAGAAGTCTGTCGTATCTTGTACATATGATGGCAATGATTTGACTAAGTCTTGCAGAAAAGTGTCAATGTACACCGACACGTTTTCAAGTAGGCTCTGTTTGGCCGATATTATTGGCCTTCCCGGGGGTTTGAACTTGTCCTTGTGTATTTTTGGTATGAAATATATGACAGGTAATATGGGGTAGTCTTTTTTCAGAAATTTATATTCTTCCTGATTGATCATGCCCATGCTTTTCCAAGCCAAAAGTTTTGAGAACAAATCATTCTGTGCTGTTGTGACGATTTGTTTGTTTGCCAACTTATAACAGCTCCTGTCCCCCAATTGTCTCATAGCCTCCTCCAGGTATTGCTGTTTTGGCCATAGGACAACGTTGCCCCCCTTGTACGAATTTCTGATCACTACTGTGTCATTGTTCTGGAGTTTTTGGACCAACTGTTTATATTTGTATTGGTGTGTACTGAGTTTTCTGCTGCTGAGTTAAATTTTGCCATACAGTTTCTTGATCTCTGTTGTGATTTGCTCATTAAAAATATCGATGTTGTCCCTGGGCATGATTGGTACAAAGGTTGATTTCGGTTTAAATCCTGAATTGATTGTGGCAAATGATATTTATTTGTTGCGCATCCATGAGTGTCTGTATAGACTCTAGTTGCTCCTGACTTTCTACATCTCGTTCAAGGGCCTGAAGATTGCGAAGTAGTGTCACATCCGAGACAGCTAGCTTGATGATGTTACCCGGTGAAGAATCCTTAGGTGTGTTTTCAGACTGTTTGTTCTGTCTGAGGAGATGGAATTTTTGCAATTTTAGCTTTCGTATATATTTATAAATGTCCACTCTAGTTTGGGGGTAGTCAAAGTTGTGTTCGGGACAATATGAAAGTCCCAGTGCCAGCAGTTGTTGTTCGGCCTGGTCGAGAACTACGTTGGACAGATTGATGATAGTATTGGCATTTGATGTAGATTGAATTACTTGCTTCGCCAATTTCTGTTTGTCGGTCTCTTGTCCCCTCGTGTTTTGGCGCCTTCTCCGCCTTCTCTCGCGGCGCCTTGCGTTTCTCCTTTGTTTTGCCCCGACTGTGCATTCCTGGGGCGCAGGGTCTGGCGCCTCTGTTCTCGTAAAAAACTCAGTTCTTCACCCAGAGTGAATTTGTTCTTTTTTGCAATCGTTCCTCTTATTTGGCCTGTTTGTAATTCTGCCTCAGATTCCGTATCTACAGATGAGCTCATGTCCGACATCGATGTCGTTAATTGCACTTCTCGACTGGTGCTAGCTGTAGCTCCTGTGTCCGCACTAGATCTTGGATCCTTATGTGAAGCCCTTGCTGCCTCATATTTGCGAGCAAATGTAAAAATTGGCCCCTGATCGTAATCATTCTTATCTCTTTGGAATTTAAATGTTTTCCGTTTCTTTATGATGTCTTCTTCTTTTTTTAAGCGGATAATCATATCTATATATCTATATATATATATATATATATATTACCTACTGGCGGTCGCCAGTAGGTAGTTATAGTTAGGACCTTGTTTCTATTCAAAAAGCGTTTTTTCTTTTGCCAATTTCTTTGGCGCCATTTGACGAATCTTCGCAAAATTTTCAAAACTAATGGCCCGCTCAGGTCAGCTCCTGTCTTGAAAGTTTCGGGGTGATTCGTCAAACGGGGGCCGAGATAAAAGGGGGTCCCAAAATGCATTTTCCCCCTGTTAAAAGCCCGAACTGCTGAAAGGAATTACACCAAATTTGGCAAAAAGGTAGCTCTTGGTTCAGAAAGCGCCCTTTTTTTAAATGGTGTAAATCCGTTCAGTAGTTTTTTAAATATTAAAGGAAAAAGACAATTATATATCTGGGCGGAGCCTCACCACACATCTCATCGTGAGATCTGATTGGCTGTCAGCACTTCAACCAAGAAGTGTTGGCAGCCATCTTGGGACCAATATACATGATAGCACCCCATTAAAATGCATTGTAGTGAATGGAAGGTTTTGAGGGTTACCAAAAGGAGAACGTATAAAGGGTGATAAGACTTTAGTTACATTATAAATCATTTGTTGATGGTACCATACTAATTTTAGGAATTGTGGTGTGTTCTAAGGTGATTTTACCCTGTGAAAAAGCCTTCTGATGGGATTTCATGAATCATGTTTGAGAGAAAACTATTTTCTCATACTTTTCCCATAGAGGTTTGGAAGGTGATCTAGAAGCTAAAATTAGAGCATATTTTCTGTAAATTCACATTATCTTTCTCAGTCATGTGAGAATGAAGTCTAACATTCTCAGTAAAACATGTACATCCAACAAGGGCAGAGACAGTCAGTTGATTCCTTTGTGTTCTACTGCAGCTTCCCAGAGTGTTCTAAAGAACAACTAGAGCGCTAACAGTCTTACTTATGACAAAAGTATGGCACACCTGAAGCCATCTTGATTGGAATAAAGTGGTAACACTTAAAACATTTAATATTAAAAAGGAACAAAATGAGGGGGTTCATTTTGCCATAGAAATTATGATTAGTGCTGCAGAAAGAAAAATTTGGGCACATTTTGAGTGACTTCTCAAATCCTCTTCTATTTCATTAAAAAATTGTGACATGCAGACTGAAACATGCACTTTCAATACCAGCAGCAGACTTCCCTGGTGAGCAGTAGCTTTACTACAGTGATCTAATGAGCAACTAGAGTGCTAACATTCTGAATTTATGGCAAATGTGTGACACATCTGAATGCCTTCTTGATGGAATCAAAGTAAAAAACTGAAAGTATTTCCTACTGAGGAGACTGTAGTAAATGAGGAAATTAGGAAACTTCATAACAAATAAGTCTCCCAAGATGGCCACCAGAGACAAAAGAGCCCAAATGTAGCACTAATATCACCCAGATGTAGCCCACGTATAGCCCAATGACAGAATGTCCCAGAGTGTTCTAAAGAACAACTAGAGCGCTAACAGTCTTACGTATGACAAAAGTATGGCACACCTGAAGCCATCTTGATTGGAATAAAGTGGTAACACTTAAAACATTTAATTTAAAAGGAACAAAATGAGGGGGTTCATTTTGCCATAGAAATTATGATTAGTGTTGCAGAAAGAAAAATTAGGGCACATTTTGAGTGACTTCTCAAATCCTCTTCTATTTCAATAAAAAATTCTGACATGCAGACTGAAACATGCACTTTCAATACCAGCAGCAGACTTCCCTGATGAGCAGTAGCTTTACTACAGTGATCTAATGAGCAACTAGAGTGCTAACATTCTGAATTTATGGCAAATGTGTGACACATCTCAATGCCTTCTTGGTGGAATCAAAGTAAAAAACTGAAAGTATTTCCTACTGAGGAAACTGCAGTAAATGAGGAAATTAGGAAACTTCATAACAAATAAGTCTCCCAAGATGGCCACCAGAGACAAAAGAGCCCAAATGTAGCATAAATATCACCCAGATGTAGCCCACATATAGCCCAATGACAGAATGTCCCAGAGTGTTCTAAAGAACAACTAGAGCGCTAACAGTCTTACTTATGACAAAAGTATGGCACACCTGAAGCCATCTTGATTGGAATAAAGTGGTAACACTTAAAACATTTAATTTAAAAAGGAACAAAATGAGGGGGTTCATTTTGCCATAGAAATTATGATTAGTGTTGCAGAAAGAAAAATTAAGGCACATTTTGAGTGACTTCTCAAATCCTCTTCTATTTCATTAAAAAATTCTGACATGCAGACTGAAACATGCACTTTCAATATCAGCAGCAGACTTCCCTGGTGAGCAGTAGCTTTACTACAGTGATCCAATGAGCAACTAGAGTGCTAACATTCAGAATTTATGGCAAATGTGTGACACATCTGAAAGCCTTCTCGATGGAATCAAAGTAAAAAACTGAAAGCATTTCCTACTGAGGAGACTGCAGTAAATGAGGATATTAGGAAACTTCATAACAAATAAATCTTCCAAGATGGCCACCAGAGACAAAAGAGCCCAAATGTATCACAAATATCACCCAAATGTAGCCCACGTATAGCCCAATGACAGAAGTGTGCAAAACACTTTTTATTTTTGTTTTTTTTATATAGTGCAGACTGGTCAGGTATTGGAGTGCTTTACATGAGCATTGGTTTCATCACACAAGGACAAATTCATTTTGGTTGTAGACGTGGGGAGATTAAGTGATTTGACCAGAATCACAGAATGTCGAGCTGAAGCAGAAACTCCAACCTGGTTCCCCAGTTGCAAAGTCTGCAGCTCTGGAAGTAACACCACATCCTCTCCCTAAGTGCAAAATTTAATCAAGTGGTCAACTGGATAAAAAACATAAAGATAACAAATAATTTAAAAGTGCTTTGTCGCTATTTGAAAACTCAGAAAATATGTCCTCATTTTAGTTTTTTAGAACACTAACCATAATTTCGATGCAAATAAGATCCTCTCATTTCTGTAATTTCTAAAGGAAATGCTCTAGGTATTACAGTTTTGATTACATCAAGATGACGTCAGGCGTGCCACACTTTTGTAATAAATATAGAATGTTAGCAATCTAGTTGTTCATTAGGATACTGTTGAGAGGCAGAGGCCAGGGGCACGGACTCAGAAAATTGAAGGCAGGTAGGAGGGTGCATAGGCAACAATTTGACGACACTGGGCAGGCAGGCAGGAAGGGCAGTGGCAGCACAACAGACTATGGAGGGCAGTGGAAAGGGGGGCTGGGGCAACAAACCAACAATGCAGGACAGGCAAGAGAGGATGTGGCAATATAATAGACCATTGTGGGCAGAAGGAAGAGGCAGTGGTATTCCAACCATACATGCCAACAGACCCGATTCAGCCAGGAAACACCCATTGTTTTTAAGCCCAAATGGGCTTTATTTGATATGTCTCCTGTCTACAATCTCCTCCTTTTCAATGTAAGTCAATGGGGAAAATCAATACCCCAGTTTGTTTTTCAAAATCTCCCTCTTACCAAGTTCAAAATGTTAGCAAGTATGGTACATTGGATCATGGAAGGCAGGATGAATTGGGGTAGGGACATGGACTCGGATAACAGAGGACAGGAGGGACATGGACAGGTGCACCAAACTGACCTTACAGGGCAGGCATCAGGGTCTGCAGCAGCACAATACACCACACAGGGCATGCAGGACGGGAGTGCAGCACAACAATCCATGGAAAGCAATAGGGAGCGGACAGGACCATGCACATGGACAACAGAGAACAGAGGGGA
The DNA here is from genome assembly GCA_963921515.1 of Calotriton arnoldi. Taxonomy (NCBI): domain Eukaryota; kingdom Metazoa; phylum Chordata; class Amphibia; order Caudata; family Salamandridae; genus Calotriton; species Calotriton arnoldi. The sequence goes on from CAWUFW010019322.1 coordinate 23,287, forward strand.
AAGAGGCAATGGCAGCTAGCTGACCATAATGGACAGACAGGAGAGAAAGCTGCAGCATAACGGACGATAAAGGGCAGGAGGGAGGGATCAGGGGCATTACAATGGAACAGACAAGCCAGGAGGGAGGGAATAGGGGTCTGCACATGGAAAACAGAGGGCAGGGGGCAAGGGGCAGGGCAGGAGCAGGAATCTGACCATGGAGGTCAGGCAGGATGGGCACTAGAAGCAAGACACACCATGGAGAGCAACAGTGAGACTATAATGGCATACACACAGACCATGGAGGGAAGGTGGGAGGGGGTCAGGGGCAGCTAGCTGACCACACAGGGAAGGTGGGAGGGGCCGTGGCAGCACAGAAGACCATGCATGGCAAGCAGGAGGGTTAGTGGCAGCACAATGGCCATGATGGGCAAGAAGGAGGGGGCAGGGGCACGCACAAAGGACCGTGGAGGATAGAAGGGAGGGGTAGGAGCTGGGCACAGACAAGAGAGTTCAGGGGAAGGGGCCTCACAACAGACCATGCGGGACAGGCAGGAGGAGCAGTTGCAGCACAACAGACCAGGGAGGGCAGAAGGGTGTGGCAGTAAAATGGACCATGGAGGACAGGAGGAAGGGGATAAGGGCATGAAACGTGGACAGGCAGGGCGGAGGTGGCAGGGACAGGTTACAGTCATCTGACAATGCTAGGCAGGTGGGAGGGGAGTGGCAACTCAACAGAACACTCAGAGTAGATAGGAGGGGCAGGTCCATGAAACATGGTGGGCAAAAAGGATGGAGCAGGGGCATGCACACAGACATCAGGGGACAGGGGGAAGGAGAGTAGGGGCAGCAAGTTAAGCACAGAGGCTAAGCAGGAGGTCAATGATGGGGCATAGAATTGGGCAATGTAGGGCAAGAGGAGTGGACTGGGACATCATGCTAAATGGAGGGCAGTGGCAGCACATCAGACCATGCATGGCAAGAGGGAGACGGCTAGTGCATGGATTCAGACAACAGAGGATAGGGAGGAGGTGGATGGGGCAGCAAGCTAACTGTTCAGAGAAGGCGGGAAGGCCAGTGGCAGAACAACGGCCACACAGAGCTGTAATGAGGGAGCAGGGGCATGGACTTGGACAATGGATGGCAAGGAGGAGGGGAGGCAGGAGCAGCAAGCTTGGGTGGGGGCAGCACAATGCCAGGCCAGGCCCTGCTTCCAACCCCCACCATCCATTGTGATAGGCATCTTACTTAACGTTAAAAAAACCTAGAAATTCTCTGAAAAAAACAAAGATTACAGGGACGTTATAGTTAGACTCAGATTTCACTCGTACAAAACCAGTGAAATTCAGCAGTTATAGTTACCTGAGCTAACTATAACTTACGCCCCGCAATGCACTGCTTATGACTTCAGACATTACATCATTCATGACATGGTCAGTGACATCACTCATGACATCTCAAATGAGCTGTGAATGGAATGGAACTATAATCGCTAGAACTTTATTTAGGGATAGTGTGTGTATATTAACACCCCTTTTTTTCTTTTCTTTCATGTAAGAACCATTGTAATACGCAACATGTCCAGATCAATATGGCCGATAGCCTTTCACTTTAAAGTAATGTGTAGTCCATTGTTTATGTTGATGTTTGCAATCCTAAGTATGTTTATTGTGAACAAGTCACGTTGACGAACATACAGGTACGCCGGTCACGGGAAAAGATATGCTGAAATGACATTGTGTGCATATTAACACTTGTTTTCTTTTCTTTATTGTATCAATTCCTGAATTTTCACATCGTGACCAGGTCAATATGGCCGCCAGCTTTTTGGATTAAAGTAATATGTAGTCCTTTGTTAATGTTGGCAACTGGAGGCATTTGTACATTTAAATAAGGAAGCTACAATGACGTCTTGTATCGTTATCAAGGTTCAGACGAGCCAAAATGCGTGGATCACGTCCTTTGCAGATTAAATACTTCCAAACTACAACCTGAGTGTTGATTCCTTCCTTGTAAGAGTGAGAGGAGATTGAATACATATATATAAAATTCACTGAAAAAACCACAGGTTTCAGGGACGTTATAGTTAGAAATTAGCACTTAAAAAAACTTAGATATTCACAGAAAAAACCACAGGTTTCAGGGACGTTATAGTTTGTCTGACATTTTACTCGTACAAAACAGGAGAAATTCAGCCGTTATAGTTAGCTGAGCTAACTATAACTCACGCCCCCGCAATGCACTGCTGATGACATCACATATTACATCACTCATGACATGGTCAGTGACATCACTGATGACATCTCAAATGACATCACTGATGATATCACTGATGACATCATCCAGTGACTGTGAGTGTTTCTAAAAAGTTTAAGAATGTGATATATATTTATATGATGATTCAGTCAGTGTGTGACTGACTGTATAAGTGAGTGATTATACGTGTCTGGGTGAATGTATGGGTGAGTGACTAATCTGTGTGAATGTCTGTATCAGTCTGTCAGTTGGTGTGTAAGTGGCTGTATGGGTTGGTGAATAGGTACATGAGTGTATATATGGGTTATTGATTGGTTGTCTGAGTACCTGTATGGGTGCCTGAGTGTCTGTGTGTTGTGTGACTACCTGCATGGATGTGTGAGTGGGTGATTCACTTGGTGTTTGGGTTCATGAGTACGTCTGCGAGGGGCTGTATGGGTGAATGAGTGTGCATATGGCTGTGTTGGTGAGTGAATGGATGTCTCAGTGGTATATGTGTGAGTAACTGCATATGTGAATGGTAGTATATGTGAGTGTTGGAGTATATAAGTGACTGTATGTGAATGTGAGTGATTGTGAGAGTGGATGTATGGATGAGTGTGTGCTTGTGTCAGTGATTGTATAAGAGAGTAAGTATGTGTTAGTATCTGTGAATAAGTGAGGTGGTGTGTGTATAACTGTATAGGTGAGTAAATGGCATTGTGATTGACTCTTTGGGTGACTGACTAGGTGTGTGAGTAACTCTATGGGTGAGTGGTGATGTGTGAGTGTCTGTATGGGTATATGAGTGCATATAGTAGTGGCTATATTGATGAGTGACTGCATGTATGAGTGACTGTATGGGTGAGTGAGTGGATGTGTATAAACCTATGAATCAGTGAGTGGGTATGTACTAACTGGTATTGGTGTGTCTATGGTTTTGAGAATGGTAGTCTGTATTTTAGAGTGGGTGTATGAAAGTGTCTTGTGGTTTGTTGCCTGCCTTGTTATGTTGGCCTCGGACTAGCTGCCATGCTGCTTTTCTTTGCGCACGTTACACTGAGCCAGGGCTCTCTCGCCCTTTGCTCTTGCCACGTTCTTTTGCGCTGTCTGCACTTTCTGTCTTTCACCTTTTCTCTTGTTCGATTTGGGCTCAGACTGCACAACATGTACAAGGTCGCATAACAATGTATTTCGGTTCTTCCTGATATGGCCAGTCTCGCGCACCCAGACCTAACATTAGGCGCAAGTAACATGAAACTTTGTGTGCCTTTAATACTGGGGTTTTTACTGGCGCTTAACACACTTGGAGGAATCCTTTCCAGGGAGAAGAGCTGTGATTGTCTGCTGATGTAGTTCTGCATCTAGAGACCGAGGTATGAGGGTTCGCTAGTCAAAGCCCAGAGGTCTTCTATTTTTATAATACACTATCTTACTGCAAGGGGAGGGTGGTAATGTTATTTATACATTTATCCACTGAGTTATGAAATGCTTTCCCCGTTTGTATTCTATGGAATTGTAACCATGCTGCTTATATTATTCATATGCATTATGCTATTAGTACTGACACGTGTACTGTACCTTAGAGCACGTAAGTTGGAATAAACATTTTAACCTATCCAGTGTCTCTTCCTACGCACCTTGTGGACAAGTACGAGTGAGTGACGAAAGAGTGTTCTTGCTTCTGCGAGTCCTGAGATAAAGATACCGTGTTCTGGGTTGTCCAATCATTGGTACTTAGGTGCTAATGGGATGCTAAGCTAGTTGGGTTGGGGTTTTTGGGTGCTACGGTATATGGTAGGCAAACCACTGTATTCCGGGGTCCCATTATCCTGTGCATAGCTCTGTGTATGTGCAGAAACCTTATGACATGGCGCGACCACCGTGGGGCTGCTTATCTGCGAGACGCTTGAGTAGTACTTGTGCTTGTCCACAAAACCCTCGCGTACGCTTCCGGAGGCGTAAGTGACGGTGATACCTCCTATATTGAACGTTTTATAGGTTCTTTCAAGCTTGAAGTTATTAAAAAAGGTTACATAAAAACCCATTTTGTGCTCCCTGTTAGGTTGTCGAATACAATTGTTTAGTTATGGCTGGTGTGGCGATAGCTGCACATAGCCGAGGACCACTCCGAGAACACCTAGGTGTATACGGAGTGCCCGATACTGGGGTCGAGTTGGTCTTTGTGGTTCAAGCCGATCCGGCTTATCACTTTGAAGTGTTTTACACTTGGATCACTTTTGAGGCGGTGGATGCAGGTGATAATCTGTTTCATGAATATAAACTCACCGCTATTCCTGCTGCCTATCGACCCTATACTAATCTTGAAGTGCCTCTCACGGCTTCGCAGCACCGTGTTTGGTTTAATGGCGCCCTCCCACAACCAAATACCGCAGTTCGTTTAGGCCCCTTATCCATTGAGGGGGCCACTTGGCCTGTATTGGCCGGGTATACCCCGCATCCAAATTATCTGGCAATACCGATTGCGGAACTGCGCACTATGCATACCGAACTAGTGCGAGTGCATCGAGCCTTAGTGACATACGTTACAGGTAGCCTACATGGAGCTGCCCCTGTAGTCGCTGGCCAACCAGCTATTGCAGCTGGAGTGACCATAAGTCCTGTCATGGTAAATTCTGTGATGGGCAAACGTCCACAAAACAAGGACGATTATCCTTACTGGCTTGCAGAAAAGTTCGATCAGATAGAAGCGGTGTTTCCACATACATCCCCGGTGGATAAACACCGCATCCTTACGATAAGTTTGCCAAAAGACTTAATCCCCGATTTGACATCATGTGAAAACTGGGGTAAGGTATTCGCAGCAGTTTATTCAAAATGTTTTGGTACTCCTTCCATGACGGTTCTACCCTCTGTAATTAAAAAAGTACAGGATGAGCATGGCCCTGAAGCGGCTGTGGAATTAGGGATGAGACTAGTGGGAGTGTTTGATGTAGTAGCTGAACTGATCCTTGGAAATGTCAAGGGCGATGCAATGAACTTTCAAGTAGCGAATGCTTTGGCTTTAGTCCCAGAGTTGGGCAGGCCTCGCGAATTACCGAAAATTATAGCTCGGGCTTATAAAACAATTGGAAGAAATAGCCTAGGCAACAAGCCTTTTGTAAAAATGCAAACTCAATCGCAACCACAAATTACACAAACAAAAAGTACATCTGAGAAAGATGATAGACCAGTCTTCACTAAAAAGAGTTGGAGACAGAAAAAACAGGGGAAGCAACAAAAGAAGCCGGGGTCGAGAGGCGCTTCCCCAGTTTCGGTTTCTTCTGAACGTACTTATGATTTACGTGATAGGTCGAGAATTAAATCACCAGAAAGGTTTCAGAGCTCTGATACGCGTTCTCCTCGTTCTTCACAGGCCCAGACTTCGTCACAGGCTGGTGGAGGAGGACGGCAAGATAGAGGAAGGGGCCGAGAGGCTCCCCAGGAGCGAGACCAACCTCGACAACAAGTCAGAGGGAAAGCAGAAGACTTTCACCTTCCTCGACCGCAATTTCAGAAGAAAAAGTTGCCGCTGTAACAGCGAAATATGCCACAGACCGTGAGAACGAGACTCCAGAATTGGACGTGGGCAGTGACCCTCCTAGACAGCGCCGCGGAAGTTACCATAGTGCGGGAGGCGCTACGTCCTCATATGGAGGCGACAGCAACTGAAACATTCGTTACTGTAGAGACAGCTGACACGAGAGTGGCACCCCCTGACAGACTTTACAACATAGTCATCCAAATTGAAGGTGACATACCGCGTGAAATAAAAGGGATTTTTTGGGAAAATCTAACCTCTTCATATGACATTTTGTTAGCAGAGGTGGATTGGCCACCCCCATTCGTTTTAGCTGCACATAAAGGAGAGGAGGTAATCCTTCCAAGCTTTTCAAGGCATGTCCCAAAAGACAAAGCTGAAGCACTTGCAGCTGAGTGGGCTGTGTACCTGGCACCAGCGTTATACCGCAACCATGTGGGATGGGATGAAGAATCACCTCCTCATGCAATACCTTTGCAGTCACTACCGCAGCCACAACCCCAATATCCCATCAAACGGCAGGCAAAAGGCCCCGTCTCCGAAATTCTGACACAGTTGGAATATCAGGGAGTAATCGAACCATGCGTATCACCTATGAACAATCCCCTTTTCGTGGTTTCTAAACCCGATGGATCGTACCGCTTAGTTTTGGATTACCGGCATTTAAATTCCCATTGTCGGAACTTTGCGGTACAGAATACACATAGTTCTGCGCTTGTAGACAGTCTTGTTCGTAAAAAATATAAAACGACACTTGACCTTTCAAACGGTTTCTACACGCACAACCTAGCCCGGAGAGTGGTCAATGGACCGCATTCACTTCCGGTGGTAAATTATTCCAGTTCCGGCGTTTACCCATGGGCTACAAAAATAGTCCGGGTATATTCGCCGCCCGTGTTGTTTCTTTGTTAAATGACATTGATCAAGACGCATGTTCGTACGTAGATGACATCTATCTGACAGACGACGAGTTATATCAGCATCTGTCCCGTGTGGACCGCATTATTCTTGAATTTGCGGAGCAGGGTTACAAATTTAACTTTGCTAAGTCACACATTGCTGAATTTACCGTTCTGTTCTTGGGCTATGAGCTCAATAACGAAGGTAAGGGCTTAGCCCCCATTTCTTGGAAAAATGTGCACATTTGTGCCCCCCAAATACTCTGAAGAAACTTCAGTCTTTGCTGGGTTTTCTGAATTTCGGGCGTACTTACATTCCCGAATATGCCCAGCGTATCAAGCCTTTGTATGCTTTGATACAACCTACTTATTCAAGGTCTTGCTGGCTGCCTGAGCATACCTCGATTCTGCAGTCTTTGCAGACAGACCTATTGGAGTCTAAATATCTTTTGACTCGTGATAACCACACAAACCTGGTGATTAGAATAATTCCGGGGCGGTGGGATTCACGTACTTAACCTTTAATGAAGGTGATACAGTACCCATCGCATACAAGTCGCATCTGTACACTTCCGCTGAATTGCGCTTTACATCTGTCGAAAAAGTTCTAACTGCAGTGCAAATGGCGATTCTAAAAGAACGCGCACTGGCACAGGGAAAGCGAATTCTGGTGGTAACACCCTGTCCTGCCCTAGAGGCAGTAACAAAGGCAAGTGTACCGAACTCAAAAGCAATGCATCCCCGTTGGATACAATGGGCTACATCCTTGACGTCTTCGGACGTCACTTTTGTTTTTGATTCTTCTCTTCAGACTCAGGAGTTTTTGCAGTATGAATTCGTTCATCCTCCTCCTTTGTTTTTACTACCGCTTGAGGATTACAAATGTGTGATCTACACCGATGGTTCGGCGCAACCGGCCACTGGGTCCAAGCACGCTTATTCAGCTGCATGTGCTATTGTTGCGGGTTCCTTTGTGAATGGAACGTTCAAATCCTCTGTAGTGCACACTCGCACACTTGGAGATAGTACCGCACAATTGGCCGAGCTGCATGCATTGCTACTTGCACTTGAGTTCGCTTCTCAGGATGAGACAACTCTTATTGTATGTGATTCCTTCTACTGTGTACAGTCTTACAATGACAATCTGTTTTTCTGGTCGAAAAATGACTACAAGGACGCAAAAGGGAGCACAATTAAGCATAAAATGCTTTGGGTTCGAGTGGCAGAATTGCAACAACGTCTGCCCCTCACACAGGTGGTTCACACCTTAGGCCATCAGCGGGTGGGCGCACACGCTATTGGTAACGATCTGGCAGATGAGGCTGCCCGTTCAGCAGTAGTCACGTGTTCAGTAGCAGCGGTTACCAGGTCCATGTCTAAAATTGACTCTGTTATTCTAGCAGCTATTGCTGCAACCAAGGAAGGTGATAATTACCCTACAGGTTTCCCTTCCAAGTATTCTTACAAGTTAAGTCCCGAACAGGTTCCTTATGTAACAATACCTGACGTTGGAGATCGGCTGATCCCCAACGCGGACCGCAGGAGTGCCTTGATATCAGCTGCACACGAAGGCATGGCTTCTGCTCATGCAGGTGTGTCAGCTACAGTTTCCATCTTGCAGCAGCGTTATTGGTGGCGTGGATTGTATAAAGACACCCGTGCTTTCGTGCTTTCCTGCGACGTTTGTCAACAGATTAAGCCTTCCACGGTAACACGCCCTCCACAAACCCCGCTCTGCATTGCTAACAGACCCTTTGGGTGTGTTTACTTGGATCACTGCGGTCCATTCTCATCAGACACTGCCTATAAATATATCTTAGTAGCAGTGGACTCGTGCACACGGTTCCTCTGGGTCTGGCCACAACGTAGTGCTGACGCTCGAAATGTAATCAGGGATTTGCGTGTCTTTGTGGGAATTTTCGCATGCGGCACCTTCCATTCGGACCAAGGTCCAGCGTTTGCCTCTAGGGCTTACAAGGATGCAATGGCTTCGCTTGGGGTGCGGGTGAAATTTTCGTCTCCGTATAGGCCTGAGGGCAACTCTATCGTTGAACGAATGAACCGTGACTTAAAGCAATCCTTAACAGCTAGAGTTATAGGTACTGGCTGGCCCACTTGTATACCGTTCAACGTGCACTTAATAATCTCCCTAGAAGACCTCTGGGTGGGCGGACCCCATACGAAATGCTCTTTGGCATAAGAATGTTTGTGCCTGACCTTGAGGGTCCAGACATCGCGGCGCAATCCGCCAAGTTTGATGTAGATAACCATTCTGCTATGTTACAGGACTTACAAGAAGCCCGAGACAAACTTGCAACTACACATTTGCCTTCAGCCACAGATCCTGCGTTGCAGATTCCGGTAGCCGGCTGGCTTCCAAAGGTTGGAGAACTGGTTCGAGAGAAGGTTGAAAACAAAAAAGAATTCGGCCCCTCTTTTCGTGCACCGGTTCCAGTTCTGGGCTTGAAGGGAACACGTACAGTCATTTTACCACCGCTTCCTGGTCGCAAGGAGAACAGATACATCTCAGTGGAAAATGTCAAGCTACAGCGCCTGGCCGATCCTGAATAGTGTCACACCAGCGGTCTCTTGTCCTGCCATTTATCGGACATATGTTCGTGGCCCATCTACACGAACGGTCGCTGATACTGTAATTGAGATGGTTGACTTGCCTGAAACTACAATTGATCCCCAACTCTCCACCAATATCGACGAGGACGAGTATACTTATCCTGCATCTGAATCGGTGGCACATCAACCAACAACGCCACTTGGCCCGACTCGTTATTCCTTTGATTCGGATTCCACCTCTTCAAAAGTCCCATCCAAGTTCAGTATTTTTGTATCCTGGTTTAGAGACAATTTTTTGATTCCACCCTGGACATACATCTGGTTGGTACTTTTCTTGATTTTTTTGTTCATGTCCATTGGCTTTGTCACAGTGTTTTTTCTACTAATCAACGGTCACTATTTACCTGAACGCTCTGCTGTAGACTATGTTTCTGGAACTTTGGCTCCTCATTCCTCGTCTCACATCATGAAGCGTGACCACACATTTGTGAACATTTCAGCTTTTCCAGTTGCTGATGGCATCGTATGGGATGCAGTGAACTATCAAATCCATGGTCCGACGGAAATTATTAATGTACCTAATGTCCTTCGTGTTTCAATGGGTGATGTAGTACAAAATAATATTCATTCTGATGATTGGGATGTGCATGCCGTTGAAGCATTGTTTGCCGATTTAAAATATTATGCATCTTTTAATGCTGAAGATTTATATATGAATTCTGCGAATTATGCCGATTTGTATTGTCACCAACATTGGGGTAATCATTTTCTCCATAAGCCAAGTGCCCTGCGTAGTTCTGTTAACTACACCCAATGGGAACATTGTCCAAACCCCTTGCCAGGTAGCTCACAAACTCTTCGAAATAAGTTTACCTATTTTACTGATTTTAATCGGTCGAACCCTGCATCCTATTATTTTAGACTTAATACCACATCAACTCAGAAAATTATGTTGACACATACCAAATTGCTTTATTCGGGTTCCTTTTTAAGTGCCCTAGCTGTGGGTGGTTATGAGTACTGGGAGGATACAATAGATTTGAAATCTATTTGGGGCTCCAAGCCATGGCAGGTACAGGGAACCGAGGCGTTGCATCGTGCTTGCCTCACCCCTACCCAAATTATGTTCCTAAATGCTTCCATCTATCAAACTACGTGTTGGGGCTTAGCTACCACTAAACAATTGAACTCGCCCTCAATTCCATCCCTGTCGAGTTTTCCCAATGATAGCTCACGTTTTAACCTGTCCCTGACGACCCTACAGGCTCTATTACAGAATAATTCATTTAATGTTTCTGAACTGGATCCGTCACCCTGGTTGGTATGGCCTATATCATCTAATGCATGTCAAATGCGTTTTCACGACTCAGGTACTAGATACACACAGGATAGGCCTGATCCGAGATTTACTGCTTCTCGTACTGTCACTACATATTCTGTAGGTAAATTATGCAAACAATGGCTGCAACATTCGTCCCTTGATTCTGTTAAACAACATTTGTCCCTCCTTTCAGGCAATATTGATCTGTCCGACTTTGTTTTGGGACCTCGTGGTCCCCGACCTAAAAGATTCATTTATGAGACATATAATGAACTCTGGAAGCTATCACAAATGGAAGCTGCTTCCCGTCTTCGGGAAATAGATCAAGCAAATTTGGAAAAGGTGCTTGCTGTTGTTGACAATAGTATTAATACCCTGTCTTCTCGCATTTATACTTTAGAGAATATTGTGTCCTCTGTTGTTGATATTGTACAAGATGATGTTTCTGTGTTATATCATGGTCAGAATCAATTGCGTTCAGTTATGCAGTTTGCATGGACTTTGCAAACGCTCAAGTTAGGTAAAGTTCCTTGGCATTTTTTGAACACCTCTGCCTTGTTTCTACCTTTTAACTTAACTGACAAACAGCAATTTATGTCCATGAAAGATGCAACTTACACTCTATTACATATCGAAAAGATGGATCCTTTGCCGTTCTCTGTTGCAGAACTCGATTCTGCTGTGTGGCTAGTTCATGGGGTTATCGCTTTACCTTTTTCCTTGTTTGAATTTGACTCGTGCATGAAACATTATCCTGTGGGCCGTTACCGGCCCTTGGGCAGTGCTTTCCTGCATGAACTCTGGTCCTTGCCTTTCATGTATAAATGCCTTCGGGACGGCAAGGAAGTCTTTCTCACGGGGGAGTACTGCGACTCGACTATGGGTCATTCGCTTATTTGTAAACACATTAAATTGCATGGCTCATGTAGCGTTTCCGCTCCTAATCTTGCTTGTGTGCTGAAAGGTATTCCTGCTCCTGTTATTTCTCCTACTTTCACTCTCCTTTCCAATGGTAGTTATTTACTTTTAAATAACGAAAACTGTTGTGGCCTGCAGGCTGGCATTCCTTACATTGTAACAGTTTCGCACAGGGTTGTCTGCTGCAAAAATGTGCTTTTTCCTCCCCCTCATGGCAAGGTTGATATCTCTATTTGGCCTTCCATCCCTACCATGGAGGCAGATTTCAATAGACTGAGCAGAATAAAGGCACTATTATTAAACGAGGAAGTTATGCTCACGTCCGCCCGGGAGACATTCATTCTCCAGGTGGCGAGTACCCACAGTGAAATACAGGCCCTTTTGAACACTAATCTCCCCCAACATTTTGGGGAGTTAATTCATCGTATTTTTAACGCATCTAACACAGAAGGTCTGGTACACTTTTTTAAAGTCGTGGGGTCTGGTTTGGTGTCCTCCTTCCAAACTATTTTTGGTGTCATCCCGGCGTTTATTCATTCTATTTTTTCCAGCGTCTTTGGCGGTTTCCCGTTGATCATCGCCTTGGCGGCTGGTGTCCTGTTATTAATTTGTTTTATGCGCAATGGCTGCTCCCCGATGGGACCTGCTCGATCCAGAACGCCTCCAGCTGCTTCGTGAGCGCCTTTTGGCTGGTTTTGGTGTCTTGCCATTGGCGACACTGAGTGTGTCATATACTCTTTCCTTTCGCTTTGCGTATTTCACTTGCGTGCAACCTGTAATGACTTGCATCCGCTGTCCTTTCACCTGGACCTTGGATTATTGCCTCTCCAATTCGTCATTGTCTGTTCCGGATTTTGTTCAGTTGATTGGTCCCTTAGAGGCCCATGAGCAGGACTGTTCCGTTGCCGGCTGTATGGCGCGTGTGGCTGCACTGGGGATTTTGGCGCAATGGGATATCTGGGCGGCTGCCCAGGATCTCCTACAACAAAGCTGTTTCGTTTATCACGCAAGTTGTCCCGCATTGCTTTTGGATGCTCCCTCTGCTGAGGAGCATTCCTGCTCTTTGATCTCATGGATTGGATGGCATCTATGTTTTTTGACGATTCCAATGATGCCCTTTTGGAGGGTATGGCTTTTTTCTGCACTTACACTTTCATGGATTGACTTGTTCTTCGCCGTTTGGGCGCTCCCTGTGCTCTGCTGACAATTTTTTGTTTGCCCTCTGTCTTGGACGCCGGACTGACCAGGGAGGGTGTCTTGTGGTTTGTTGCCTGCCTTGTTATGTTGGCCTCAGACTAGCTGCCATGCTGCTTTTCTTTGCGCACGTTACACTGAGCCAGGGCTCTCTCGCCCTTTGCTCTTGCCACGTTCTTTTGCGCTGTCTGCACTTTCTGTCTTTCACCTTTTCTCTTGTTCGATTTGGGCTCAGACTGCACAACATGTACAAGGTCGCATAACAATGTATTTCGGTTCTTCCTGATATGGCCAGTCTCGCGCACCCAGACATAACATTAGGCGCAAGTAACATGAAACTTTGTGTGCCTTTAATACTGGGGTTTTTACTGGCGCTTAACACACTTGGAGGAATCCTTTCCAGGGAGAAGAGCTGTGATTGTCTGCTGATGTAGTTCTGCATCTAGAGACCGAGGTATGAGGGTTTGCTAGTCAAAGCCCAGAGGTCTTCTATTTTTATAATACACTATCTTACTGCAAGGGGAGGGTGGTAATGTTATTTATACATTTATCCACTGAGTTATGAAATGCTTTCCCGTTTGTATTCTATGGAATTGTAACCATGCTGCTTATATTATTCATATGCATTATGCTATTAGTACTGACACGTGTACTGTACCTTAGAGCACGTAAGTTGGAATAAACATTTTAACCTATCCAGTGTCTCTTCCTACGCACCTTGTGGACAAGTACGAGTGAGTGACGAAAGAGTGTTCTTGCTTCTGCGAGTCCTGAGATAAAGATACCGTGTTCTGGGTTGTCCAATCATTGGTACTTAGGTGCTAATGGGATGCTAAGCTAGTTGGGTTGGGGTTTTTGGGTGCTACGGTATATGGTAGGCAAACCACTGTATTCCGGGGTCCCATTATCCTGTGCATAGCTCTGTGTATGTGCAGAAACCTTATGACAAAAGCTTATATTAGGGTGTGAGTAGGTGCGTCAGAGAATAAGTGGATGATGCCATCAGTGATGTCATTTGAGATGTCATCAGTGATGTCATCAGTGATGTCACTGACCATGTCATGAGTGATGTAATATGTGACGTCATCAGCAGTGCATTGCGGGGGCGTGAGTTTTATATATATATATATATATTCACTGAAAAAAACATAGGTTTTAGGGACGTTATAGTTAGAAATTAGCATTTAAAAAACCTTAGAAATTCACTGAAAAAACCACAGGTTTCAGGGACGTTATAGTTAGAAATTAGCACTTAAAAACCTTAGAAATTCACTGAAAAAACCATAGGTTTCAGGGACGTTATAGCTAGTTGGACATTTCACTCGTATAAAACCAGAGAAATTCGGTTGTTATAGTTAGTAGAGCTAACTATAACTCGCGCCCCCGCAATGCACTGCTGATGACATCACATATTACATCACTCATTACATGCTCAGTGACATCACTGATGACATCACTGATGGCATCTCAAATGACATCACTGATGACATCACTGATGACATCATCCAGTGACTGTGTGTTTCTGTAAAGTTTAAATATGTTTTATATATATAAATGCCAAGGTGTGTTGAAGTATGAGTGGGTGTATGAGCGTCTGAATAGATGATTTAGTAGGTGCGTGAGTGACTGAATAAGTGAGTGATTAAACTTGTCTTACTGAATGCATGGGTTAGTGAGTAAACTGTGTAAATGTCTGTATCAGTCTGTCAGTTGGTGTGTAAGCGGCTGAATGCTTTGGTGAGTAGCTAAATGAGTGTCTATATGGGTTATTCATTGGTTGTCTGAGTATCTGTATGGGTGCCTGAGTGTCTGTGTGGGTGGGTGGGGGGTGTGTGACTCTGTGCATAGATGTGTGAGTGGGTAATTCACTGGGTGTATGCGTTTATGAGTGCATGTGTTAGGGAGTGTATGGGTGAGTGAATGTACGTATAGCTGTGTTGGTGAGTGAATGGATATGTTAGTGGTATATGTGTAAGTAACTACATATGTGAAAGGCAGTATTTGTGAGTGTTGGAGTATATAAGTGAGTATATGTGACAGTGAGTGATTGTGACAGTGGCTGCATGGATAAGTGTGTACTTATGTCAGTAATTGTTGAAGACAGTACGTATCTGTATGAATAAGTGACGTGGTGTGTGTATAACTGTATAGGTGAGTAAATGGCAGTGTAATTAATTCCTTGGGTGACTGACTAGGTTTTTGAGTAACTCTTTGGGTGAGTGGCAGGATGCAGCTCCCCTTGCCCAAAAGCAATCCTGCTTTGCTTCATTGAAGCGAGAGGAGGTTATCCTGCTCTCGCTTCAATGAACCAAAGCAGTGTTTGCTATGGCAGGGCGGGAGCCATGCTCTCGCCCTGTCATAGAAAACAGCAATGTCCTGGGGGTGGGCACCCCAGGACATTGCAGGAGCCGGCCCTGGGGGGTGGCGGTCCCCAGAGCCATCAAGGGCTCCTGGAGGGGAGCCGCGTGACCCCCCTCCCTTCATTTACATAGCCCCGGGGAGGTGGTGGTCCCCGGGGCTGGGGGTTTGTAACAGACCCCCGATTTTGAATAATTAGTGCCCCGGGGAGGTGGTGGTCCCTGGGGCTGCGGGGGGGCCATGTGCCCCCGTACATAATCAAATAAAGCCCCAGGGAGGTGGCGGTCCCTGGGGCTTGGGGGGGCCTGGGAGCCCCCCCAAAACCAATTAAAGAAGCCCCAGGGAGGTGGCGGTCCCCGGGGCTGCGGGGGGCCGCGTGCCCCGCACATATAATTTACATAGCCCCGGGGAGGTGGTGGTCCCCGGGGCTGCGGGAGCCCCCGCAGGCCCCCGCTATTTAATTTCAGCATTGCCCCCGGGACCTGGCCCACCCGGGGGCTCATTAAAATGTAGCACGGGAGTCCGCACTTCATTTTTTAACAATTTTATCGGCAGGATTCGCGCACCCAGTGCAAATTCTGACGATTTAAAAAAAAAAAAATGCTTTTTTTGGCCCTGGGGGTCCCTGTGGGACCCCTGAGCAGGCCTAGGGGGTCAGGGTGTTTCTACCCTGCCCCCTTTATTTGTTTTTCACCTTTTTTTCACCCTTTTTCTTGTGACTCGGTCACCGAGTCACAAGATGGCTGCCAACACTTCCTGGTTTGGAGTGTTGGCAGCCAATCAGAGTGAAGCTCGTGCCCGGGAGGGTTCGCGACTCCTCCTCGGTGCTCAGATATCGAAAGTTTTCTTTTTTTATTTTTCTCAGGAACTACTGAACGGATTTACACCATTTGAAAAAAAGGTCGCTTTCTGGACCAAGACCTACCTTTTTGCCAAATTTGGTGTAATTCCGTTCAGCAGTTTGGGCTGTAGCCTGTTCCAATTTTTCCTATGGAAATTAACATGGAGAAAACGTGTTTTGGGAGCCCCCTTTTTTTTCGGCCCCCGCTTGACGAATCACCCCGAAACTTTAAAGACAGGAGCTGACCGGAGCACTCCATTAGTTTTGAAAAGTTCGAGAAGATTCATCAAACGTCGCCAAAGATATTGGCAAATCAAAAAACGCTTTTCCTATGGAAACTAGGTCCTAACTATAATTACCTACTGGTGACCGCCAGTAGGTTATATATATATATGTGTGTGTGAGTCTGTGTGTATATATATGTGTATATATATATATGTGTGTGTGTGTGTATATATATATAAATATATGTGTGCGTGTATATATATACATAGTCACCAGTAGGTAGTTATAGTTAGGACCTAGTTTCCATAGGAAAAGCATTTTTTGACTTGCCTACATCTTTGGCGCCGTTTGACGAATTGTCACAAACCTTAAAAAAAAAGTGCCCTCCTGAGTCTTGTTGTGCAATGAAACCTTTGGGGTGATCCGTCAAGTGGTGGCTGAGAAAAGGGGGGGTCAAAAAACATGCGTTTCCCACGTTAATTCCCATAGGACCTTTAGACAGGACTACAGCCTAAACTGCTGAATGGAATTAAATCAGATTTGGCAAAAGCTAGATGTTGGTTCAGGGAAGTCCCTTTTTGTTATTTGGTGTAAATCTGTTCAGTAGTTTTTGAAATGTTAAGGAATACCCAAATTTGTGTATCTAGGGACACAGAGGATCTGCAACCCCTCCCGATCTCGTGCTGAGATCTGAATTCAAACCAGGAAGTGTTGGCAGGCCTCTTGTGACTTGGCTTGAACTGAGTCACAGAATTTTTTTTTTTTTTAAAAGAGAAGGGTGCAGGGTAGGAATACCCTGACCCTATAGGCCTCTTTGGAGACTCCCACAGGCACCCTGCAGGTCTCATAAAATTATTTTTGTAACATTTTTGGCTCCCTTTCTCCACCACTCTGCAAACACGCCTCCTGATGCACAACTGGTTGGGGGACACGGTCCACTTGGCAGTTGAGGGACCTTGGGGGCCAGCTACCCCTCCTGTTACCTCGAATAAGTCCAACACAGCAAAATTGCAGAGAGGTGGTTGGAGGTCATGCCTCCTTTCTCCACCACTCTGCAAACATGCCTCCTGGCCCACAACAGGTTGGGGGATGAAGTTCCCTTGGCTGCTGATGGTCTTTGGGGGCCAAGTACCCCTCCTGTTACCTCCAGTAAGGCCAAAAAATCAGAATTGCTGAGAGGTGTTCAGAGGACACACCCCCTTTCTCCACCATTCTTCAAAGGTGCCTCCTGGTGCACTTCTGGTTGGGGGATGCAGTCCTCTTAGATGCTAAGGGTTCTCTGGGGTCCAGAAGCCCTCCTGTTACCTCTAGTAAGTCCGACACAGCAGGATTTCTTAGAGCTGATCAGAGGCCCCACCCCTTTTCTCTACCACTGTACAAATGTGACTACTAGTTAAAAACCCATGGAAATTCACTTAAAAAAACAAAGGTTAGAGGGACGTTACAGTTAGAAAATAGAATTTAAAAAAGCTTAGAAATTCACTGAATAAATGAAAGTTTACAGGGACATTATAGTTAGGATCAGATTTCACTTGTACAAAACCAGTGAAATTCAGCAGTTATAGTTACCTGAGCTAACTATAACGTATGCCCCCGCAATGCACTGCTTATGACCTCATATATTACATCACTCATGACATGGTCAGTGACATTACTGATGACATCACTCATGACATCTCAAATGACATCACTGATAATATCATCTACTAAACCACTCACACACCCACTGACATCCCCATACAACCTCTTGTACACCCACTCACACACCCACACAACTACTCACATACCCATTCACAGACCTATACCAGTACTCACCCAATCACTCACTCCTCCATAGAGGTACTCACACACCCACATACTCACTCATACAGCCACTCACACAGCAATTCACTCACCCATTCAGCCACTTATACAACCAGTCACTCACCCATACAGGCAGTCACATAGCCACACACTCACCCATACAGCTACTCACACACCCACTTATTTACCTACACAGTCATTGACACACTCACTCACTCACCCAACAAGCCTCTCAACACAGCCACTCACTTACCCATGCAAGCACTCACACACTCACTCACACACCCACACAACCACATACATACCCATTCAGACATCCATATAGGCACTCACACATTCGCTCACTCACCCATACAGTCACTCACATACCAACTCACTTAATCAAACACCCACTCAAACAGCCATTCACCTTCTTGTCAAGGACCATGGTTCAAGAATTAAAGAGCTCTAATGGCAACGTTTGTGTCTGATCCCTCAGAAATCTTTCAAGTTAGCCAAGGGCTTTTTCCACCAACACCAATCTCTACAAGTCTTTGGCTCAGGATAGAGCGTGAGATGGTGTTGAATGCAGCAGATAGCTTGAGTGATACTAGAGTCATCAAGGGAGAGGCTGATGGTGTCTAGAATAGCCACCAGCTCCATTTCTGTGATATAGGAAGCATGAAAACCTGACTGGGAGGGGACTAGCAGCAAGTGGCTTTCTGAGAAATACATGAGCTATTTGTTAACCAGAGTCTCCATTATTTTGTCAAGAAAAGGGAGCAACTATATTGTTCTATAGTTACCAAGCTCTACTGGGTCTGCTGTGGGTTTCTTTAAAAAACTCTAAAATGACTGGGGTTGAGTGTGTGAAACGTTTCAGCGCTCTGTCCATTATCTCCTTGTGTTTGCTTTGCTCGCCCTAAGTTTGCAGGGTATGCCCAGACATGTGTCCCTTGCTCACTTTTCCAATGGATTCAAGCTAGCCTGGCTGATGAGAGGTGTTACCCCGAAACCAGTCCCAGGATGCTTGCTTCCGGTCCAGGGAAGACCTGGCCTTGCAGTTTGGGCTGGACTGTTCCCATGAGGAATAGAGTCAAGACTGATTTGCATATGGCTGGGTCTGAAGTGGAGTGGTGAAGTGAGCTAAAGAACGATGATGGATTTAACCCAGATCAAATAGTGACTGGAGGTGAGTGTCTGAAAAGTTTCTGCGCTGCGTCCGTCATCTCCTTGTGTTTGCTTTGTTTGTCCTAAGTTGGCAGGGTGTGTCAAGACGTAAGTCCCTTGCTCACTTTGCCACTGGATTCAAGCTAGCCTGGCTGATGAGGGATGTTACCCCGAAACCGATTATAGGATGCTTGTTTCCGGTCCAGGGAAGCCTAGGTTGGCAGTTCGGGCTGGACTGTTCCCATGAGGAAGAGAGTCAAGACTGATTTGCATATGGCTGGGGTGGCGAAGTGAGCTAAAGAAGGATGATGGATTCATCCCAGATCTAATAGTGACTGGGGGTGAGTGTCTGAAAAGTTTCAGTGCTCCGTCCAACATGTCCATGTGTTTGCTTTCTTTAAAATAGATCTGACCTGGGCTGATTTCCATTTTATAGGAAGGATTTCGTGATCACAGACTGATTATGCAGACCAGTTTTTGTGCGGAGAAGTGCTGGGGCCAGGATCGCCATGATGTAGGGAGGAATGGGACCTTCTGGTGAGCCTGATTTGATCTTATTTGTCAAGATCAAGACTTGCTCGGGGTGACTAAATCTAAATTTTCCAGAAGGGTGTGGTGATTAGTGGCTGAGGAGGCAAGTGAGGCAGGTCCTTCCTGTGTGACACCATTTGAAAGGGTGTGGTAGACTTTGGAGATTTTATCTTCAAAAAGTCCAATAGATCAATGCTGAGAGACTGGGGTGCTGGAATGGGGGAGGTGCAAGCAGAGGTTTTAGTGAATTCCTTTAGAATCTTATATAATTCTTTTGTTAAATTTCCTGCATTGTTGATTCTATCCACTATAGGGGCTTTCTTGCTTCTCTAATGTTTTTATGATAGGTGCCTAGAGCTGCTATAAGTTGGTTTTTCCCAGAGGAATTTAGTGGTTCTCCAATTCTGTTCCAACTTTCTACTTGCTGCTTTTTCTATTTTTATGAACTTCAAATGCCAAAGAGAAATGTCTTTTATTTGTTTTAGGGTGACTAAGCTTTGCAGGAATTATGGCATCTAATGAGGGTGAAAGGGCACTCTAAATCTTCTAGAGAGAGATTGTTATCTGAGTGCGGGTGGAGGATTGGGGGGAGAAGTACAGCGAAAAGGATAGAAGTGATACCTTCCTCCACGGTCTCATCATTCAAACCCAGACGTTTTTGCCTGGTAATGGGCAACACCTCCCCAGTGGACAATATGAGCGATATCTGGTGTAGACCTCAATCAAACTGGGATTGAGCACACCAAGAAATGGAAGGAAGACCCAGTGGAAAATACATCTGTCAATGACAGGAGAGACCCATTTGAAGTGCATGAAGGGCCTGCCCACACACCCCATGGCATCTAGTCAAGATTAGTAAATCACCACCCAAAGCTCAAGCAACATTGTCCTGTTAGACATTCAACACTACCAGCATCAGTTGGCAACTGATCAAGAAATACTGTTAAATAAAGGCATATAGAGTCTTCAGTCAGGGAAAATGTAAGTTACCTGAAGTTCCTTTACATGAATGTTTATAATTAAGCAGATTACTTTGTTATGATTTTTGTTTCATTTATATTAAAAGTATGTTTTTGTTTGTTGATAAGAGATCAATGTAGTTTTATAAAGTATTTTTATGCAATCCTGCTTGTGACTATGGCAGGAGCCAGGCATCCAACAGCTACAATAGCTGTGGTCTTATGGTCATTAAGGACTTCATTTAGGCAAAATAAATCAACATTAAAATTAAGTTAATGCCTCTCAAAGTGTTTATTTGGACAGTGCAAATCGAAAAATAGAAATGTACTGTCATAGGGTTTCTGCACATACAGAGCTATGCACAGGATTATAGGACCTCGGAATATAGTGGTGAGCCAACCATATGCCTTAGCACCCAAAACCCCAACCCAACTAGCCTTAGCGTCCCATCAGCACCAATGTGCCAATGTTTAGACAACCCAGAACACGGTATCTCTCTCCAGGACTCGCAGAGGCAAGAACACTCTTTCGTATCACTCGTACCTGTCCACAATGTGCGTAAGAAGAGTCACTGTATAGGTCAAAATGTTTATTCCAACTTACGTGCTCTAAGATACAGTACACGTGTCAGTGCTATTAGCATAATGCATAGAAATAACATAATCAGCATGGTTACAACTCCATAGAATACAAACGGGGAAAGCATCTCATAAAGCAGTGGATATATGTCTATCTAACATTACCACCCTCCCCGTGCTGGAAGCTAGTTTATTATAAAAATAGAAGACCTCTGGGCTTTGACTAGTGAACCCCCATACCTCAGTCTCTAGATGCAAAACTACATCAGCAGACAATCATAGCTCTTCTCTCTGGAAAGGTTCTCTCCATCTGTGTGCTAGTGTAGACTAACTACAATATTAAAAGCAGCTGTACATAGTGTTATGTCTAGGTGCTAGGGACTGGCCAAATCAGCAAGAACAAGAAGACGCTGTTATTCGACCTTGTACATGTTGTGCAGTCTGAGCCCAAATCGAACAAGAGAAAAGGTGAGAGACAGAAAATGCAGACAGCACTAAAATAACTTGGCAAGAGCAGAGGTCGATAGAACGACGGCTCAGAGTAGCGTGTGCAAAGAAAAGCAGCATGGCAACCAGGCCTAAGACAACATATTAAGGGAGGCCAGGGGACCACAAACCACAAGACACCCTCCCCTGGACAGTCCAGCGGCCAAGATTAAAAACGAAGACAGAGTTCCAAGCACCTGAGCAGAACAGAGGCAGTTCACTAACAGTGAACGTCGAATCAATCCAAAAACGTGCAAGTGCAGAAAAAGGCAATACCGTCCAAGAGGACATCATTGGAATCGTCAAAAAACATAGACGCCATCCAGTCCAACAGTTCAAAGCTGCAGGAATGTTCCTCAAAGGATGGAGCACCCAAAAGCAATGCGGGACAGCTTGCGTGATACTCAATGTAGCTTTGTTGTAGGAGATTCTGAGCAGCCGCCCAGATATCCCATTGTGCCAGAATCCCCAGTGCAGCCGCACGCATCATAAAGCCAGCAACGGAACAGTCCCGTTCATGGGCCTCCAAGGGACCCACCAACCGAACAAAATCCGGAACAGACAATGACGAATTGGAGAGGCAATAATCCATGGTCCATGTGAAAGGACAGCGGATGCAAGACATCACGGGTTGCACGCAAGTGAAATACGCAAAGCGAAAAGAAAGGGTGTAGGACACACTGATAGTCGCCAAGGGCAGAACATCGAAGCCAACCAGAAGGCGCTCACGGAGCAGCTGGAGGCGTTCGGGATCTAGAAGGGCCCAGCGGGGAGCAGCCATTGCGCAGAAAACAAATCAACAGCAAGACACCAGCCGCCAAGGCGAGAATTAATGGGAAACCACCAAAGACGCTAGAAAAAATAGAATGAATGAATGCCGGTATCACACCGAAAATAGTTTGGAAGGTGGACACCAGGCCAGACCCCACAATCTTAAAAATGCACTAGACCTTCAGTGTTTGATGCGTTAAAAATACGATGAATCAACTCCCCAAAATGTTGTGGGAGGTTGGTGTTCAAAAGGGCCTGTATTTCACTGTGGGTACTTGCCACCTGGAGTACAAATGTCTCCCGGGCGGAAGTGAGAGTAACTTCTTCATTTAACAATAAGGCCTTTATTCTGCTCAACTTATTGAAATCTGCCTCCATGGTAGGAATGGAAGGCCAAATAGAGTTATCAACGACGTCGTGAGGGGAGGAAAAAGCACATTCTTGCAGCAGACAACTCTGTGGGAAACCGTAACAATATACGGAATGCCGGCCTGTAGGCCACAACAGTTTTCGTTATTTAGAAGCAGATAGCTACCGTTAGTAAGCAAAGTAAAAGTAGGAGAAATAGCGGGAGCAGGAATACCCTTTAGCACACATGCAAGATCTAACTGAAACACTACAAGCTCCGTGCAATTTAATATGTTTACAAATAAGCGAATGACCCACAGTTGAATCACAAGACTCCCCCGTGAGAAACACTTCCTTGCCGTCTCTAATGCATTTATACATGAAAGGCAAGGACCAGAGTTCATGCAGGAAAGCACTACCCAAAGGCTGGAAACGGCCGACAGGATAATGTTTCATGCACAAGCTAAATTCAAACAAGGAAAAAGGCAAGGCGATAACCCCATGAACTAGCCACACCGCAGAATCTAGTTCCGCTACAGAGAATGGTACAGGATCCACTTTCTCGATATGTAACAAAGTGTATGATGCATCTTTCATGGACATGAACTGCTGCTTTTCAGTCAAATTAAAAGGCTTAAAAAGGCAGTGGTGTTCAATAAATTCCAAGGAACTTTACCTAACTTAAGGGTTTGCAAAGTCCATGCAAACTGCATTACTGAACGCAATTGATTCTGCCCATGATACAACGTAGAAACATCATTTTGCACAATATCAACAACAGAGGACACAATATTATCTAATGTGTAAATGCGGGAAGACAGGGTATTTATACTATTGTCAACAACAGCAAGCACCTTTTCCAAATTTGCTTGGTCTATTTCCCGGAGACGGGAAGCAGCTTCCATTTGTGACAGCTTCCAGAGTTCATTATACGCCTCATAAATGAACCTTTTCGGTCGGGGACCACGAGGTCCCATGATAAAGTCGGACAGATCAATATTGCCTGATAGGAGGGACAAATGTTGTTTAACAGAGTCTAAGGACGAGTGTTCTAGCCATTGTTTACATAACTTACCAACTGAATACGTTGTGACAGTACGTGACTCAGCAAACCTTGTATCAGGCCTGTCCTGTCTATAGCCAGGAACTGTGCCATGGAAATGCAGTTGGCATGCATTGGAAGATATGGGCCACGACAACCAGGGTGACTGTACTATTGCAGAAACGTTAAAAGAGTTGTTCTGAAACAGAGACTGCAACGTCACAAGGGACATATTAAAACGCAAGCTATCATTAGGAGAGCTCGACAATGATGGAAAACCTGGAGCATTTAATTGTTTAGTGGTAGCTAACCCCCAACACGTAGTTTGATAAATGGAAGAATTCAGAAACACGATTTGGGCTGGGATAAGGCATGCGCGGTGCAAAGCCTCGGTGCCCTGCACCTGCCATGGCCTCGAACCCCATATTGATTTTAAATCAACCGTATCTTTCCAGTACTCATAACCACCCACCGCCAAGGCACTTAAAAAGGAACCCGAATAAAGTAATTTGGTGTGGGTCAACATTATTTTTTGAGTCAATGGGGCACCCAATTTAAAATAATAGGAACCAGGGTTTGATCGATTAAAATCAGTGAAATAGGTGAATTTATTTCGAAGAGTCTGGGAGCTACCTGGTAAGGGGTTTGGACAATGTTCCCATTGGGTGTAGGTAACAGGGTTGCGTAATGTGCTCGGTTTGTGGAGAAAATGGTTGCCCCAATGCTGGTAACAATACAAATCGGCATAATTCGCAGAATTCATATACAAATCCTCAGCATTAAAGGAAGCATAATATTTTAAATCAGCAAACAATGCTTCAACGGCATGCACATCCCAATCGTCAGAATGAATATTACTTTTTACTACATCACCCATCGAAACTCGAAGGACATTTGGTACATTAATAATTTCTGTCGGGCCATGGATTTGAAAGTTTACCGCATCCCATACGATGCCATCAGCAACTGGAAACGCTGAAATGTTTACAAATGTGTGGTCACGCTTCATGATGTGGGAGGAGGAATGTGGAGCCAAAGTTCCAGCAACACTGTTCACAGCAGAGCGTTCAGGTAAATAGTGACCATTGATGAGTAGAAAAAATACTGTGACAAAGCCAATGGACATGAACAAAAAAATCAAGAAAAGTACCAACCAGATATATGTCCAGGGTGGAACCAAAAATCATCTCGAAACCAGGAGACAAAAAGACTGAACTTGGACGGGGCAGTTGATGAGGTGGAATCCGAATCAAAGGAATAACGTGTCGGGCTCAGTGGCGTTGTTGGTTGGTGTGCCACTGACTCTGTTGCGGGATAGGTATACTCATCCTCGTCGATACAGGGGGATACAGTGGGTTCGAATATATGACTATTTTCAGGCAAATCAACCATCTCAATTGTAACATCAGTGACCGTTCGGTCAGGTGGACCACGAACACATGTCCGGTAAATTGCAGGACAAGAGACCGCTGGTGTTACACTATTCAGGATCGGCCAGATGTTGTAGCTTGACATTTTCCACTGAGATGTATCTGTTCTCCTTGCGACCAGGAAGCGGTGGTAAGATGACTGTACGTGTTCCCTTCAAGCCCAGGACTGGAACCGGTGCACGATAAGAGGGGCCGAATTCTTCTTTGTTCTCCACCTTCTCTTGAACCAGGTCACCAATCTTCGGAAGCCAGCCGGCAACCGGTATCTGCAAAGCAGGGTCTGTGGTTGAAGGTAAATGTGCAATTGCAAGTTTGTCGCGGGCTTCTTGTAAGTCCTGTAACATAGTAGAATGGTTATCTACATCAAACTTGGCGGATTGCGCTGCCATGTCTAGACCATCAAGGTCAGGCACAAACATTCGTATGCCAAAGAGCTTTTCGTAAGGG
This sequence comes from Calotriton arnoldi, assembly GCA_963921515.1. Classification (NCBI taxonomy): domain Eukaryota; kingdom Metazoa; phylum Chordata; class Amphibia; order Caudata; family Salamandridae; genus Calotriton; species Calotriton arnoldi. Next base: position 48,914 of record CAWUFW010019322.1, read on the forward strand.
GTCCGCCCACCCAGAGGTCTTCTAGGGAGATTATTAAGTGCACGCTGAACGGTATACAAGTGGGCCAGCCAGTTCCTGCCAGTACCTATAACTCTAGCTGTCAAGGATTGCTTTAAGTCACGGTTCATTCGTTCAACGATAGAGTTGCCCTCAGGCCTATACGGAGACGAAAATTTCACCCGCACCCCCAAGGAACCCATTGCATCCTTGTAAGCCTTAGAGGCAAACGCCGGACCTTGGTCCGAATGGAAGGTGCTGCATGCAAAAATTCCCACAAAGACTCGCAAATCCCTGATGACATTTCGAGCGTCAGCACTCCGTTGTGGCCAGACCCAGATGAACCGTGTGCACGAGTCCACTGCCACTAAGATATATTTATAGGCAGTGTCTGAAGAAAATGGACCGCAGTGATCCAGGTAAACACACCCAAAGGGTCTGTTGGAAATGCCTAGCGAGGTCTGTGGTGGTCGTGTAACCGTGGAAGGCTTGATCTGTTGACAAACGTCACAGGAAAGCACATAAGTACGGGTGTCTTTATATAAACCACGCCACCAGTAACGCTGCTGCAAGATGGAAACTGTCGCAGACACACCTGCATGTGCCGAAGCCATGCCTTCGTGCGCTGCCGTTACCAAGGAAAGCCTGCGGTCCGCGTTGGGGATCAGCCGATCTCCAACGTCAGGTATTGTTACATAAGGAGCCTGATCGGGACCTAACTGGTAAGAATAGCACATGCGGACATGGCACATGCGGCTGAATAAGCATGCTTGGACCCCGTGGCCGGTTGTGCCGAACCATCGGTATAGATCACACAGTCGTAATCCTCAAGCGGCAATAAGGACAGAGGAGGAGGATGAACGAATTCATACTGTAAAAACTCCTGAGTCTGGAGGGAAGAATCAAAAATGAAAGAGACATCTGAGGATGTCAAAGAGGTAGCCCATTGAATCCAACGGGGGTGCAATGCTTTAGAGTTCAGTACACTCGCTTTTGTTACTGCCTCTAGGGCAGGATAGGGTGTTACCACCAGAATACGCTTTCCCTGGGCCAGTGCGCGCTCTTTTAGGATCACCATTTGCACTGCAGTTAAAACTTTTTCCACAGATGAAAAGCGTAATTCGGCGGAGGTGTACAGATGTGACTTGTATGCGATGGGTACTGTGTCACCTTCGTTAAAGGTTAAGTACGTGAAACCCACTGCCCCCGGAATTATTCTAATCACCAGGTTTGTGTGGTTATCACGAGTCAAAAGATATTTAGACTCAAGAAGGTCAGTCTGCAAAGACGCCAGAATGGAGGTATGCTCTGGCAGCCAGCAAGACCTCGAATAGGTAGGTTGTATCAATGCATACAGAGGCTTGATACGCTGGGCATATTCGGGAATGTAAGTACGCCCGAAGTTCAGGAAACCCAGCAAAGACTGAAGCTTCTTCAGAGTATTAGGAGGGCACAAAAGTGCACATTTTTCTAGGAAGTGGGGGGCTAAGCCCTTACCTTCATTGTTGAGCTCGTAGCCCAAGAACAAAACGGTAAATTCAGCTATATGAGATTTTGCAAAGTTAAATTTGTAACCTTGTACCGCAAATTCAAGAATAATGCGGTCTACTCGGGACAGATGCGGAAATAATTCGTCGTCCGTCAAATAAATGTCATCGACGTACGAACACGCATCTGGATCTATGCCGTCTAACAAAGAGACAACACGAGCGGCAAATACTCCCGGACTATTTTTGTAGCCCATTGGGAGACGCCTGAATTGAAATAATTTGCCACCGGATGTAAAAGCGCTCCATTGGCCACTCTCCGGGGCTAAGTTGTGCGTGTAGAATCCATTTGAAAGGTCAAGTGTCGTTTTATATTTTTTACGAACAAGACTATCTACAAGCGCAGAACTGTGTGTATTTTGCACCGCAAAGGTCCGACAATGAGAGTTCAAATGCCGGTAATCCAAAACCAAGCGGTACGATCCATCGGGTTTAGAAACCGCGAAAGGGGATTGTTCATAGGTGATACACAGGGTTCAATTACTCCCTGATATTCCAACTGAGTCAGAATTTCAGAAACGGGGCCTTTGGCCTCACGTTTTATGGGATATTGGGGTTGTGGCTGCGGTAGTGACCGCAAAGGTATTTCATGGGGGGGAGATTCCTCATCCCAACCCACGTGGTTGCGGTATAACGCAGGAGCCAGGGACACTGCCCATTCAGCTGCTAGAGCCTCCACTTTGTCCTTTGGGACATGTCGAGAGAAGCTCGGAAGGATTACCTCCTCCCCTTTTCGTGCAGCAAGAACGAATGATGGTGGCCAATCCACCTCTGCTAACAATATATCGTAGGAAGAAGTTAAATTTTCCCAAAAAATCCCTTTAATTATGCGTTGTATATCACCTTCAATTTGAATGACAATATCATAAAGTCGGTCAGGGGAGCCACTCGAGTGTCAGCTGTTTCGACAGTAATGAATGTTTCAGTTGCTGTCGCCTCCATATGAGGACGTAGCGCCTCCCGCACTATGGTAACTTCATCGGCGCTGTCTAGGAGGGTTACTGCCCACGTCCAATTCAGGAGCCTCGCTCTCACCGTCTGTGGCATATTTCGCTGTTACAGCGGCAACCTTCTTCTTCTGAAATTGCGGACGAGAATGTTGAAAGTCTTCTACTTTCCCTCTGACTTGTTGTCGAGGCTGGTCTCGTCCCTGGGGAGCCTCGCGGCCCCTTCCTCTATCTTGTCGTTCTCCTCCACTGGCTTGTGACGACGTCTGTGCCTGTGAAGAATGAGGAGAACGTGTGTCAGGGATCTGAAACCTATCCGGTGATTTAATTCTCGCCCTATCGCTTAAATCATAGGTGCGTTCAGAAGAAACCGAAACCGGGGATGCACCTCTCGACCCCGGCTTTTGTTGTTGCTTACCCTGTTTTTTCAGCCTCCAGCTCTTTTTAGTGAAGACTGGTCTCTCATCTTTCTCAGATTGAGGTTTAGATTGTTGTTGTTGTGGTTGCGATTGTGTTTGCTGTTTTGCAAAAGGCTTGTTGCCCAGGCTATTTCTACCAATAGTTTTGTAAGCCTGAGTTATAATCTTCGGTAATTCGCGAGGCCTGTCCAATTCTGGGACCAGAGCCAAAGCGTTCGCTACTTGAAAGTTCACTGCATCGCCCTTGACATTCGCAAGGATCAGCTCAGCTACTACATTAAACACTCCCACCAGTCTCATCCCTAATTCCACAGCCGCTTCAGGGCCATGTTCATCCTGCACTTTTTAATTACTGAGGGGAGAACTGTCATGGAAGGAGTACCAAAACATTTAGAATATACTGCTGCGAATACCTTACCCCAGTTTTCACATGCTGTCAACTCGGGTATCAAGTCTTTTGGCAAACTAATCGTAAGAATGCGGTGTTTATCCACTGGGGTTGTGTGTGGAAAAACAGCCTCCAACTGGTCAAATTTTTCTGCAAGCCAATAAGGAAAATCATCCTTATGTTGTGGACGTTTGCCCATCACTGAGTTCACCATGACAGGACTTATGGTCACTCCGCCTGCAGCAGCTGGTTGGCCGGCAACTCCAGGGGCGGCTCCATGGAGACTGCCTGTAACATATCGCACTAAGGCTCGGTGCACGTGTACTAAAGCCGCATACATAGTGCGCAATTCCGCGACTGGTATAGTCATATAGCGCGGATGTGGGGTGTACCCGGCCAAAACAGGCCAAGTGGCCCCCTCAATTGATAAGGGGCCTAAACGAACCGTGGTAGTCGGTTGTGGGAGGGCGCCATTAAACCAAACACGGTGCTGCCAAGCCGTGAGCGGTACTTCGAGATTAGTATAAGGTCGATATACAGCAGGAACAGCAGTAGGTTCATATTCATGAAACAGATTATCAGTAGCATCCACTGCTGGAAAAGTGACCCAAGAGTAGAACACTTCAAAGTGGAAAGCCGGGTCGGCTTGAACCACAAAGACTAGTTCAACTCCCGTATCTGGCACTCCATACACCCGTAAGTGATCCCGGAGCGCCGTGCGGCTATGCGCCGCTATGTCTATACCCGCCATTATGAACGGGATAGGACGACAACCTAACACGAGGCAACACAAAAGGGTTATGATTAAGAAACCTTTTTAACAACTTCAAGCTTGAAAGAACCTACAAAAACTTCAATATAGGAGGTATCGCCGTCACACACGCTTCCGGAAGCGTACGTGAGGGTTTTGTGGACAAGCACAAGTACTACTCAAGCGTCTCGCAGATAAGCTGCCCCACTCGTTGGTCGCGCCATGTCATAGGGTTTCTGCACATACAGAGCTATGCACAGGATTATAGGACCTCGGAATATAGTGGTGAGCCAACCATATGCCTTAGCACCCAAAACCCCAACCCAACTAGCCTTAGCGTCCCATCAGCACCAATGTGCCAATGTTTAGACAACCCAGAACACGGTATCTCTCTCAGGACTCGCAGAGGCAAGAACACTCTTTCGTATCACTCGTACCTGTCCACAATGTGCGTAAGAAGAGTCACTGTATAGGTCAAAATGTTTATTCCAACTTACGTGCTCTAAGATACAGTACACGTGTCAGTGCTATTAGCATAATGCATAGAAATAACATAATCAGCATGGTTACAACTCCATAGAATACAAACGGGGAAAGCATCTCATAAAGCAGTGGATATATGTCTATCTAACATTACCACCCTCCCCGTGCTGGAAGCTAGTTTATTATAAAAATAGAAGACCTCTGGGCTTTGACTAGCGAACCCCCATACCTCAGTCTCTAGATGCAAAACTACATCAGCAGACAATCATAGCTCTTCTCTCTGGAAAGGTTCTCTCCATCTGTGTGCTAGTGTAGACTAACTACAATATTAAAAGCAGCTGTACATAGTGTTATGTCTAAGTGCTAGGGACTGGCCAAATCAGCAAGAACAAGAAGACGCTGTTATTCGACCTTGTACATGTTGTGCAGTCTGAGCCCAAATCGAACAAGAGAAAAGGTGAGAGACAGAAAATGCAGACAGCACTAAAATAACTTGGCAAGAGCAGAGGTCGATAGAACGACGGCTCAGAGTAGCGTGTGCAAAGAAAAGCAGCATGGCAACCAGGCCTAAGACAACATATTAAGGGAGGCCAGGGGACCACAAACCACAAGACAGTACACAACCACCCAACATTTTTAGTCATGGGCTCATGTTTGTGCTGTCACTGCAAAGGATAGCACATTGGTTGCTGAAGCACACAAATGTGACATGGACATTAGAAGACATGGTTAAAATGTATAGCCTATAATAGGCTATAACAGGGCAAATAAATCTGTCAGTTCTGTGTATACCAATTTAAATATGTTTAAAGTGAGAGTACAGACATTTTATAAAGGATATGTCAACAAAACATCTAATTAAAAAAAATACAAAGAAAGTAATTTGGAAAAAACTATATTTAATATAGACAATCTCAATGTTTATTTACAAAAAAGTAGAAAAGAATAAACTAAATTAATGTATTATGCTGTGAAAAAAATGCAACCAAATGATTTCTTCTCCTACATTCCATTGTAGAATCATAAGCTCCCTCTGAGTCTACAACATCCACATCATCACTTGCTGGTACCTCATTTCCACTTTGCCATTCTATATTTGACAGAATGCATATGTCATGCAGCACGGCAAATACCACTATAATTTTACCTACTATAGCAGGACTGTAAAGTCCTCGCCCTCCTGACTAGTCTTGACATCTGAATCTGGATTTTAGTACCCCAAAAGCCTCCTTTACAACAATCTGTTTTTTCTTTAAACAATTATTATATGTCTTCTGAGCATCAGTATGTGGTTGAGCAAATGGAATCATAGTACAGTCCTGATGGCTATAAATTTGATCACCCGAAATTCTAAAAAATAATATTAATAGTATAAAGTATAATAACACATTACTTCACATACTACAAAGATAAGTGAAACTATGACCAAAAAGTAAAATGTAAACTATTCCATGTAGGTTTAAAACATAAGATATTGTTAATGGCATTTTAGATTTATCAACTAAAAATGACAACAATAGTATGATATTAATGTACAATGAATGAGAAATTAATACATATACCCAATAATTAAATAATGTACTACAATTTTAATGTTAAACATATGATTTGTCATGTTTTGATCAAATAACAGAAAATATGTATTGAATCAAATCTTATTTTTAAAGATGTACATCTCCATAAAAATTATTTATTTGTAATCTATTAAAGAAAGTTTGTGCAGAATACAAACTTTTTGTTAGCATCATTTGTTAAACCCACCATCAACAAAATCCCAAAAGTGATTAACTATGCAACACAAAGATCTATTAGCTTTACTTGTTTAAAACAAATATTACACAACCCAACATATAGTATTGCCTTGTGTTACCTTGCAACAGATAGGCGTAACATGGTTGAAGCACTTCCATTAACATGCATCCAGTAACCTCTTTATTTGAAAAGCTATATTTACAGATACTAGTAAACACGTGTTAGTGACAAAGTAGTGCACCTACCGAGGCATCCATAACTTAGAGAAAAGTATTTTAATTATCAAACATAATACTTATTTGCGTGTTTGCTGCATTCTGCAACACATATATAAAGATGAGTACGGTTCAAATGTCTTTTTGTGCCCATGAAAGCATTCTTTAATTTACTACAAATATCTTTATATAAATGCAGGCATACTTATGCCATGTAACAAGGGTGTCTGTGTTGGCACTAGGCAGCCCTACCAGTACCAGCACAGTGACAGGCCAGAAATGCACATTTTTAAAGAATAATCTATCACTTCAGTTGGCAACTCTATTTATCATGCACTGTTTGATTATGAAGGCATCATGTGCATTTCCAGGATACTTGCCAGCATTTGTCCTTTACAGTCGACAATAGCCTGTCCATTGATGGAATGGATGTGCTTCTGATTATGGTAGATGTGTGCTGGTGCTGCAGGTGGTATCAATTGCAAATGGGTGCAGTCTATAGCTCCAAGGACACGAGGAAACTATGCAATCTCACAAAAACATGCTTAACCTTGATTTGCTCTTGTCTGGAATTAGGGAAATCCAAAAACTGAGGTGTTAGTCTGATGATGGCATCCAGAACAGGTTTGAAAAAGAGAGGAAAAAGCACCCTGTGAAACGACTGACAACCAGGACCCAGATGCCAACATATGTAGTACTGCCATTAGAGTGGCGTGGTGGAATGGCATGTGAAGGAACTGTGGTTGATTGCAGACTTGGACCAATGTTCTGCAACAAAATCAAGATGCTCTCCTTCTTTAATCTGTAGAATTGTATGACCCTGTTCCTCCTTGAAACGATGAGGGTGATCCTCTGGTGAAAGATCCTCTCATTCCTTCATCTCTGTAGCTGGTGTTGATGCAGACATTTACTCACTCAGAGAATAACAACATCCATGATTGTAAATGTATGGAAATTATTTTTTTTGTGCTATCCCTTTTTATACTTATGCAATTGAATGACTTGTTGTGCCTGCAAGAGCCATGCACAGCAATCTGATGCATTTCAACCATTGCAATACAGTGCGTGACGATGTGTGATGCAACATATGCTTTAAAAATACCACTGTTAGCCTTGTGTTAAGATTTGCGAGGAAACACTCACCTTGCAATCATCAAAATATGCTTAACGATGTTATGTGCTGGATTGAGGCCCTAACATAGGTGCACCATTTCAGAGGCACAAATTCTTCGCGCCACAGAGACAGGCAGGACCTTTCACCTACATTGGCCCTCCCTTCACAAATAACGAGCAACAGAGTCTGTCCCTTATCTGACGTGTGCTCTGGGTGCAGAAGACGGTCCATCCTACATACGTCATATCCATGTCCAACAGTGACTAACCTACGTCTGCAACGAGTTCTTAGAAACAGACCCTTAAGCTCTTGGGATTTTCCCTAGCACAGGATTATTGATTTCTCCAAGAACTCATTAAATATGCATGAACCACTATTTCCTAAGGGTTCATTCCTGACGTCTTCCTCTGACCGACTGTACGTCAATACTAACATTCCAAGGCACCTATCAGGTATAAATATACCTCCCTTTGCCCAAGCAAACTAGAGGGGACCGAGACTTTCCATGCCGACACTCTGACCTGAGACGCTGCAACCTGCATCATGTCACAGCTCCAGCTGGCAGAGGTCCATCCACCCATCCTGGGGTGTCCAGCTCAACACCAGGATGAAGTCCCACTAAGGTAATGGGGTTAGACTAAATCCTAGGGGATTCTTGGCTCTCTAAGACCTACACACATGCTAGGTACACTTAGGTACATCTAGTTAGGCATCATAGGGGTTTAGGCTTTATCTTAATGCATTCTGAATTTCATGTATGTGTTCATTACTATTGCACAATGGTAAAACTGTACCATGCATTTTTATTTAACTGCACTGCTGGCCATATTTCTCTGCTACTGTCCAACAGTTGTCGCAGCACATATAACCAGTACTAGAACAACAACTGTGCAATACATTTTATTGTAAACACACCCGACTGTTTCTTCTATGTACTTCTCTGAGATGAGTGACTGAATGAAAAGTAGTATATTGTTTCCACGATCCTGAGGGATCAGGGTTTTATGTTATGTGGTTGCCAGAAGCTATTCCCTTCTTGTCTTCAAGAAGTTTCTAGTGGCCTCTGAGCTAGCTGGCACAGGTAATTAAGTTTAATATAATCGATAGGGACATACCGACCTTAGTCGTATGTCAAACCTATAGGTTATATTATTCCAATGCGCAGAGCCTATTAGGGAAATAGGAACTACACTACATGACGCCCAAACGTGAATTTGGCACTTATTTAACAGTAGAATCTGAGTAGTTCAGTCATGCTTATTCTCAGAGACCCCTACTCACAAAATGCCAGAGACATCTGGAGTGGGTAGGCACAAACTTCCGCCACAGCTGAGTAGGCAATCTTCCTATGTATTGGCTGTTGGTTAATCAAGCTTGAAGGAAAAAGTTCCCGAACAATTGTGCCTTTTATAACCTTATCTTAAAACCCTTTTTTAGGACATTTTGTTTTCACAACACAATGTCTGTCGAGGCAGCTGCTCCTGTCACTGGGACACAGGTCTCAAACGACGAAGAGGAAGCAAATGCAATACATTTTGCACCCAAAATCAGGCATACACTCACACAAAAACCCCTCAGACATGGTTTAACAGACCAAGGAGGTACAGTGATATTAATAGAGGCACACGAAGATTATCAAACAGAAGATTATCAAACAGATGTGTTCTATTCTTGGGTTACATTCCCAGCAGCAAATGCAACAACTCAGACTTTTCATTCTTACATACATGAAAAAGTCCCAACGGTCTACACTCCGTTCGAGGAGATTAAGATTCCGCACACTGACCAGGACCACAATTTCTGGTTTAATGGCGCCCTACAACAAATAAATAAAACCAGGTTCGGTCCACTAGGTAGACCAGGAGCTACAAGGCCAATATTAGCTGGCTACACACCACATCCTGACATTGATATAATGCCACAAGATGCACTGCTCTTACAACACAAAGAGTTGGTAAAACTCTTACAGAGCCATGACGCAACTCGTCATGAGGACACTTGGTGTCCAGCCCACAGTAGCTACAAATAACACGGCTCCAACACAGAGCACCGCTACTAAAATCACTCCACAAACATTACACACAGTAATGGGTACACTGCCCACAAAATGTGAACAGATTCCTTTCTGGGTAGCTCAGAAAATTACCCAGTTAGAAGCAGTATTTCCAAATACCACACCATTTGAAAGCATATAATGCTAACACTCTGCTTGCCCATGGGGATCACACCACAGTTAGAGGACTGCACCACTTGGGGTACAGTCTTTGCTGCCATATATACCAGGACTCATGGTATTCCTTCCTTAGCTGTAATTCCAGATGTCTTACGACAGATACAGAACAAGTATGGAGCTGAACCAGCTCTGACCTTAGGTATGAAATTACTAGGTAACTACGATCAGGTATCAACAATAATACTAGCTAACATTAAAGGGGAAGCAGCTTCAGTGGTGATCCGCCAACACCCAAAAGAGGTCAGTCTTATAGACCAACCACAAGAACTTCCCAAAATAATTGAAACTGCATATGCAGAACTGGGAAGGGACAGTTTGGGTGGGAAAGCTTTTAAAACCACAGCTAATCGGCAGTCCTGAGAAGGACACTTCTAAGCAGACACCTACTTCTTCTAAAAAGAAGTGGGATAATAATAAAAAACAAAAATTTTCAGAAAAGATTCTCAGTCCCGAGGTAGGTCTCCTCAACAGGAGCCCTCTGCAAAGAGGTATAACCTTAGGAATAGGGATAATATTAGGAAACCTGACAGATATCAGGATACTGATACACATTCCTCTCGACAAACAACACAGGGAGAGAAGGAAAGTCAGCACACAAAGAGGAGCGCAAGCAGTCCTGGGAAAAGCACGCTCAGGACTCTTCTAAAACAGAAGACAAGCCACAATCCAAACCTCAATTTAAAAAGAAGAAAGTTGCAGGTCTCAAAGTTAGACATGCACAGAATCCTAAGGACTCAACTTCTGAACGGGGAATGGGCTCAGACAATGCTAGACAGCGCGGCAGAAGTAACAATACCTCGCCAGAACATGAAGGAATTTCTGGACAGCAAAATTGAATGATTACATCACGGTGGAAACACCAGACAAAAGGGTGAGCGTCCCACACAAGTTATATGAAATAACACTCAGCATGGAGGAGGACAAACACAGGAAAGTAAAAGGTATCTTTGCGAAGAACCTATTGTCTGGTTTTGACATACTGTTAGCAGAACAAGATTAGCCACCAGCATTCGTCAGGGAGCGCCCAAAGGGAGAAAGTATATTTTTCCTGCATTTTCCAACCATGTTCCAGTTCACCTTAAACATACATATGCACGGGAGTGGGCAGTAGCCCAAGCTCCAGCATTGTATAAAAATCACGCTGGATGGGATGATGCCTCAACCCACCACGTGATCCCATTAATAGTTTCAACACATGCTCAAAGACATTATCGTATTAAGCAAGAAGCTAAAAACACAGGTCAGGGAGATCTTAGATCAACTTGAATACCAGGAGATCATTGAAAAATGCACTTCACAAAAGAACAATCCCTTGTTTCACTTATCAAAACATGATAATACATTTTGTCTAGTTTTCATTTACAGACACTTGAACACTTGCACAAAGACATATGCTGTCCAACATGCAGATAGTGCCGCATTAATGAATAACATTATGCGGGAAAAAATACAAAACGACACTTGTTGTCTCAAATGGATTTTTCTGTCAAACTATAGCACCTGAAAACAGGTACCTAACAGCATTTAGAATATTAGAGTCCCAGCGACAATTTTTTGTCATCTCACCCGTGGGTATAAGAACAGCTCAGGGGTATTTTCTGAAAGAGTTACTGAATGGCTAAAGCACTTTGATGAAGAAGCGTTGTCCTATTTGGATGATATATATTTAACGGACGACCTATTGGGGAAACACTTGACCAGGGTGAGCACCATTATTATGGGATTCGCCTTTGAGGGCTACAAATTTAATTTTGAGAAATCAAAAATTGCCCACCTCTGTGTCCTATTTTTGGGATTCTAGTTTACAAGTGAAGGAAAAAGCCTGGCAGCTAACTTTTTAGAAAAGTGTGCGCTGCTCCAGCCTCCAAAGACATTAAAACAACTTCCAATCAGTACTGGGATTCCTAGATTTTGGCAGAACATACATATTTGATTTCGCAGAGAGAGTAAAACCTTTCTACGACCTTTTTCAAACCTGACTTTTCAGTCAAACACTGGACACAAGAACATACCAATATTCTTTGTTCACTCCAGGAAGATATTATTGCTTCCAAACACATACACACACGTGTAAACTTGCACCACTTGGTACTCAGTATCATTTTGGGTCAATGCGGGTACACTTATTAAACCTTTAATGAAGGTGAAACTGTACCAATCGCATACAAATCTCATCTGTACACAAACACAGAAATGAGTTTTAATTCAACAGGAAAAAATTCTGACAACCATTCAGACTGCTGTAGCAAAAGAAAGAGCACTGGCTCATGGGATGATGCATTATTGTCGTCACCCCAGTACCGGGGCTAGCATTCCTAATGCCAAAGCCTTACATCCAGAATGGATACAAAGGGCTAATTCTTTTGCTGCATCAGACTTTGAATCCAGATTTGATCCAAGTTTAAAAACACAGGCATTCCTGCAATATGAGAAAGAACATCATCTACCAAATGAAATCTTGCCTCTAGATCAGTATGAATTTTTAAGATTTACACTGATGGGTCTGCCCCACCGGCCGCCTTTGTTAAAGATCAGATGCTGGATGGCAAGTTCCGTCCTCATTGCACCAAAAAACTACCTCTAGGTGATAGCACGGCTCGGTTGGCAGCTTTAAAAGCCCTGATACTTGCACTTGTAAACATGGATCGAGAATTCCCCACACTCATTGTGTGCGATTCCTTTTACTGTGTGCAATCATACAATAAAGCATAAAACGCTTTGGGAACAAGTAGTTCAGTTGAGAAACGAACTACCTCTGCCCACTGAAATTTTGCCTCTCGATCAGTACGAATTTATAATTTATACTGACGGACCAGCACAACCCGCTAACAGGGAAGTAAGCAAGCTTACAGTGCAGCGTGCGCAATCGTTAAAGATCGCATGCGCGATGGTAACTTCAGACCAATGGTCACTAAAACTCAATCTCTTGGAGATTGTACAGCTCAGCGAGTTGAACTACAAGCGTTCAAACTGGCACTTGTAAATACAGATCGCGAATTCCCCACACTTATAGTGTGCGATTCCTTTTACTGTGTTCAATCATATAATAAATATTTACACCATTGGGAACAAAATGGGTTAAATGATGAAAATGGTGGCATAATTAAACACAAAAATTATGGGAACAGGTAGTGGAGTTGAAAAATACGACCTACCAAACAAAAACTCACGTGATTACCACACTGAGTCATCAACGTGATGGCGTGCCTGTTGCAGGGAATTCATTGGCAGTAGAAGCCACACAGGGGGCTGTTCACACAGCTTCCGTAGCTGCGCACACTCGTTCAACAACGAGAATAGACGGTTAGAATATGGTGGCTGTAATTGCTTCACGCAAAGGCAGCACAGCAGTGCCTAAGAAATTTCCACTTATATACTCCTACAAGTTAGATGCAAACAACATCCCATATGCTCAGATTCCTGGAGTGGGGGATAGAGTATTTCCAAATATGGATAGTAGGCAGGAATTAATCATTTAAAGCACACAAGGGCTTGGGCTCCGTGCATTCAGGGGTAATAGCTACTATTTCTTCATTGCAACAGTGCTATTGGTGGCCAGGGTTCAGAAGTCAGACTATTGGCTTTGTCTTGAACTGCAAAATCTGCAAACAAATGCCAGGCTACACCATCGCAAGACCCGCGCAGGTCCCATTGCTAGACAGCATCAGACTGTCCACTTGATCGTGTCATGTAACAGGACCACTGTGGCCCCTCAAATTTTGAGGTGGCTTAAAAATATATCTTGGTGGCAGTGGATTCTTGCTCAAGTTTCCTATAGGTATGGCCTCAGCACTCGGCTGACGCTCAAAACTGTTATAGAAAGATTTGCGAGTCCATAACAGGAGATACGCAATCAACGTTAGACCCTGACTGTGGCTCCACGCTTAGCTCTCGGGCTGACAAAGAGGCCATGGAAGGGATGGACGTAATATTGCGGTACTCCTCTCCAACGCCATCCTGAGGGAATTTAGGTAGAGGAGAGGAAGGACTGGGGCATAGAGCAATCCTTAACAGCTAGGGTATTAGGCAGGGCGCTAGTGAGGTCAAACACTTATATGGATTCAGGGGGCAATACACACCCAGCCAAGAAGCTCTCTAGGAGGTCTGACTCCATTTACGAATGTGGGAACCTGATCATAAATGTGAAGGCACAGTGGCGGATGAAAACCATTCTGTATCTATGATCGTTTGGCTGTTTTACAGGAACTTAAGGAAACAAAGAAACAAACAAAGATTCTGTCAAAGTGAAACAGGCCGCCACTGGGAAGTCGAGGTAATCACGGCAAGACCTGTCTGAATCCCAAAAGTCGGGGATCTGGGCAGAGAGAGATAAAGATCGCGGACACAAAGGAATTTGGCCCCTCATACAGGAAAAACTGTGCCATTCCTTGAAGTGAAAGGAACAAAAACTGTACTTTTGCCGCATCTTGCCGTGAAAAAGCAAAACAGATTCATTTCAAATGAAAGAATCAACCAAAACTATGTGGCCAATACTGAGCAGTAGGCCTCGTGAACTCCACAGTAGTAGACGTCCCTCTCACTACTATTCAAGAACTTCAAACTGAAAAGCTCATCACGTTTGAGAAATCAAATCCATGGAGTGGGGGACTATGCAACAATGGAATGGAACTAGTTCTCCTTGAACCAACCTTTCAAATTCAAAATAAAAGTCAAGACAACACTCAAGTTGCAATTTGGCCAAAAACAAATGTGTACACCAACGTTTTTTCAAGAAAAACATCAAATAATAAATGCTGCAACGTTTTTCAACAAAAACATCAACTAATAAAAGCTTCAACGTTTTTCAACAAAAGCATCAAATAATAAATGCTTCAACGTTTTGCAACAAAAACATCAAATAATAAATGCATCAACGTTTTTCAACAAAAGCAACAACTAATAAATGCTTCAATGTTTTTCAACAAAAACATAAAATATTAACTTCAACATCTGAAAGTTTTTCAGCAAAGACATAAACTATTAATTTCAACATTTCAAACGTTTTTCAACAAAAACAGCAGAAATTACTTCAGCTAAACACAATGCAATTTCATACAGCTTCTGGCTATTTCATTTACTGTGATACGTTTTCCATGGCTCCACGTGAACAGGAGGCGAAGCCAGCCAAAAACAAACAACGAACATGCAAGTACAAACTTTTGAACCTTTTCTTTTTCCAAAAAGATACAGACCTGGCTTCACCATGGGTAGAACTATGGGGTATTTCTGGGTTCATCTTTTTCTGTTCTAGCTTTGCTTAGAGCTAGCTTATAGTATGACTCTTAGTGGACACTTTCTACAACACGGGATCAACATATAACTGAAGCCACGTCCATTTTCAATTCAAATGCAAAAGAGACTTATAAATGTATTCGGCCTGAACAAGTCTTTGTATTCTAAATGATGTATTTAATCATCCGGTTTTCAATTCTGATTAATGTATTTTGAACTTTCATTCATTTTCATTCATTTTATCATTCATTCAGTGATGTCATTACCTGCAGTACATTTTTCTGAAAATTGGGTTACTGATACAGTGAATAATATGCTGTCTGTTTTAGGAATAATTGCTACATTTTCAGATCATGAAATGTTAGAGATTTATTCTTATTGTGACGCTTTATACCTGTTACCTTCATTAAGGTTATCAACTCCTACACAATTGTAATGCATCTAGAAATGGGGTTGTTTAAACACCAATGGGAACGTTGCCACACACCACCAAACACCATCGCACGGGGTGGAATAGTTGACATACATCAGCAGGGGCAACATTAGATGCCATTTACAAAACAACAGGACAGACCCAGTTAGGAAAGTATGGGTGGTTTGGCCTTTTGACACAAATACCTGTCACAAAAATGATTCCTGAACATCACCAAGGGACTCAGTATACATAAGCCAGACCTACATTATGTACAGATAACATCCAGAGGTAGTGAAATCCTACAGTGTAGGGAAGTTGTGCCCTTTTTGGATAGAAGCCCCAACACTGAAAGTAGTGAACCAAAAGTTTCCTTTATAAAGTTCAAATGCTTTGAGGAATCTGAAAACCATGCTTGTGCAGCACTTTTATTTTTTATTTCACATCAGCTAAAGAAATATTTTTTCCTTTTTCCAAAATAGCACTCTTAAATACAGACTGCCCCTCTTTCCTTTTTGATAAATTTTATCTTTCACATACAAGCAGTGTGATACACCTTGGGAATACCTTACAAACAGGAACTATGCTTCTCATGGTTTCTAATATTTAAAAGATCAGTCTGAAAAGACTGCAACTGCAACATACCTGTTCTCTGATGCCTGTTTTTTGCAGTGAAGAATGCGTGGTCATCATCTGTCTGACACTTCCAAAGGAAACGCCAGCGGCATTTACCACTAGGCTGGAACTGCTGAAGTCCCATGCTTGGCTGTGTCCCAAGCGTATTCCCATCAAACCCAAGCATTCCTTGCAAATCCAAGGTATCGATTACAGCACCGGCTGCCTCAGAACCAGCAACTGGCAGCACTGCTCATTCTGTGCTCCCACAACGATTCTGCGAGGTATTACAAAGGTCCGTCCCCTGCAGTAACTAGCAACAGAAATGTTGTGTCTCTCAGCCACTTGTTATCTCGATTTTGCTAAAAACATGTCCTGAAACACATTTTTTCTCTTATTGTTTCAACTCTGACCGAGTACTTGGAGCTTTCCCTCTAAAATGACCTTTCTTTTTCTTTTTTTTACTTTTCTAAAGAAAGCATGGTCTTCTGAACAGCTTGTAAGAGTTTTCAATTTTATAAACAGGAACTTTTATAAGTAACTACTGACTCTAAGAGAGTATTTTTTAATGACACTATAGATTTTTCCTGTCTCCACAGAGTCTATAGTAATTTTACATATTTTAAAAACTGCTATTTTTTCAGCTCATAAACCACTCTCATGCAACTACCTGCCAATCATATGCAAATGCCTATTTAAGTCACGTAGTTTGCTTTTAATGGGTTATTCACGATTGTCCATAGATTGGAGTGGGTGTTATGTGCTGGATTGAGGCCCTAACATAGGTGCACCATTTCAGAGGCACAAATCTTCACGCCACAGAGACAGGCAGGACCTTTCACCTACATTGGCCCTCCCTTCACAAATAACGAGCAACAGAGTCTGTCCCTTATCTGACGTGTGCTCTGGGTGCAGAAGACAGTCCATCCTACATACGTCATATCCATGTCCAACAGTGACTAACCTACGTCACAACGAGTTCTTAGAAACAGACCCTTAAGCTCTTGGGATTTTCCCTAGCACAGGATTATTGATTTCTCCAAGAACTCATTAAATATGCATGAACCACTATTTCCTAAGGGTTCATTCCTGACGTCTTCCTCTGACCGACTGTACGTCAATACTAACATTCCAAGGCACCTATCAGGTATAAATATACCTCCCTTTGCCCAAGCAAACTAGAGGGGACCGAGACTCTCCATGCCGACACTCTGACCTGAGACGCTGCAACCTGCATCATGTCACAGCTCCAGCTGGCAGAGGTCCATCCACCCATCCTGGGGTGTCCAGCTCAACACCAGGATGAAGTCCCACTAAGGTAATGGGGTTAGACTAAATCCTAGGGGGATTCTTGGCTCTCTAAGACCTACACACATGCTAGGTACACTTAGGTACATCTAGTTAGGCATCATAGGGGTATAGTCTTTATCTTAATGCATTCTGCATTTCATGTATGTGTTCATTACTATTGCACAATGGTATAACTGTACCATGCATTTTTATTTAACTGCACTGCTGGCCATATTTCTCTGCTACTGTCCAACAGTTGTCGCAGCACATATAACCAGTACTAGAACAACAACTGTGCAATACATTTTATTGTAAACACACCCGACTGTTTCTTCTATGTACTTCTCTGAGATGAGTGACTGAATGAAAAGTAGTATATTGTTTCCACGATCCTGAGGGATCAGGGTTTTATGTTATGTGGTTGCCAGAAGCTATTCCCTTCTTGTCTTCAAGAAGTTTCTAGTGGCCTCTGAGCTAGCTGGCACAGGTAATTAAGTTTAATATAATCGATAGGGACATACCGACCTTAGTCCTATGTCAAACCTATAGGTTATATTATTCCAATGCGCAGAGCCTATTAGGGAAATAGGAACTACACTACAACGCAAGGTGACACAACCCAGGACTTGCACCACACAGGCTCATAAAAGCGTCACAAAACAACCACTGCGTTACTTTTTAAATCTGAATAAAGCCCTTGCGTTGTGTTACATCCACTTGTGCGACATATGGACAACACTAGAGCTTAGTAAATGCAGGCCTAACTATCTACGAGTGGAAAGGAACAGTAGACAGAACAAAGGGCAGCATTAGCAATTACTCTTTTGACATGGAGATGCAAGAAGGGCTTCTACTATTCATTCCCAGCACCTTGATATTCAGCCAAGCTCAGTAGGGGAAACAACACATTTTAGCCATGTCAGGTGGGAACAGAGTTCATCGAAACAGAGGTGTGGCTAAGGAGCTGAATACATTCTTACCTGGTGGAAGCTGGGTTCTGCCATCTTGAAATAATGGCTTCAGGATAATTTTGTATTAATGAAAAGAGAAGGAGCCCAGCATAAAACCTAGCAGGAGTGAGAGCTGGTGCCTTGAAGCCTGCCCTGAGGAGTTATGGGGCTGCAGGACTGAGCAGGAGGAACTTTCCCAGCACTTTGAAAAAGTTGGTACTTAGTTTTTTTCCACCACCAAAGGACTGGGACAAGGTGCTGAAGCTTGCCCAGGGACATTGCACCCAGAGCTTTTTGCCACACTGAACTGGGACCATGTGGTGAAGTTACCCAGCCCCGTGGAGCCCTATCTGGCTTCAACTTCTAGCCTGTATCTAATGGAGAGTTTTGAATTCCAAAAAAGTGGCTAAACCCAGAGGCAAATCCTCGCACGTGGGCACATCTAACCAACTTGCAAAGGGAACTGGGTAGGTTTGTCTCGCTCTGAGTTTTTGGAGACAAAACAAATGGCTTCAGCGGAAGCTTAAGGACGATGTATCCAATTTCAATGAACTTTTGCTGCTACGGCCTTGGACTTGACTCATTGGAAGGTTTTGGCTGCCTTTCCCAAGACTAATTTTGAAGGTAAAAACCTTGACTGGGATGACCAGCTTGGTGTATGTGACCTCGCCTCCATCACAGTTAGCCTGAAAGTTGCACTTTTACATTCTCTTGGTATTTTTGCTCTAAAATGTTTTAAATTCTTATCATTATTCTTATCCCAGTTAACCTTAATCTATTTCAATAACATCAGTGAAATTTTGCGCATTATAAATTAGATTTGAGAATATTATAATTTGGTGTACTTTACTTTAAAATTGTTGTTACTTGTCAGAACCCCTTTCAGAGGGCCATGGGGCAAGCAGGAGCTACTGGACTCAACTGTGGTGCCTGATGCCTTTTACTCCGGATGTCCCGGGGGCCAGCCTACTAGGTGCTCTCAGCCCGGAGTCAAGTACTCATTCAGCACCTGACTCTTAGTGGTAGCATGGTTCGAGCAGTCCAAGATTTCTCAGAAAAGAGGTATGTATAAGGTGAACACAGGCTCACAAATCAAAATACACCCAGGAATCTCCAATAAATAATTATCCAGTCAAATGCTTGCTTTTATGTAAAAGGCAGCATTTATATGCAAACACAAACTATAATATGGCACACCACAAATAATAGACACAGTCTTCTCATGGCAGTTCCACTAGAGTACCTCCTATCAACTTCTCAAGACCCACCTCCCCATCTAAGTTCCATTATTATTCCCCAGTTACGTAAGGTGACTTCTAGGGTAGGCCCAACTAGTGAGTTCAAGTCTTAGAATTTCCACAATGACTTGTCTAAAGTCAAAGTGTCCATGCGCCATACAGCATAAGTAAGAGCAAGTTTCCTCCGAGGTCTAGCGGGCCAGTATTATATCTTACCCATTCTCACTGGAGTGTCGGGTCAGCGTACCAAGCGCATCCTGGGAGGTCAGCGCTCATCGCCATGTATTAGCTCTAGAATTACCACAGTTATCCAAGTAACAGATGGAGCAATCAATGGAACCGTAACTGATTTAATGAGCCATTCGCAGTTTCACTGTACCAGCCATGTGTACTTACACCTGCATGGCTTAATGTTTGAGAAATGCATATGCTACTGGCAGGATCAACCAAGTAGCCACACATGCTGGACGGGTTGTTGAGGGGCTGCATGCCCATCCCCTGACTGAACTTCGTACCCCTTGGGAGCCTGCTGGGGAAGCCCACCTGCCTGGGAGATTGCTGGGGGAACAAGTGCGGTCACACAGGCACCGGCAGGCCCAGCCATCTCCACGGAAGGGAGAGGAAGGCCGAGGCACAGCCTGAGCGAGACACAGGGTTCAGTGTCACCCCATGGAACGGTTGTTCCAATTTGCTGTGGAAATGTTCTGGGTGGAGGGGGGCCACGGTGTGGCATGCTGGGGCCTGGAAGGCGAGGCAGCCTTTTTGGGACCTGGTGCGACCCGACCCCTTCCACTCTGGTCAGACCACAGGGGGTGCAAGCTGTCAATGCTTCACCCGACTGAGAATTGCTGGACCTCAAGGTGTCTGAGGTACCCTGTCCCTACTAATCCAGGGGAAAAATGCCCCCCTTTCTTGTAATCTGTTCTCACCAAGTGACAGAGGGGACCGAAGGTGCAAATGCACCCAGCCTCCTGGAGCCCTGGCTGGGCTCGGGGAAGCAAATGAGCATCCATCGGGACTTCCAGGGTGGCTCGGCCATCTGGTAGCGCCATTGGAAAGCATTGCGTGCCACCAGATTGCTGGGTTTGAAGAACGGCCATCTGGTGACTGGGGCTCAGCGGCCCTGGGGCTCGGAGCCCCACCTGGGCCTCAGGCATGGGGCTGTGAGGGGCGCCCCAACAGACCTCCGACCCAGGGCACGAAGGCACATTAACATCCAGGCGTACCTGGGTCGGGTGGACCCCCGACCAGGGACCTTGACTGTGGGGCAGGCCGGAGGATGAAGCCTAGGGTGGAAGTGCCCACCCCAGGGCCCGGTTAGAGCTCCTGGACGTGCAGGGGAGGCCTTCCTGGGCCTGCAGAAACCTGTCCCGGGTGCTCTGGCAAGCGGTGGGTCCGAGGACGGAGCCCAGAACAGAGGTGGGCTGGTCCTGGCCCATTTGGTGACTGGCTGAGAACCACCAGACCCTGAGGGGGTCTGGAGTACCCTGTCCCTAGAAATATGGAGGAAGGCTACCCCCCTTTCTTGCAATTTGTGCGCACTGAGTGAGAGAGAGGAATTAAGGCGCGTACGCACCTGACCTCCTGGAGCCTGGGCTGGGCTCAGGGAAGCAATTGAGCCCCCATTCAAACTTCCTGGGCAGCTCGGCCATCTGGTAGCACCATTGGAAAGGATTGCATGGGACCAGATGCCCGGGTTCGAAGGAAGGTCGTCTGGTCATGCTTTGCCTTAGCGAACAGGGTTTATGCTTGTCCATGGAGGGGACGGGGGCTGTGTGGCCTGGGGGCTCGGAGCCCCACCTGTGCCTGAGGCAAGTGACTGCGAGGGGGGCACCGGCAGACCTCCGACCAGGGGCCCCCAGGCACCTTAACATGCCGGCGATGTGGGGTAGGCCTCCCCGTGCCAGATTTACCCCACCACATGTCCTTGGCGGAGCGGCAGGCCAGAGGATGGAGGCCTCCTTCCCTGGGCTCAGTGGGACCCGAGGCCTGGTCTGAGATCTTGGACCCAGGCGAGGCCTCACCGGGCCCACGGGACCCTGTCCCAGGCACTTTGCCATGCAGTGGGTCCAAAAATGGAGCCCAGGATGGGGGGCCCCACCCTGGGGCAGTCAGGGGCCCTGGTCAGAGCTTCTGAACCCAGCCAAGTGGGGAAAGACTCCCTGGGCCCGATGGACCTATGTCCTGGGCCCTTGTCAGGGCGGCAGGCTGGAGGATGGAGCGAAGGGCGGGAGGGCTTGGTCAGAGCTCCTGAGTCCAGGCATGCCGTAGAGGCCTTTCTGGGCCTGTGGGAGCCTGTCCCAGGTGCTTTGCCGTGCGGTGTGCCAGAAGACCGAGCCCAGGACGGGGGCCCTCAACCTTGCCCTTGGCAGTGTAGCAGGCCAGAGGATAGAGCCCAGGGCACGGGTGTCCGCCCTGAGTCCCAGCGGGACCCTAGTGCCAGGTCAGAGATCCTGGGCCCGATCATTGCGGGGAGGCCTCCCTGAGACCATAGGAGCCCGTCCCAAGTGCTTGCCCATGCAGTGGGCCAGAAAATGGAACCCAGGCTAGGGGGCCCTCACCCCGGAGACTACCGGGGCCCCGGACAGAGCTTCTGAACCTAGTCAAGCAGGGGAAGCCTCCCCGGGCTCGATGGGCCCATTTCCTGGGCCCTCAGCAGTGCGACAGGCCAGTGGACAGAGCCCAGGGTAGGGGTATCTGTACCAGAGGGGCCCAGACCCAATTGGGGCTCCTGGGCCTGGCTGCACAAGGGAGGCCTCCCTGGGCCCACAGGAGCCAGCCCCAGGGGCTTGGCCATGCAGTGGGCTGGAATACAGAGACCAGGATGGGGGCTCCCATCCCGGGACCTGTTGGGGCCCCGGTCAGAGCTTCTGAACCAGGCCAAGCAAGGTAAGCCTCCCCTGCCCAATGGACACCCGACCTGGGCCCTGGGCAGTGGGGCAGGCCAGATAATGAAGCCCAGGGTGGGAGCACCCACCCCAAGGCCAGGTGGGGCCTTGGTAGAAGGTCCTGGACCCAGCTGCACAGGGAAGGCCTCCACAGGCCCGCAGGACACCATTCTGAGTACTCTGCCACATGGCAGGCCTGAGGACGGCAATCAAGAAATGGGGGCCCCCAGCACTGGCCCACTGGGCCCTGGCCCTGGGCCATCTGGTCGCTGGCTGAGAACCGCCAGATCACAAAGGGATTCAGGGTACCCTGTTCCTAGTAATCAGGAGGAAGGCTACCCTCCTTTCTTTTAATCCATGCACACTGAGTACCAGAGGGGACCAAAGTCGCAAACGCATCTGACTTCCTGGAGCACTGGCTGGGCTCGGGGAAGCACATGAGCCCCCATCGGGACTTTCAGGGTGGCTTGGCCATCTGGAAGCACCAGTGGAAAGCATGGCGGCCTGGGCACTTGGAGCCCCAGCTGGGCCTCAGGTACGGGGCTGCATGGAGGCCTCTGACGGAGCTCTGATCCAAGGCCCACAGGCACCTTATCATGCAGGCGAAGCGTGGGAGGCCTCCCCAGGCCTGATGGAACCCCGTACCAGGCCCTTGGCTGTGAGGCTGGCCGGAGGATGGAGCCCGGGGCAGGAGGGCTCGCTCCAGGGCCTGGCGGGACACTTGGGCCCGGTCGTAGTTCCTGGACCCAGCCACGCAAATGAAGGCTCCCTGGGCATGGATAAATGATAATAACACTTGCTCTAACATTTTTGTTCTCCTAGATTTCGGACCCTAGCTAAACCAGCACCCAGGGAAATTTAGCTAACCGAGGGCTATCCAGGGTGGGCTCATGCTTTATTACCCAGAATCCCTTGCAAACCTCAAACTTTGACTATAAACACACATTTTCCTCCCATCTCTGTGATGGCAAGTTCTGGAATCTGCAGGGAGCCACAAACTTACTTCCGCCAAGCATTTCCCCAGGTCTCGATGCAAATGGCAGGGAAAGCTCTTCCCCTGCTCCTGGGCTGAAAAAAAATGATATCCCACTGCTGTTAACAGCAGAGGGTTTTCCTGGACATGTGCAGAGGACATAACCGTTACGTCCTCCGCAAACGGCCACCGTTGCAGAGACGTAACCGTTAAGTCCATGGCACAGAAAGGATTAATGTTTTAGTCTACTGGCCATGTGCAAGTGGTAAACACAGGATCAGAATTTACAATGCATACTACTGAGCAGTGTACATAAAGCAGTTGGAATATTTTAATCTTAATAAATGGCAATCCACATATGCTTAATTCTATAGTAGCCGGCATGATTCAACCCTTTGAATGCTTGATGCAATCACCATGGTCAGGATAGAAACCTTACACATCAAGAAAATATCAAAAACAAATGTGCTTAAAGTCCAGTGGTATTAGCACATCATTGCTGGCCTTTGACCTTGTTTCATGAGGATCACAGTCTCTTTGAATGCTGGGACAAATCTGTTTTTATCTTCATTTCAGTGCCTAAAGTTGAAGGCCCAATTTTCAGTGAAGCATTTATAAACTAAAGTGTAGGTTTTCACTTTAACATTTTTCACATTGCCCTGCTTCTGAGCAGCTCTTACCATATTAAAAATGAACAATACAAAAATAATGTCCTCACTAACAGAGAACATTTACTGCTCTTCTATCGTACACAGAGTGGCTGGGTCTTGTCTGAATTGAGATATGAGGAACAGACATGTCCTTTTCTTGCAGACAATGCTTAGTTTACCACCCGTTTAACTTTTCTACCATCAGTATAGCAACTCTTACTCAGGCTTATCAATTGAGTTGGGATTACACAAGAGAGAGGAGGGCTGAGACTTCATAAAAGAGCATCTGCAAAACCAATAGGTCTCGGCAATGACCGAGCTATTGGCCTTGTCAATGTTTTGTCTATTAGCCATGTTGTCTAGCAGCACATATGCTGTTCAGCATGGCTGAAAGTTACTGAAAGACCAGAATCACAGGATGTTGAGCCGACGCCGAGTCTCTTGGCCACCTGTGTTGTGTTTATTGTCCTGCCCCTCCTAACACAAAAAAGTGCTATGGCGCTATGACATGGACTGCGCCGGCTGCATCATAGCACTTTTTTCAGGGACTTTTAGCCATGCTGAACAGCAGATGTGCTGCTAGACAACATGGTTAAAAGACAGTCACATTGACAAGGGCAATAGCTCGGGCATTGCCGAGATCTATTGGCTTTGCCAATGCTTGTTCGGTGTTCACTGGGTCTTGCTGAACAAATGTGGAAGTGATAGTGAGAACCAGTTGAGGAGCTTTGAAGTGAAGAGAGGATGTGGAGTAATGGCCAGAGCAGCCGACAGGGATACTGGGGAACCACGTTTGAATCTCGGGGTCAGCTGAGCAATTTGTGATTCTGGGCAAATCACTTACGCTTCCCCCTGCCTATGACAATGAATGTGTTATTCAGTAATGTAACTGGTGAGCACTTAAAGCACTCCAATACCATTGGTTGGTGTTAGCACTATGGCAAGATGGAGAACGGAACAAGGGCTCCAATACCATCGGATCATGTAAAAAAGAAAAAAAAACCTGCTCAAAAACCCGTAGGATATAAAACAGTAAGGGGCATATTCACAAGGAGCTATCGCCGAATTAACGGCACTTTATCACAGCCAAAGTCGTGATAAATTTACCTCCCCATTCACAAGCCCGTGTAAACAGCCCACAGCACCAGTTTACCCACGATAGCAGCCGCAAAAAACATCGCCACAGAGGACCCGCGCAACTATCGCTAATGAGATGCAGAGTAGGCGTTCCTGTGCCAAACGCCGAGACAACATCACACCTCAACATTCACAACGACCAGCCACATCGGCGATAAAAACACAAAACAGGCGATAAGGCGCGTTAGCACCAGGAAATTTGCACCTGCTCTGACCTGGTGTAAAGTCGGACGGCAGCCAGCACCACAAAAGGGAGCACAGTCCAGGCCACATCCGAAGGACAACAGATGCCCACGAGCAACTGAACATGCAGCACGGACACCCAAGAGGGCCACAACACCCACCGACACCACACCCAGGCCCGCAACACCCCCCCCGGGACCACCCCCAACCCCAGACTAAGAAACTGCACACCAACACCACGAATCCCAAAACAAACATTTTGCCTGATGTCGTACAAGCAGGAAAATAAACATACATGCGTGGCCAGAAAATGGAGAATCAGTCATACAGCAATGCAATCACCAACACAAAACACCATACAAACAAAAGCAGAAACAACCCTTAGGATGAGTCCTAGCGGCTCCTCACTGGACAATCCGTAGCACACAGCCAGGAAGACCAAATCCAAGAGAAGAAGGTGTGCCATGCGCCCAACAAAGAAAAGAGAGGGAGAGAGATGGAGTGAGATAGCACAAGCAGCGCAAGGCCGCTTGGGCACCTGGCTCCACATGCCAACATGTGTGTGTGCATCGCCATCCGTACACCATGAGCCCAAGGCTGTGTCCCAACTCAGCGCCAAAGCCACATCACATTCCGAAAACGCAAGTAGTAGTCAGACAAACATCAGGGATGAAAGCACCATTGTCCCAATGCAGAAGGTGGGAGGACACCTGCACCTCTGACCTTGTTCCAGAACACGCCTGGAACACCCTGATAGAGATGCAATGGCAGATGGGGACGACTCCCACACCACGCATTATGCAAATGAACCATCCGACTTATCCACAGCCCACACACAGAAGCCCCTGCCTGTGGTACCCCCGCATGGGATGCCCTTGACACTCACGGAAACAGCAACCCATTTCCCACAACATTGCACACACATTCGAATCATTGCTCAGATCTGTGGCATATCCTTCACACAACTGCTGCAGTACAGAAGACTGCCGGTTCACGAGACGCACCAATGCAATGGCAGGCCATACCGGCCACATGCACAACCCCCGTCACGTGGAACAGTATCGTGCACGTATGCTGCAACTACTGGGCGCACTGCCACTGGCAGTGCTGTGGATCAGTTACAGGCTCAGCTTCCGTATTGCCCACGTCACCTGCATCCAGCCCTGGTTCCACTGCCGAACATGCACATTCGAGTGTCCCATGGATGTCTGCCTATCCAACACAACTGTTGATGAATTGGACTATGACCTGTGTCTGCTCCCCCTGTTGGATCACGAACAGGAGTGTAACCGAGACAGCCGTGCATGGGATGCCTTGACATACTGGGATTGGATTGGTAGTTGTGCATGGGAGATTGCACAATTCCTCGTGTGCAGTGACCACATCGAGGCGCTCCCCTATTGGGCTGTGTTGCGGATCGGTGAGACGGCGTGGGATGAGCACACCTGCCTGGACCACCTAATGGATTGGCTCACCCTGGTGTTCCTTGAACATGACAACAACGTACTATTGGAACACATTGCACATGAAGCTGCACAGGCATTCATGGACGAGTAACTACGTTCCTGCTGCCACATCCGATTGCCACCCACAGCACATGGCCCAACAACTTGTTGCATCGTGGGGATTGCTCACATATCCCACCACAACAGAGGACACGTCTGCCTTCGTTCGGGCTCCCGATGCATGTGCGTGGAACAACGCGTGTGTACACACACCTGTACAAGGTGACGCAGGTCCATGGTCGGAGAAACACAGCGTCGTTTGGCAACGTTGCCAATTCGGACACACTGCTGGGGGAGAGCACACACATGGCAATGTAGCACGACATGTGAACCTGTCAGACCCTCACACCTGATCACCGACAGCAGAGCAGACAATCGGCGCACTCTGGAGGCAGAGCACTATGCAGATCCCATGTGCAGTGAGTCGTGCCCCCTCACACAGGGCAATGGGAAGACGCCAAACAACACATGACTCATCCAAAAAGGCAAGGTGGGCTGTGAGCGTTGCCATCCGTGGTGAATGTTGTCCATTTTAGCCCCGACATTGTCTGAACCTCGACATGTACCCATGCTGCGTGTAAGTGTCTTAAGCATGTCCCTGCCTGCTGTGGCCGTTGCCTCGTCCATACTGACACGCACATGCCAATAAAGTCTATGCCACTCCACTGGTGACTGACTGTGAGGTGTGTTGTTTAGATTGTCCACTCATGTGCCACAATGAGCATCCTCCCTACACCGTGAGGAACTGACTGACGCATGTGCAATGTGGGTGTGTCCCTTTGGCAAGCTACACCTCTGTGAGCCAGACATTGTTTTGGATATGTGCTGAATGACATGTGCACTCACGTGACGTCAGCAATATGAGTATGGTGTCCAACCACTGATCATGTGGAGCAATGTCATATCACACTACAGAATGTGTCCACACAGATGTGTGTGAGTAGGTATGCGACGTGAAGTTCTGTTGTCACATGTGGTGTAGGACACCACTCCTGGCCTGCTTTCGTTTGGGTCAGTGCTACACACAGCCCTATTCAACACATGGACATGTGCCTACGTTGGGGGGTTGTGTGATTGTTGTTGATGTGCAATGGGGACACAGCTAGTACTCACCTTCACAGTCATCCAATTGGCCATGTGTCTCAGGGATACACATGCGCATAGATGTCAGTTACCAGGGTATGCCTTCATGTGCAATCATCGTCCCCACATCCAGCCATACTTCCATACGTGAGTGAATATAGTGATGACACATCTGTGGGATTTAGAATGTTTTATTCACATTCAGGTGATTGACGGAGCTGGAGCTGTACATGGCCATCCAAACCCACATCACATGGAAGCCCAGTGGTGGGCCAACCAGAGTCCTTTGGGGATTGCACAGTGATTAGGAAGAGGGAGAGTGCAGTCCGCAGCTGGATTGCTGTGTAATTGTCCAGCGGTGAAGAAATGGCAGTCCGTGTCGGGGTCCAGGTGAATGTCGCAGAGTGTTCCGGGGACAGTAGGAGGTATTTCCCAGGGCATGATGCATAGGTCATAACCAGGCAGGGACAGGCCATATGGCGGTGATGGATGCTACTGCCTCCTTCCTCACACAGTAGTTCCCATCCCCTTCTCACTCCCCTGATACAGGTTCTGTGTCCGGTGTGTCCGGTGTGTGTGGCGGGGTGATGGCTGCATCGCTGTGTGCACTGACACATCAGACTGCGTAGGTGATGGGGCAGCATCACAGTGTGCGACGGACACATCAGGGGTCGGAGCTGTGTGTGTCGATGTTCCCGCTGCAGCCATCGGGGAACGGCTCAGTGGCAGCAATGGCAAGATGAAGTACTGCAGGGCATTGAAGTTCCCAGCTACTACTCGCTGGTGTCCAGCCGTGGCAGACATACTTCCAGCCTGCATCTGCTCCATGGTCTCCATTGACCTCTGCATCTGTGTCAACTCTGTGCTGTCATGGCTGGTGCCTGTCTGACCTGACAGTTCTTGTATTCGATTCATGGCACCAGCGAGGTCAGCCAAGGTCTGTGGCGGAGCATGGTGCGTACAGGGGGTGTCCGATAGGGACTGTACGTGGTCCCTGATGGGACTCAGACACCCACGTATGGCATCGAGTTTGGCTGCCACAAGCTCGAAGCCCACCCGCAGCTGATCAGCCAACTCCGCCTGGCAACCCAACACACGCCGTAGGAATTCAATGTATTGGTCGGGGGGGTCCTGGGAGACAGCCGTGGTGGTGTGTGTTTCCTGCTGTGTGGTCTGTGCAGGTGGTGGGGTCACCTCGAGGCAGCTGGCCTGCCCTGCTCCTGGGGGTGGGGTGCAGAGGCTGTCCATTATCCGTTGGAGGGTGTCTTGACATATCTGCAGGTTGTCCGCTTCATCATCAATGATGGGAAGTGTGGTGTGCTCTGCAGGAGGTGTTGTTTGTCCCTCTGCAATGTAACGGGGAGATGCAGGTTAACAGAGTTTCACATGTATGTTGATGATTTGCAGATGTTTACATTCAGACTTCATGCCAATGTACATTGTGACTGTTTTGGGGGAGCTGGCTATTTGATGGCAGTCAGTGTGTTTGTCGACTACATGACGGATGTGTGGTAGTACCCGTACATTATCATCACACAGTGTCAGGCAATGCCAGATGTGAGTGGACAGTTACTACGCACGAGCAGAACCTGTTGTGAGCTCTGTCCTGTGGTGCTGGTGTTGCACTTTGTACCACATTGCCGTCATTGCTGATGTTCTGTGATTGCTATGTGTGTGTGCTGCATTGTGGGGGAGTTGCCCCTGCAGCTCTGACTTCGTGTAGCCTTCTCCCTTTGAGGCGGGGGGCCTTTGAATTGTTTGCTTCTCTGGCCTGATTTGCTTTTGACTTTTGTCATATGTGCTCTCGGACAGATTTTGTGGCCTGGTGCATTGTTTGTCTGCTGCGTGTATTGTACGGCATGGGTTGTGGGTGCACGTGGACATGTCGGAGTATGACCTGCTCCTTTACGGATGTGATCCGCACTGGGCTACCTCCATGTCGATTGGTGGGCCATGTTATTTTTTTTGGGCTGCTGCCATGCTATCGGACAGGCAGTGTTGCTTGCATAGTCAGTGTGGGTCACAGAGCCGCTGCTTTGCTGGATTCAGCACATGTGCATGGGTCGGTTGTGATATTGGTGATAGGGGGGCCCCTCTGTGCACATTGTGGATGGGGGCCTACTTGGCATTTCTATGTGTGCTGCAGTGTGCCAAGGCAATCAGGGACATGTTCCACGGTCATTGTGGGTGTGCTGTGTGCTACACGTAATTGTGCATGTGTGCCATTGTGCCCATCTCCCCCGTCCCTAGTCGTTACCCTGTTGCTGTTGGGTCAGGTCGTATTGTGCTGTATCCAGGCCCCCCAATCCTGCCACCGTCTCCTCACTGCTGACTGTGGCCACCATTTGCTCCAGCTCATCCAGCTCCTCCTGTGTCGCAGGACTCCCACCTCCAGTCGCTGTTGCTGCCTCCCTGTTGGCGGCGAGCTTATCTTTGGTCTGCCTTTTCAGATCATGCCAGCGCCTCTTGACCTCCTCCAGTGACCTCCTCGACACTCCGACTGCATTGACGTTGGTAAGGATGGCCTGCCGTATTTCGGTTTGGTTTGCCAGTGCCGCAGTGGAGGTGCCGAACAGTTGTTGATGGTGTTCTATCACCTCCGTGACGATGATCCGGTCTTCCTGCGGACTGAACCCCGTCTTCCTCTTCCTCTTGTCCTTGCCCTTCCCCGAACGCGGGGTTCCTGGCTGGTCCTCAGTGGGGCTTGTGGTGTTCGGCTTGTCCTCTGCACTCGGTCCGGGTGCATCCATGTTGCTACGCAGTATGAATTGTTTTTGGGCTTTTTTTTTTCTTTCTTTTATGGGGCTTTTTCTTGCCAGACGCGTGGGATTTGCAGGCCTGTGGCTGGTGTTCGCTGATTTCTGTACCGCGATTGGCGTCATCCCATGTTTTTTTGCGTTCGCATTTCGCATTTTTTGGGCGTGGCATTGATTTTCACGCTGACATTTGACGCGTTATCTGGTGTCTATCGCATGCTACCGCCTTGTTGTGAATTCCACGTTGACACAGGGTTATTTTCCCGAGATAGGCTGCGATATTGAAAGTTGCGTTACGCTACTCTTGCGGTAGTTATGACACGTTCTTGTGAATATACCCCTAAGTGTTTAAATGATTTAAAAATGAATAGCTAGATAAAAGATCGATAGATAGATAGATAGATAGATAGATAGATAGATAGATATAAGTTAGATAGATGGAAAAAAAGATACATAGGGAGTTTTTTATGCAGCGCTATTTGTATAGACAGCTGTGATTGTTGAATTCAATGTAAAATATGCTTGCACAATGTCTCCTCCAAAATAAAGACTGAGTACATACATCTAGCATTACCTGACATAAAATTTATGTTTTCAGCAACGAGGGTCTGCTTACTTGAATTTCCAACAATGTGCTTATTTTATATACGGAACGAATATTACATAATCAACCAAGTGGACCCCATAAATATGTATAGGTATTGTAGTGAAACCGAGATGTACACAGATAAAAAGTGATCCTGGGGGTTTCTCCATCAATCTCTGTCCTTCCCTAGCTGCTGCAGCTGCACCTTTGAAGTGACGCCCATGGGTGCAAAGGATCCGTGCAGCCCAGTTCAGGTGCAGGCAGCAACTGAGAGGGAGTGCCATCAGTGTTTAGAAACATTTATTTCAGTGTTGTCCATGGGATCTTACAGAAAACAATGCTATTGCCTTGTCCTGTATGTTTTTCCATTTTCACATATCAAAGGGAAATGACCCGAGCTTTGAAATGTTGATGATCGATATACATTGACCAAAGTGAAAACGCTCAAAAACAATGACATGTGAACCGCCCGATTGCTGTTCAACTATGAAGATAGCAGTTGCCTGTTTAGAATGTATTCAAACTAATATGTGTCCTGTGTGTGTTTTGCATTTTTTTTTTAGAATCGTGTACAAAGAGTTTCCCTACGGGGAAACAAAAGTGCAGCTTGAGTAGCAGCAGAAGGGAAAGGCATGTGATGACCCCTTTGAAAACTGGGTCTGTACTGATCACTGTCCAACTGCTGGAGAGATGATGTGGCGTAATGCCAGAGCTGAAGACTTTGGAGCTGGGGAACCAGGTTTGAATCTCTTCATCGGCTCAACATCCTGTGATCCAGGGCAAATCACTTAATCTCCCTGGGCAACCAAGACATTAATGTATCTTTGTGTAATGTAACTGGTGCTCATGTAATGCTCTCCAATCCCTTCGGTTGAGTTAGCGCTATAAACAAACTACAAAAAAACAAAAAAACTAGCAGGAGACAGGGAGAGGATGCAACAACAGACAGTGAAGGAACGGGATTGAGAGAGCAACATAGAGGGATTGTTAGAGGCAAAGAGAAATAAAGAAGTAACTAGGCAGTACGAGCAGGAAACAAACAAACGGGGCGAGAACAAATAGCAGAGCTTTTGAAAAGCGCTCTCAAAGTAGTAATAAAAAAGTACTCGATAAACAATGCCTTCAAATGACCCCTGCATATGTTTAGCAGTAATTGGTCGCTGCTCTCGGAAGGGCTAAAGAGGGGAAGAGGCATGATGCATTCATGCTATGGGCAAATGGGGAGAATGAATAATGGAGCAATGAGGGAGCCAGCAAATGGCAAGCCTATGGGCGGGCTGAAGCCCACAAAGTACAGTCAACAGGTCTCTTTTCGATACTGGGCATGCGTGCCATCTAGAGCCGAGAACTAAAAAGGGAGGGTTGCCTAAGATACATACTACAGAGACGATGCTAACATTCCCGCCAAAACTAGTGGTTAGCCCTGAAGACATAGATGCCAGATAATGTAAATGGATGATGAGAAAAACGTGCTCCCTACTCAATGTAAGAGGCCTTGCAGGGCAGGAAACCTGGTGCTACTTGCCATGATAGCACAGGGAGAGCCAGGGCTTGGGAAGAGGAGGAAGGAAAGACTGCACAGGCGGATAGGAACCTACAATTCCCATTCAAAGCTGCAAATGCATACTGAATAAGTTTTGTTGGGGTGGAGCATGTTATACTGTGGAATTGTTGCCTGAGTGTGAATTCATATAGGACACATGCTGCACACTGAATTGAGGATTTTAGGTTGACTTTTGGTTGATGGACGATCGCCTATCACTGGGGAAATGCACACTATTAAATAATTCATTAATTAATTTATTTATTTATGAGTTATTTACAGGACACACAAGACCTAATGGGGGACAGAATACTTTTTACATAAGTAGATTTTTTATATATAAGAATAGTTTGGTTACATTTTGTTATGTAAGAACACTTTTGCTTGTTTCACATTATGCTAAAGATTACACCTAGCTCCTATTCATTTAATCTACCACATACAAAACTGGATTAAATGCTTGGAATAGTTTTCTTCAGAGCACCAAGCTAATCCCAATAAACAGCAATAATCAATAACCACTAGATTAACCACTAACTTAGGTTCCAGAGCAGCTTTATGCCTGGTGTAAAACACTTCAAAGACTCCTAAGTGGTGATAAGCGCTATATAGGTGCAATTGCAATACAATCATATAGGACCAATTGCAGGTTATATAAAAGGTTGTCCTATTTTAGTTGATTGATTAACATGAGAACAGGTTACCTTTGCTACTGCTGGATGATCATGAGTGGGTGACGGCATCCAGACATGTGTTTTGCCCCTGCTAGTCACAACTATGGATCAGAGTTCAGCTGAGCTGCAGGATGCTTTTGGTCATTGTTGTACTATTTTCTTCGGCCTCATGGACAGTTCTTGTGGTGAGGATATTCAAAGGTGACCCATCTCTTCTCACCAGCAGATGATGTCAGGCAGTGTTGTGTCTTCCAGCTGCAGAGCTCCATTCTAGGTGACAGGACGCCTTACATAAGTTGAGTATTTGTATACAAGAGCAGTTTTGTCTCCATTTGCTTGCATTCCTTCAAACAGTAAACAAATATTAATGATGCAGTGACAGAAGAAGTACCACTACCAATATAAACTCTCTACAGTATTTCAGTGGACAATGGTTAGGCACAGTGGCAATGACAACAAACAGGAGGCCCCAATGTCATGTTAGCCGATGTGCCTTTTTGCAAGATCTCTTGAGTGAGCTCCAGTTTGTAGATATATGGCTGTATAAAATCAAAGATGATTGCTTCATGTACAGGGTGAGAAATTATTTATCCCTCAAGCGTTTGCGGATGTTGAATAACAAACCCATTACTTCATTATGTGGCACTGCATTGAGCAGAGATGAAGACCATCCTCTCTGTAGCACCACAGAGGTCATTGTTGTATATTCTAGACTGCAGGGAGGACTGGGTGTTGGCTAGTGTAGGCCACAGTCCATGAAAGAAGGGTCAGTCCACTGACTCAGCCGGTGGACAGAGCGGCTGCCTGCCTCGATGCTCAATGGCAGCAGCAAGGCCTCGACTTGATCATCCTTTTTCATGGTGTGGAAATCTGTCACAGGTGGAGCAGGGAGAGAGGCCAGGAGACCATAATTTGGCCCCCAGAGCTACTGCCAGCTCAGAGGCCAGGGAACTCCGGAGCATTGCAGGAAATCCAGTAGCTGAGAGAAGGTGAACCAGGAGGGGTACAGAAGTGAAGTGGCTGGGTGGTGTCCATGGGATTTGGTAGCAATTTTATGGCAACTAATGTAAAGTTGCTTTGCAGCTCAAATGCCCACTGCAGAGGTCTGTTTGTAACTTGATCTGCAGGTCATAGGTTCGAATCCTAGCAGGGCTAGCCCAACTTTGATAAATAGTATCTTTGGGTTAGGTAGGAGTATTAGACATAAAGTAAGAACCAAAAGACAATTCAGTTTATAGTCTAACCTATAACATCAAATTAGTCTTTAATAAACTTTATCAAATCAATATTCCAAACGTGGTCTCTTTACTGTATGATATTTTGTTTTTGATCTTCAATGGACATCGAACATCAGGCCTCCCTTACAAATTACCTCTTTGTTAGGCTAAAAAGTGTCAATTCTGTATGATAGGGATGTAAATGTTGAAACGGAGACATCAATGAACACATGCGGTGTAATTAGTCATCAGCCCCTCAGTTACATTAATTTGCCAAATTTGTGGGATTTCGATAACAAGGGGGATTTTGTAAACAGACTAAAAAGAGGCCACCCAAGGGGGAGGGGTACGGCACCTGTAACCCCCTATACTGCAGCTTTATTCAAGCTCCAAGTTTGTAGCCAGCACTTTCAACTTTGCTCATGTGAACCAGATGCTCGATCCAGACATACCTCCCTTGCCTGTTTGACGGCCACCATTTGGTTTTTGGCCCATGGAAGACCTACCAATTGGAGTGCAAAAAAATTGTGTCACTCATTTCACAGCACCTCACCAATAGTGCTTCCTTTATATTGTCATTAGGCGGTGGTTGAAGTCAGTGTCCTTCCACAGTGTTTGCAATTTTACCTTCTAAGACGTGCTAAGCTGTTGCTGACGGCACCAATACTCGTCTTGATCTTATTGGTCCTGGGACATGGAAGAGGAAGGTGAAACCCTGTAAATGCAGTAAAGTTAGAAAAAATAACAGGTGGCCATATAGCCCGTGCACACAACAGAAAATAGTGTTGTAGTCAAATCTTCAGTACAGCATTACTGTAACTCCTCCCACAAGGTGACCACAGCAGTATCAGCCACCTAGTTGAATCTAAATCTCAATAGCTTCCAAAGAGTGCTTGAATCAAAGACAGCTATGATTTGCCTGGCGACAACTGTTTTCATGAACTTGCGATCATGCTACAAATGTTAAAAGAGTGGTCTCCAAGAATTTGCAGTTGATCTAGGGTGGTCTTATACAAAAAAGGAATCCATATTCCTTTCATTTAATATAAAGGAGCTAGCAAATATTGGACAAAGATCCTGTATCTTCATAAAGGTGTGGAAACCTAGATGGAATCTGGAGTCTTGCACAAAGTTTTTGATGACAAGGTCGTAGTGCTATAGACTGTATACAATATAAAGAATTTAGAAGTGGAAAAACTCAAACACATGGGCATATTGTGATTTTTGGATGGGCAATATAGAATGAACAGTGGACTGTTTTTCTGGAATCTTGAGTAATTTTCATGCTTGATTTGCATACCCTTTTAGCAATTTAATAAATCATAAAATGAATGTGACAAGACAAATATATATTAGATAATACATGTGCTGGGCTGAGTCATGAGAACATCATCATTAAAGGAAAGAGGCATATAAACAAATGAGGTGTGAAAGAGAAGGGTCTGAAAGGCTGAACCTGAAACGTGTAATTCTCAGAGCCTTACTTCTAAAATAGGTGAGAATTACATTGAAAAGTTCATGCCTGGACAATGAAATGGAAAGAAGACTGTAAATTAATACATGTTTTGATGCGGAAACCCCGGAAATTACTGGCGGCACCAGTCATGGTGTACCAACCATCTCCAGTGTTTGTCTCTCTGATGGGCACTCATACTTTCCAGCTTACCATGCCAACCTGATTGGTGTGAATTGTTGGGTAGCAAATGTTTTTGCAGATAGTAGAAGCTAATGGGAACTTTGTTAACAATGTCAATGTGCAATGTATTCTCTTACAAGGCCTCCTCAGTGGACAGAGACAGAAAACGCAGCAACACTTGGGCCTGATTACAACTTTTGGTAGAGCGGTGGCACGGCAGTGCAATCGAAAGTCCATACCGTGGAGGAACTGTTGTGCATGCACACAGGGGGGGCACATGTTATGCCCCCCTGTTTGCATCCACAAATGTAGGAGGCACAGGGGGGCCTGTAGGGCCCCCTTTGTTTCCTCTCCACCAGGGTTTACATTGAGCAAGAACGTCCATGTAACCCTGGAGGAGAGGAAACAAGTAATATGCTTGCTGGACCTCCTGATCGCCCAGGGTGGTCCGACAGCTCAACTTGTAATGGGGCGGTCGGACCGCAGGTACGGTGTTGGCTGGACCGCCAGACTCAAAATTAGGACCTAAGTAGGTGATTAGAACCTTGACGTAGGGACTGGAGAATAAGGGGTGAGTTAGGCTTTGGTGGATGGCCTGCCAGATTTCTAGGTCATCAGAGGCCTTCACATCTACAAACCTGGTGGAGAACCTCCCCAGAATATGTAACATTGGCCCATGTGAATCCCGAGGGGGTGCCATGTTTTTCAGGCCCACTTGTCATTCTTTCTTTGTTTTTCTCAAACTCCCAAAGCAGTAGTTTGTGTGAGAAAATCAAAAACCTAATGGTCCTGACGTGCAAGGAATTTTGTTTATGCACCAGATTGCCATGTCTGGGTACCTGGAGACAGAGTGTGAAGAGGTGACAACATTTAAGAAATGTGTCCAGGAGTGGAACACTAGAACTTTAGGAATATATAGCGAAATGAGATGAGCGACTGAAAGAGTACCCAAGAAAAGAAACCGGAAGTGACGCCGTAGGTAGATACATTCCACTGTGCGCACCGTGTCCTAATGTAAAGTCGAGTGACAAGAGGAAAGTTATCCTGTATTGCTTGAGATGGCTTTTTGCAGCCTTCATTTTCATTATTATAAATGTAACGTTTTGTTGCAATTTTTTTTTTGGGGGGGGCGACATATGTTCCCCCAAAGGCATTGTAGCCGATTTTTTTAAAGCGAAGCAGGTTGTTTAGTGACCGCTGCTTTGATACTCTACCGTTTTTTTATTCCCTTGATAAAACGTTTTCAATTGTTCAATGACAGCAATATTTAGCCAGCACTGAAACTTCTTTATTGATTTCACTTTCTTTCCATTCTGAAGTCAAAAAGGCGTATAGATTTTTCCACAATGTTTACGATCCTCCTTCATTTTTCTGTCAGAATTCTGGAAAAGATTAAAGGCTCAGTCCAAAGTTCGATGAATCACAAAGAAACGTGTGGCTGTTTTTCTTTCTAACTACAAATCATTATACCTATTTTATGTTCTTCACAGTAGAAACAACGTGAAAAATGTACAGATTAGAAAGAGATAGCATCTGCTACCCATAAACCATATTTTCATAGATGAAGGTCATATGCGTTGTAAATCACATGAACATTTTTATTAGGAAGTTCGCCCTTAATTTATGGAGTCGTTTTTCACAATTTCTTAAATTCTTGTTCTATTTTATTGTTTGTGAAAATGTTGCATTTTAGCAGCCATCTTTCCATGCCAGCTTAGATTTTCACACAGCTGGCTTCTATTTTAGTTGTTAGATGTGCCATTCACAAAGCTTTGTGTGAGAAAACCTAGAATGTGGAAATATTTTTGCAAAATCATGTGCATAGCTGTTAACAGACGTTAGTTTTTTTAAATTATTTTTTTATTAAAAAAAACAAAGAAAGTTATCTGGCGAGTTAAATTATTGCATCACACCTCTAAGAAAGGGAGTTCTGTATCTGTCCAAAGCATTACCATATTTGTATTATGAAGAAGGCGATTTGAGTTCACGCAAAATCTCTGCACCATTTTTTTACACCAGTGCCACCCATTTCTGCCTCTGGCACTGCCCATTCCCACCATTGGTGCATGCTGTCTGCATGGACGCCACCAAAAGCTGGATTGCAGTAGGTAAAGGAGCGAGCCTGTCTTGTTTCTCCTTATCTACTCAACCATTTCCTTGTCCCCGCTTTATTACTGTCCTTTATTTTTTCAGCCCTAAACACATCAGTCTTCTCTTTCACCTTCCTGTGTCATCCTCCCTGTTTCTCGTACCCTCTCATTCCTTAGAGACTCTCCCCTTTCACTCCATCAATCTTACCACATCACTTTCCTGCTGTTTTTCAGTCACTCTGCACCTGCCACTCACTCCCCAGTCTATTTCCTCTCCTTTTCACTCACTATGTTGACTCTGTAAGCATTAATTGTTAATGTCTCTCTTGTTGTTTCTTTATTTTACTTCATTCTCTCATTTAATAATTTCCTCTACTTTCCCCTCCTAAAGGTGATTGCTTCATTCCCTTCACAGTTCCCCCTCTTCTTTAATTGTTTTAATAATCCCTGCTTCTGCCATTTTTTCTCTCCTTGGTCGTTCTTTCATGCCTATTGTTTGTCTTTCCCCCTTCTTTCTCTCCCTTTCTTTCTCTTTGTAAGAGCCCCTTTTGCCACTCTCCCCACCACCCTTCCTTTCTTTACTTAAGGCATACTGGCCCTTTTGCATTAACGCCTTTCCCCATAGACACAGAATGGGTAAAACCATTTGATACATCAAGCACACTGTTTCCTTCATGCCCATATTTCTCCCTCTTTTTTTCTCCTCTGCTTTTCCCATCATCACACATTCTTTTATTGCCCTCTTCCATATACACCTTCTCTTGTCCTTCAGGGTATTGCAATCTGAAGCTGCCCTCTCCCACACACAGCTTGTTCGTGGCAGTGGGGCTGGTGGAGTACTAAAGTACCTGCTGCAAGATGTCCCAGTTGACATCAGGATTTACACTGCTACTTTCTTAGCCAGGACAACAGGACTAAGCCATTCCAAGGCTTCAATGGGCTCTATAACCCCTATCTCACACAACCAGACTAATTTGTCCTTCAATTGACACCTTAATGCTAAAGGAACATCATGTAGCTTATTAACCTTGGGAATAGCCCCCATTTTTAAAGTTATCTGATGCTCAAATGTATTTAAACATCCTAACGTTTGGCCAAATAAGGCCTGAAGTTTAGAACTCCAGTTACTTACTTCATCAGAATTAGTAAGTAACACTTGAAACGGATGATTAGGATTTAACGCAATTCCCAATACTCTTTGCTCCCTTCAACACAGCTATGTTCTCCTGTTTTCTGCAATGTACACTTTGCACACAGTTTGTATGTCTTTGTATTCCAATTTGGCTACACAATAACCTAATACTGGTAATTTATCACCACAATAACCCCCAGGTTGCACATCCGTGGGAATTAGGTCATATTAACTCAATCTCTGCCAAATTGACATATCCGTTAGTGTGTAAGGAGAACACGAATCCGCCCACATATGTACTTCTTCACCATTCACCTTAAGTATACACATAAGTGAACAGTACATATCACAAGCACTAGTTGGTTGTACAGTCATGCCAGATACTGCTAAAACCTCTACATCACTTCCTTCAGACTCTTCCCAGTCACCCGCTCCATCATCCTGCTGCCTAATCCAATTCCCCTGTGCTTCTTTTCATTGCTCTTCATCATCTTACAGATACAGGAGAAATGTCCTATTTTATTGCACCTAAACCATCTTGTCCTAACAGCAGGATAGGTATTGGACTCAGCTAAATGTTGCCCGCTTCAACACCTATAACAGAGTTTCTTTCTGCCTCTACTAGGAATTTCAATTAAGTTCTTGCTCACAATGGTTTTACCTTTCTTACACTCGGGATTTTGTTCAAAATTCACATCTCCCACTACTGCCTCCAGATAAGTTACAAACGCCTCCCTCCAATCTTCCCATACCATTATGGGATTTCCAGGTTCCTGTAGAAACATGGATGGAGCTGCTTTGCATGCACTGACATTATGCCATAATATTTCTCCAAATCCTTGTAAAAACACTAAACGGCAACAACTGTTGGCGGAACTACCAGGGATGGTACATTTATGCTGGTATCTGGAGTGAACTTCTTAACTCTTCTGCGTTGTGGTGTATCTCATTTTGTAAAAGTCTTAAAATGTCACCATCCTCAATTTATTTTGCAATCTTTTACAGAAAGGGAAATGGGCTACAATAGTCTTGGAACTAAATATAGAGGTTAATAAACGAATACCTTTTAGACTGAGTAAAGCTGATTTCTCTTTCTAGACCAGCACTCAGGTCATACCTTGTTTTTAGAAGTTGAAACTGGTGAAGATAGGCTCAACCACTTACAAAAGCAAGCAAGGTATTGCTAACGTGTCACATCATTCATCAGGTTACCCTCGCTCAATTCACTTTGTGCTCCAGCAGCACAAATGTCCCTATAGAAAACCCCATCAAAATATGTACCTTTGGCTTAGTAGCTGAGTGCCACGAGTTCTTCTTGTTTCATTGTAACTGAACAGTGTCTAGAGAGGACTTACACCAGAGTAGAGGACGGTGTTAGGAAATTTCATTCTACTTTACAAAACAATGCACATGCATGGCCTGTCTTGTCCATGCCCGCATCATAGTATCAATTATTTTATAGGTGAAAAATACAAGCGGGTGGCACTTGCAATTCCATGATAAAATGGGGTGTCCAAGGAACGCTTTTCAACTGGCCACCACCCGTCGAAGGAGTGACTAAAGGAATCCTGGTACCCTCAAACAAGTGCAGGTGGGGACCCTCCAGCACAAATTAACCACTGTCTGCACAGCTTTTGTTTACAGTGTTCAGGAGAGGATCAATGACACAATATGGTGGTAAACAATATTGTTGACAAAAACATTGTGTCAAATATTTCGTTTACCACAGTATTATGTTCCTATATTTATATTGGAAATGACAAATATATTAAAAACTTATCGTTCGCAATATTAGTGTCAAAAAACATACAAAAATATAATGTTCGTAATATATATACAGTTTAAAGTATATACAGCTTAAAGTAGTACATTTTATATATTTAAATATATAATATTAATATCATCAAAACAAATAGATTCCACTAATTCTTCAATACTATATATAAATATATATGTTATATACACACACATATATGATTGTGTGTCTGTGTATTTGTGTGTGTATATATTTATAAGGTGTATGAGTGTAGAAATTACTGAATTCTCACTCGCAGCGGGACGCACAAAACCCGGCATGGACCAGCTTTGGGAGCAGCGCAGTCAGTGATCGTGGAGGATGGGCTAACAACTTACTCCAATGGGAATGGACCTCGATTTAAACTGGCCCCCAGGTGGAACATTTTCGCTAAGGTGGAACAGGCACTGAGGAAAGCCGTAAGGCTGAAACGCGTCTGCCCAGCGTTTCACCATTTCAACATTTCCATGTTATGCGCTTGTCATTCTGGCATTAAAGTCTTTTCACTGTCACCGAGCATGTGTCGGACCTGTTCTTAGGAGAGTGGGAGTTGGACTATATATATATATATATATATATATATATATATATATATATATATATATATATATATATATATAATCTACTGGCGGTCAGCAGTAGGTAGTTATAGTTAGTACCTAGTATCCATAGGAAAAGCGTTTTTTGTTTTTCCAATAACTTTGGCGCCGGTTGACGAATCTTCGTGAAATTTTCAAAACTAGTGATCAGCTCCGGTCAGCTCCTGTCTTAAAAGTTTCGGGGTGATTCGCCAAGCGGGGGCCGAGAAAAAAGGGGGGTCCCAAAACGTGTTTTCCCCATGTTATTTTCCATTGGAAACTTTAGACACGGCTACAGCCCGAACTGCTGAACGGAATTACACCAACTTTGGCAAAAAGGTAGCCCTTGGCTCAGAAAGAGTCCTTTTTGTTAAATGGTGTAAATCGTTCAGTAGTTCCTGAGAAATTCAAAAAATAAAAGGTGGATAATCAATTTTCTATAGGAAACTTTAGCCAAGGCTACAGCCTGAACTGCTGAACGGAATTACACCAAATTTGGCAAAAAGGAAGTGCTTGGTTCAGAAAGCGACCTTTTTTTTAAATGTTGTAAATCCGTTCAGTAGTTGCTGAGAAATTCAAAAAATAAAAGTTTCGATCTCTAGGGACGCGGTGGATTCGTGAACCCTCCTGACCACGAGCTTCACTGTGATTGGCTGCCAACACTCCAAACCAGGAATTGTTGGCAGCCATCTTGTGACTCGGTAGAACCGAGTCACAAGAAAACAGTGAAACAAAGGTGAAAAACAAGATAAGGGGGCAGGGTAGAAACACCCTGACCCCCTAGGCCTACTCAGAGGGTCCCACAGGGACCCCCAGGGCCAGAAACAGCATTTCTTTTTCTGAAAAACGGCAAAATTTGTGCTGGGTGCACGAATCCAGCTGATAAAATAAAAAAAAAATGAAGCGCGGTCTCCCGCGCTTCGTTATTCTTAAGCCCCCGGGTGGGCCAGGTCCCGGGAGCATGCAGAAAATGTATAGCGGGGGCCCGCCACCCCCCCGGGGCTTCATTTATGTTTTGCGGGGGCACGCAGCCCTGGGGACCGCCACCTCCCCGGGGCTCTATTTAAAAAAAAAAAAAAATCTCTGTGGGGGGGCTCGAGCCCCCCCACATGCCCCGGGGACCACCACCTCCCCGGGGCTTTGATGATAAAAACACGGGGGGCACATAGCCCCCCCGCAGCCCCGGGGACCGCCACCTCCCCGGGGCTCTAATTTTTAAAAAAATAACCTGTGTGGGGCACGTTTGCACAGTGGTGAAGGGAGGGGGCGGGGCCTAATGTGACATGTGTGCAAACACGTCCTGTGGCGTGTTTTAAGTTGGGGGATTAAGTTTCCTTGAATCCTGAGGGTCCCTGGGGGCCAACTAGCCCACCAGGTACCTCCTGTAAGCGCCACAGAGTTGCGTTGCAGAGAGGTGTAAAAAGGGGCGTGGCCTCAGACCACCTCTCTGCAACGCAGCCCTGTGGCGCTTACTGGAGGTTCCTGGTGGGCTAGTTGGCCCCCAGGGACCCTTAGGATTCAAGGGGACTTAATCCCCCAACTTAAAATGCGCCACAGGGCACGTTTGCATACTTGTTACATCAGGCCCGCCCTCTCCCTGCACCACTGTGCAAACGGGCCCTTTGGCGCATTGTAAGTTGGGGGATTAAGTCCACTTGAATCCTGAGGGTCCCTTGGGTCCAACTAGCCCATCAGGTACCTCCAGTAGGCGCCCATGAGCTGCGTTGCAGAGAGGTGTAAAAAGGGGCGTGGCCTCGGAACACCTCTCTGCAACGCAGCTCTGTGCTGCTTCCTGGAGGTACCTGGTGGGCTACTTGGCCCCCAGGGACCCTCATGATTCAAGGGGACTTAATCCCCCAACTTACAACGTGCTAGGGGGCACATTTGCACAGTGGTTCAGGGAGGGGGTGGGGCCTGATATAAGAAGTTAGCAATCCTGCTGTGTGGGACTTACTGGTGGTAATAAAAGGGATAGTTGGTCCCCAAGGTTGACGTTGGGGGCTAACTACTCCTCCTGTTACCACCAGTAAATACCACACAATGGGATTGCTAAGAGGTGTTTCGGAGGCCACGCTCATCTTTCTCCACCACTCTGGAAACGCGACTGGTATGTTATAGTTAGAAATTGGCATTTAAAAAACCTTTGAAATTCACTGAAAAAACCATAGGTTTCAGGGACGTTATAGTTAGAAATTAGCATTTAAAAAACCTTTGAAATTCACTGAAAAAACCATAGGTTTCAGGGACGTTATAGTTAGTTGGACATTTCTCTTCTACAAAACCATAGAAATTGCCCCGTTATAGTTAGTTCAGCTAACTATAACTCGCGCACCCACAATGCACTTCTGATGACGTCACATATTACATCATTCATGACATGGTCAGTGACATCACTGATGACATCTCAAATGACATCACTGATGACATCATCCAGTGACTGTGTGTTTCTTTAAAGTTTAAATATGTATTATATATATGCCAAGGTATATTGAACAATGAGTGGGTGTATAAGTGTCTGGATGGAGGATTTAGTAGGTGCGTGACTGACTGTTTAAGTGCGTGATTACATGTGTCTTACTGAATGCATGGGTTAGTGACTAAACTGTGTGAATGTCTGTATCAGACTGTCTGTTGTTGAGTAAGCTGCTGCATGGGTTGGTCA
The DNA here is from genome assembly GCA_963921515.1 of Calotriton arnoldi. NCBI lineage: Eukaryota > Metazoa > Chordata > Amphibia > Caudata > Salamandridae > Calotriton > Calotriton arnoldi. Next base: position 93,585 of record CAWUFW010019322.1, read on the forward strand.
GTAGCTACATGAGTGTCTATATGGGCTATTGATTGGTTGCCTGAGTATTTGTATGGGTGCCTGAGTGTGTGTGTGGGTGGGTGAGAGGTGTGTGACTCTGTGCATAGATGTGTGAGTGGTTGATTCACTGGGTGTATGGGTTCAAGAGTGCATGTGCAAACAGCTGTATGGGTGGGTGAGTGTGTATATGGGTGTGTTGGTGAGAGAATGGATGTCTCAGTGGTACATGTCCAAGTAACGACATATGTAAAAGGCAGTGTATGTGAGAGTTGGAGTATATAAATGACTATACGTGAGAGTCAGTGATTGTGAGACTGGCTGTATGGATGAGTGTGTACTTGTATCAGTGATTGTATAAGAGAGTAAGTATGCGTTTGTTTCTGTTTTAATAAGTGATGTGGTGTGTGTATAACTGTATAGGTCAGTAAATAGAAGTGTGATTGATTCTTTGCATGACTGAGTAGCTGTGTGAGTAACTCCATGGATGAGTGGTGGTGTGTGAGTGTCTGTATAGGTCTATGAGTGCTTATGATACTGTTGTATTGATGAGTGACTGCATGTATGAGTGACTTTATAGGTGAATTAGTGGATGTGTGTGTAGACATTGGAATCAGTGAGTGCGTATGTAGTAACTGGTATTGGTGTGTCGATGGTTTCGAAAATGGTAGTCTGTATTTTACAGTGCTTGTATCAAAGGTTATATTAGAGTGTGAGGAGGTGCATCAGATATTCACGTGGATGATGTCATCCGTGATGTCATCAGTGATGTCATTTGAGATGTCATCAGTGATGTCACTAACCATGTCATGAATGATGTAATATGTGACGTCATCAGAAGTGCATTGCGGGTGCGCGAGTTATAGTTAGCTGAACTAACTATAACGGGGCAATTTCTATGGTTTTGTAGAAGAGAAATGTCCAACTAACTATAACGTCCCTGACACCTATGGTTTTTCAGTGAATATATATATATATATATATATTCACTGAAAAAACCATAGGTTTCAGACACGTTATAGTTAGAAATTAGCATTTAAAAACCTTTGAAATTCACTGAAAAACCATACGTTTTAGGGACAGTTATAGTTAGTTGGACATTTCACTCGTACAAAACCATAGAAATTCCCCTGTTATAGTTAGTTCAGCTAACTATAACTCGCGCCCCGCAATGCACTGCTGATGACGTCACATATTACATCACTCATGACATGGTCAGTGACATCACTGATGACATCACTGATGACATCTCAAATGACATCACTGATGACATCATCTAGTGACTGTGTGTTTCTGTAAAGTTTAAATATGTTTAATATATATAGGGAAAGGCGTATTAAAGAATGAGTGGGTGTATAAGTGTCTGAATGGATGATTTAGTACGTGAGTGACTGACTCTACAAGTGAGTGATTAAATGTATCTTACTGAATGCATGGGTTAGTGACTAAACTGTGTGAATGTCTGTATCCGTCTGTCTGTTGGTTTGTAAGCGGCTGCATGGCTTTCTGAATAGCTACATGAGTGTCTACATTGGTTATTGATTGATTGTCTGAGTATCTGTATGGGTGCCTGAGTGTTTGTGTGGGTGGGGTGTGTGTGACTCTGTGCATAGATGTGTGAGTTGGTGATTCACTGGGTGCATGGTTTCAAGAGTGCATCTGTGATGGACTGTATGGGTGGGTGAGTGTGTGTATGGGTGTGTTAGTGATTGAATGTATATCTCAGTGGTACATGTGTGAGTAACTACATATGTGAAAGGCAGTATATATGTGTGTTGGAGTATATAAATGGCTATAAGTGAGAGTGTGTGATTGTGAGAGTGGCTGTATGGATGAGTGTGTACTTGTATCAGTGATTGTATAAGAGTGTAAGAATGTGCTAGTATTTGTATGAGTAAGTGAGCTGGTGTGTGTATAACTGTATAGGTGAGTAAATGGGTGTGTGATTAAGTTTTTTGCATGACTGACTAGGTGTGTGAGTACCTCTATGGATGAGTGGCGGTGTTTGAGTGTCTATATAGGAGTAAGAGTGCATATGATAGTCCTGTACTGAGTGACCATAAGTATGAGTGACTGTACGGGTGAGTGAGTGGATGTGTGTGTGTAGTCCTAAGAATCAGTGAGTGGGTATGTAGTTATTGGTGTTGGAGTGTCTATGGTTTTGCGAATGGCAGTCTGTAATTTAGAGTGGGTGTATCAAAGGTTATATTAGGGTGTGAGGAGGTGCATCAGATTATCACGTGGATGATGTCATCAGTGATGTCATTTGAGATGTCATCAGTGATGTCATCAGTGATGTCACTGACCATGTCATGAGTGATGTAATATGTGACGTCATCAGCAGTGCATTGCGGGGCGCGAGTTATAGTTAGCTGAACTAACTATAACGGGGGAATTTCACGGGTTTTGTACGAGTGCAATGTCCAAGTAACTATAACTGTCCCTAAAACCTATGGTTTTTTCAGTGAATTTCAAAGGTTTTTTAAATGCTAATTTGTAACTATAACGTGTCTGAAACCTATGGTTTTTTCAGTGAATTTCAAAGGTTTTTAAATGCTAATTTCTAACTATAACGTGCCTGAAACCTATGGTTTTTTTCAGTGAATTTCAAAGGTTTTGTAAATGACAATTTTTAAATGTATTAATTGTTATATTAATTTTTTTCATACTGATTTACTACATTTTTAGAAACAATTTTTTTTACATATTTTATTTTTTAAATTACATTGTAATTACATTATACATTACATTACAAAAATACTTTCTCAGAATGAATTACTTTAGTTTAAATACTTTGCACATAGGCAATAGACTTTTAAGTACAGTAGTTACAGTTGTTGCAATGGGCAACACATTTTCAAACACAATGCAACATTCAGCTCAATGTGAATTTCTAGTTAAATGCAATTAGTTACTTTATGGATTACTTTTCTAACCACAGGACTGGATCCTAGATTCAGTCCTGGGACATCTCCTGTAAACAGTTGAGTAAAAGCGTTTTGGTTACAGTACTGATTTTTAAGGAATATTATTGTATTTTAAAAGTTGACACTTAGAAACTTTTTCTCACATGGTCACCAATGTTATCCTATGGAAGGAAATTCACTTAGCAGGTAAAAACTGTTATTGTTACTTTTTCTTACTCAGTGTTGGATCCTGGATCCAGCACTGGTGCATCTCCTGTAAACAGTTGAAAGAATGGGTTTAAGTCATACAGGTGATTTTTAAGGAATATTTGTAGTTTGTAAAAATCAACACTTTGAAACTTTTTGCTGAAAACCAGACAATGGATTCCTATTGAAGAAAATATAAGTTACTGGTAAGTACGGTTAAAATTACTTTTCAGGGTCAGTGCTGGGCTAAAAGATGCAGCACTGGGTTCTCTCCTGATAACAGGTGAGTAAATCGGAATTCGTATTTCGGCTGATTTTAGAGGAATATTTTAAAGTTCCAAAACTCCACACTTAGAAGAATTTCCAAGTGAAACCAGTCAATGTTAGCCTATGGAAGGAAATTCAAGTTACTGGTAAGTACGGTTAGAATTACTTTTTCAGGGTCAGTGCTGGGCTAAAAGGTGCAGCACTGGGTTTTCTCCTGATAACAGGTGAGTAAGTCGGAATTCGGATTTCGGCTGATTTTAGAGGAATATTTGTATGTTTCAAAAATCAACACAGAAACTTTTTCAGCAAAAAGCAGGCAATGATATCCTATGGAAGGAAATTCAAGTTACTGGTAAGTACGGTTAAAATTACTTTTCAGGATTAATACTGGGCTGAAAGATGCAGCACTGAGGTCTCTCCTGATAACAGGTGAGTAAATCGGAATTCGTATTTCGGCTGATTTTAGATGAATATTTTAAAGTTCCAAAACTCCACACTTAGAAGAATTTCCAAGTGAAACCAGTCAATGTTAGCCTATGGAAGGAAATTCAAGTTACTGGTAAGTACGGTTAAAATTACTTTTTAGGACCAGTACTGGGCTGAAAGATACAGCACTGAGGTCTCTCCTGATAACAGGTGAGTAAATCGGAATTCGTATTTCGGCTGATTTTAGAGGAATATTTGTATGTTTCAAAAATCAACACTTAGAAACTTTTTCAGCAAAAAGCAGGCAATGATATCCTATGGAAGGAAATTCAAGTTACTGGTAAGTACGCTTAAAATTACTTTTCAGGACCAGTACTGGGCTGAAAGATGCAGCACTGAGGTCTCTCCTTATAACAGGTGAGTAAATCGGAATTCGTATTTCGGCTGATTTTAGATGAATATTTTAAACTTCCAAAACTCCACACTTAGAAGAATTTCCAAGTGAAACCAGTCAATGTTAGCCTATGGAAGGAAATTCAAGTTACTGGTAAGTACGGTTAAAATTACTTTTTAGGACCAGTACTGGGCTGAAAGATACAGCACTGAGGTCTCTCCAGATAACAGGTGAGTAAATCGGAATTCGTATTTCGGCTGATTTTAGAGGAATATTTGTATGTTTCAAAAATCAACACAGAAACTTTTTCAGCAAAAAGCAGGCAATGATATCCTATGGAAGGAAATTCAAGTTACTGGTAAGTATGGTTAAAATTACTTTTCAGGACCAGTACTGGGCTGAAAGATACAGCACTGAGGTCTCTCCTTATAACAGGTGAGTAAATCGGAATTCGTATTTCGGCTGATTTTAGAGGAATATTTGTATGTTTCAAAAATCAACACTTAGAAACTTTTCAGCAAAAAGCAGGCAATGATATCCTATGGAAGGAAATTCAAGTTACTGGTAAGTACGGTTAAAATTACTTTTCAGGACCAGTACTGGGCTGAAAGATGCAGCACTGAGGTCTCTCCTTATAACAGGTGAGTAAATCGGAATTCGTATTTCGGATGATTTTAGAAGAATATTTGCACAATGGTGAAGGGAGGGGCGGGCCCTGAGGTGACATCTGTGCAAACGCGCCCCGTGGCGCGTTTTAAGTTGGGGATTAAGTCCCCTTGAATCCTGAGGGTCCCTAGGGGCCAACTAGCCCACCAGGAACCTCCAATATGCGCCAGGGGCTGCGTTGCAGAGACGTGTAGAGAGGCCACACCCCTTTTTACACCTCTCTGCAACGCAGCTCTGTGGCGCTTTCTGGATGTACCTGTTGGGCTAGTTGGCCCCCAGGGACCCTCAGGATTGAAGGGGATTTAATTCCCCATCTTAAAACGCGCCACGGGGCCTGTTTGCACACATGTCACCTGAAGCCCCGCCCCTCCCTTCACCACTGTGCAAACGCACCCCGTGGCGCGTTTTAAGTTGGGGGATTAAGTCCCCTTGAATCCTGAGGGTCCCCGGAGTCCAACTAGCCCACCATATACCTCCAAAAGCGCCACAGAGCTGCGTTGCAGAGAGGTGTAAAGGGGCGTGGCCTCTGTACACCTCTCTGCAAGGCAGCCGCTGGCGCATACTGGAGGTTCCTGGTGGGCTAGTTGGCCCCAGGGACCCCCAGTATTCAAGGGGAATTGTTCCCCTCTGCAAACGCGCCAGGGGGCGCGTTTGCAGAGTGGTGAAGGAAGGGGGCGGGGCCTGCGGGCCCGATCGTTTTTTTTAATTTTTTTATTTTTTTTTGTCCCCTGAAGGGCGGCTGTGTGGCCCCCCTTCCTTTTTCATGTTTTTGGGCGCTGGGGACCCCATCCCCCAGGGCCTTACCCCTTTTTTAAAATTTAATATTTTAAAAAAAAGCGGGAAGAGGGCCGCGGGGCCCCCTTCCCTGGGCCTGTATTGGCCCCGGGGACCCCATCCCCGGGGCATGGCCTCGATTTTTTTTTTTTCTTTGGAGGGGGCTGCGTGGCCCCCTCCTCAGGCCATTTAAGGCCCCGGGGACCCCATCCCCCGGGGCTGGCCTTTCCGTTTTTTTTTTATTGAATTATTTTTAAACTTTGGGGAGGGGGCCGCGTGGCCCCCATCCGGGCCACTACTTGCCCGGGGACCCCATCCCCCGGGGCTGGCCCGCTCCGTTGGGGACTGTGGGGGGTCTCCAAGCCCCCCACAGTCCCGCCGGCCCCCGCGTCCCTTGGGAGCCGGCATTGCTTACACATGGGGAGCTGCTAAGATGCTGCTCCCCATGTGGAAAAGCAATCGGCTTTGGATATTGGAAGAGAGAGCAGGTTTCCTGCTCTCTCTTCCAATATCCAAAGCAGTTTGCTATGGCAGGACGGGAGCCGCGAGGCTCCCGTCCTGCCATAGCAAACTACAGTGTCCCGGGGTAGGCACCCGGGACACTGCAGGAGCCGGCCCTGGGGGTGGTGGTCCCCAGGGCCATCAAGGGCTCCAGGAGGTTGGCCGCGCGGCCCCCTCCCATTCAGGTCACAGCCCCGGGAGGTGGTGGTCCCCGGGGCTCTGGGGTCCGTAACGGACCCCCATATTTAAATGTTTAGTGCCCCGGGAGGTGGCGGTCCCGGGCGTGTGGGGGCTGGAGCCCCCCACACAGGTTTTTTAATTTAAAAAAAAGCCCCGGGAGGTGGTGGTCCCCGGGGCTGCGGGAGGGCTCAGAGCTCTCCCGCACCATTTAAAAAAAAGCCCCGGGGGTGGTGGTCCCCGGGGCTTGGGGGCCCCTTTGTGGCCCCCCATACATAAAATTAACCCCCCCACCATGCCCCCGGGACTTGGGCCACCCGGGGCCAGTACATCGAGCGCGGGAGACCGCGCTTCGATTTTTCGTGCAGGATTCGCGCACCCTGAGCGCATCCTGCCGATTTTTAAAAATATATATATTTTTTTTTGCCCAGGGAGTCCTTGTGGGACCCCTGAGCAAACCTAGGGGGTCAGGGTGTTTCTACCCTGCCCCCTTTGTGCGCTTTGCGCACTTGTTTCTGTCCCTCGGTTCTACCGAGGGACAAAATGGCTGCCAACATTTCCTGAATCGGAATGTTGACAGCCAGCTGACAACCAATTAACATGCAGCTCGTGATCGGGACGGTGCGCGCAGGGTGCGCTGAGGGTACGCGGACCCTACTCGGCCATAGATATCACTAACTTTTTACTTTTCATTTTCTCAACAACTACTGAACGGATTTACACCATTTAACAAAAAGGGTTCTTTCTGAACCAAGAACTACCTCTTTGCCAAATTTGGTGTAATTCCGTTCAGCAGTTCGGGCTGTAGCCGTGTCTAAAGTTTCCTATGGAAAAGTGCATGGGGAAAACGCGTTTTGGGACCCCCTTTTCTCGGCCCCCGCTTGACGAATCCCCCGAGACTTTCAGGGTAGGAGCGGACCGGAGCGGGCCACAAAGTTTGAAAATTTCGCGAAGATACGTCAACCGGCAAGAGAGTTATTTCAAATAGAATGTCGCGGATTTCCTATGGATAATAGGTTGTAACTATAACTATCTACTGGCGACCGCCAGTAGATAATATATATATATATATATATTGGTGAAACAGAATTTCCATTATTATTTCTTTATTTGATAATATTTAATATTGTTTGTTTTTATTTTTTAATTTTTGCAATGGTAATGTTAATTTTAGTAAATGTTATATATATATATATATATATATATATATATATATATACAAAATGCATACACAAGTAAAAAGCAACATGAAAAAAAAGAACTTAATAGAAAATATGTTAATTAATTTCACCAATATACAATATAGTAAAATATTAGAAACACTAAAACGCATTTACTAAAATTTACATTAACATTGCAAATATCAAAAATAAAAACAAACAATATTAAATATTAAGAAATAAAGAAATAATTATACAAATTCTGTTTCACCAATATTAGGAAAAGTGTCGGATTTTGGAAAAATTAGATATAATATTCTCAGTCCAGTTTAAGCAACAATAGGGAAAGTGTTGGACTTTGGAGGGGTTACATTTACTATTCACACGCCAGTCCAAACAACAGTAGGGAAAGCATTGGATGTCAGAGGGATTAGATTTACTATTCCTACTCTAGTCTAAGCAACAGTAGGGAAAGTGTTGGACTTCAGATGATTTAAACTTACCGTTCCCACTGCAGTCTAAATAGTAGGGAACTTCAGAGAGGTTAGATTTACTATTTCCACTCTAGTCTAAGCAACAATAGGGAAAGCATATAATAAATATGTTTAAAAAATGTAAAATATTTTAATATATGAATTTTAAACAAAAGAAAGGAGGAAATGAAATTACATATTAATATCAACTTACTTAACTATCAAACAAAATTACAAAATTATTAAATCAATTCTTGTTTATTTTATTTCAGTTAATACATAAAATCACTTTCCATTAAATAAATTAGATAATTTTAGCAAAATATTAAGTATAAAAATATAAATAATTAATTACTAATTAATACAATACATCTAAATATCGATTATTATAAAAAAGATTACATATTTATTTTCTTTCCATATAACTCATCTATAAAAACATAGTATTAAAAACGCATAGCTAATAAACATATAACAACTAAAATACATATGAAAATAAATAAAATAGTACAACTATTGCACAATTATTAATAAAGTGAGTAAGTTACATAATTTGTAATAAAATAATAATTAATTTTAAAAGAATTAGCGTTTAATCAAAATATATTAAAAAAATGTTAACTTCCCACCCTATTCCCCTGCAAACCCAAAATCCCTCAACTAAAATATTACTTAATTAAATCAGTATTAAACTATTAACATAATTAATAATCAATTAAATATTTAACGATCAAAAACTAATCAGCAATATCTATAACTTACTATTGCTAATAATTAAAAAATACAAATTACAATTTTAAATTCAAAATATAATATAACACATAAAACATTTACATAAATAACAATCAATAAAAATTAATTAACAAGACAAAACAAAATACCTTCAAAATATAGACATTTTTTTTTAACCTATTTTTATTTAAAACAGTACAATACATAATAGGCTAAAGCAGTGCACGTGACCCTGGTGGAGATATCCATAAAGGCAATATACCCCTTTTCTACAACACTCAATGTGAAAAAGCATCCCATTCCTACCCAGGTCATCAAGTAAAGGAAGTAGAACAGGAGAGCATCCATCCCTGTTCAAAATCAGCGGAATAGCAACAGAGGCTGCCTCACATCCTGAACAATATGCATTGTAGATGCTATACAACGAACAAATTAGGGAACTACAACCCATACAAAGCTGAGCAGTGGCAGCGGTCGTCCATAACAATGCTTCTTCAACAGAATAATCCCAACCCGCACCAACAAGGGGGGGAGGAGGAAGATGAGAGGGTGGCAGAGAGAGCAGGGGGAAAGGTAAAATGAAAATGGGGGCAACAGCTGTATCCCCATCAAGCTGGCACGACAATCTAGATGCTCTCAGATAAACATGCACACTTCCCAAATCAGCATAAGCTCCATTGCTTTACATCTCCATCTCCTTAACATGGGCCCCCAAACCCAGATCCTGGAAGGCAGCAGGGGATTCTTCCATTGGCATGCCCACTGCTGTCAAACTGTCCAGCATATTCCCCCAGAGCTCCAGGTCCTGTGCAGCATGTTCATTTTGTGTACTGTGCTTAATCGACTCTACTCCGCCAGTCCCCATTCATGCATGTCACCTATCCATTTTTGAACAGTCACTGATCTGGATGGCACCCAATGGATAGTGATGCGTCGCTCGATAAGCACCAGACCCAGGAGTGCAAACCTATGTGACCCCTCGCTTTGGGGCCAGAAGTACTCAAGTAGGCAGTGTTTCACTGAGCCTTCCATCTGTGCTCATGTGATCTCTCGCAGAGCTCATAGGACCTCTCCCAGCAACTCTGTAATTTACTGCGCTCCCATGTCATATGGAGGAAGGACACTGGTTCCAACCCACACCTAGGACAAGCAGCAGATCGCAACCTGTTGATTCTATGTAATCATTGTGGAGTCAAGTATGTGCAGTACACATAATGAAATTGGGTGATGTTGAACCACGCATTACTATCCACCTCCCTGACTTAAGCAAAGGCTCTCCTCCAGTGACTCTCAGAAAGTGGCTTGGGGATGTCACCAGCCCACCTGTAATGTACGCCTGTCATATCAATCTGACGATCACCTGTAAGAGCCTTGTAAATATGGTATATAAAATCTCGACTGGAACTGGGATCCAATAGAAGTTGTAATGTCTGGGACTCCGCAGGCTCATCAGGAAAATCTGTCCAAATCTCACAGATTGTTTGGGACACCTTTGCGTATTGCAAAAACTGACCCTGTTGTAGCTGGTCCAGCTCCTGTGCCTCCCCCATTGTGAGGAAAGCACCATTCAGATACAGCTCATCCGCCATGGTGCAATCCCACCTGATCCACTGCAACATATCCATCACTGATTGTATAGACCTGAAGGGTATTAGCCATCATAGGGGCAGCAATCTAGCATAAGAAACCTGACGCAAGACTCAGGTAACCGCATGCTCCCAGGTCACCGTCACCTGTCGAACATCAAAAGGGCAGTCTCTCAAAACAACCTGCCCCTGCATGAGACAGTGCAGAAGATCTGTATCAGCACCCCACTCCCTAAGAAGGGCATTCTCATTTGGACCCTCCATGCACCACTATGCTGTGTACTGGAAGAGACCCGCAAAATAATTTAGGGCCTTATTACAAGTTTGGTAGTGCGGTAACAGGGTGGTTCACCACCACCCGCTCCCGCACGCCCAAACCCAAATGCTGCCCACCTGCCAGATTATGATACAAATCGTTATCTGGCAGGTGGGCAATGTGGCAGACCCACGGCGGTGCAGTAAAAAGGCTCAGTGAGGCTTTCATACTGCCCCACTGTGGGACCGCCACAGCGTGCTCCCGCATGGCATGGACTGTTAAGTCCATGCCGTGCTGGAATTGGGAGGGTGCTTGCAAACAGAAGGACACAACATGTGCCCCCTTGCATGCACCTATCAGCATGGTGCAAGAGGGGCCCTATAGGGCCCCCTTTCTTTCTCCACTGCCAGCTTTTACACGACGGTTCTGCCCACCATGTAAGGATGGAAGGCGGGAAACAAAAAATATGCATGGTGGTGCCGCAGCAGCCCCGCCAGCATATTCTGAGCCCCTGACTTCTGCAACCACACCAGGGAATGCGTTTCCCTGGCAGCTGGAGTGGTCAAATGGCAGTCCGACCACTAAACGTATAATAAGGCAGTCAGACCGCCAGTGTGGTGGTGGCTGGACCGCCACCACCGCGCCCCCACGAGTCTGGTGGTCCATGGACTGCCAGACTCATAATAAGGCCCATAGTTCCAGGTTCAGTAACCCCAGAACACTCAGCTGGGTGTCTAATTTCAGGATGCCAATTTTACTCAGGTCCTTTTATCAGCACTCATGAGAGACACCAGCAGAGCATTTAATTTGTCAAACATGGATTTTAAGATACTATACATGGCTTTCTGCATGGCAAACAGACAGCAAAGTAACAATACCATCTTACAAAGGGCTACTCTCCCCATCACTGACAGAAGCAGGCAGACCCAGAAGCAGATCGACACCTCGAGGCCCTTAAGAATGCTACCCATATTGAGAATGTAGCAGGCCTCTGGGGTCTTCACCACCTGTATCCACAAATAACGGACGTGATCTCTTTCCCATCCAAGCTCAGTTACGGGGAGACTAGTTCAGTTCAATCTGCACATGCCAGCGCAGCTAGGGAGACAGTACTGCTTTCTGCTTGTTTACTGTAAGGCCAGCCAATGCACCAAATCAATTCATATTCTGCAGCAACACACTGACCGATCTTTCCGGGCGGGTGACATAAACAAGTGCGTCATCTGTATAGAGCGAGATGACATTAGTGTTGCCCCCTACCACAATACCCCTCTCAATCATATTGCGGCTGAGCCAAATGGCAAACAGCTCCATCGCCAAAATGAAAAGGAGAGGTGACAAGGGGCATCTCTGTCTCTTGCCCCTCTCAATATGTGTGCACCCGAGACCTCCTTTCCTGTGTGGACCCTCGCAACTGACCTAGCATAAAGCGGTTGCACCCAGGATAGGAAAATTGGTCCGAAACCCATTCGCCACAGTACCTCCCAGAAGTATTCCCAATTGAGCATGACAAGTGCTTTCTCAATGTCTAAAGCTACCAGCGCAGCTTCCACGTCTCCATCAGCCACAGAGTGTAACACATGTGACAATCGACGCAGGTTCTGCTGGGTTCCTCTTCCTGGCATGAAATCGCCGTGATCACTGTGCACTAAGTGGATCACCACTCCACGGAATCAAGTTGCAAAAGCTTTCGAGAGGATGTTAGTGTCAACCCCCAGCATAGACAAGGGCCTGTAGGAGACAGGGTCCACGGGGTCCCTACATGGCTTGGGGAGCATAACAATCTGGAACTACCAGCATAGATTGTGATACCAACTCACAGCCCCTTGCGTCCCAAAGAGTCTCTAACAAGTGTGGCATCATCAGACCAGAGAACGCCTGATAGTATTCCACAGGGACCCATGCGGGTCCGGTGCATTACAGTGCGCCAGCTCCCGAATTGCCTCCTCCAACTCCTCCACTAGGAGCTCCCCCTCCAGTCCCTCCACCTGTCTCTTCGTGAGTCAGCAAAGCACCAAGTCATCCAATAAGTGGCAGGTCTCCACCAATTGGTCCCTCTCCATCACCATATACACTGTCACCAGATGCTCCAACAGGAGGAGATTGATTCTTGTGTGCGATCCACAAATTGTGCCGTCTCAGCGACTCGACGAGAGGATCACCGGAGACAGATGTTCCCTTATAAGTAACCATGCCTAAAGGCGCCCCAAGTTATCACCGTCCCTGTGGAATAGTTGGCAATAGTCTCACCAAACCAGGTGGTCTAGCCTGTCCCAGGTCTCCCCTACCCCCCTCTGGGCAATCAATAGTGCCTCTCACCTCTCCCCTAGGACATGAGCATCCCTCTGAAGGTCCACTAACTCTCTCTCCTCTCAAGTCAACTGTTTCTCTAAACAGCGCCTAGAGCCACTAAAGTGGGTCAGACACTCCCCACACACCACTGCCTAGAGAGCTTCCCAATCCACTCCTCTGCAGGTTGTTGTCGACCAGTTTGTCTCAAAATACCCCACAGTCATTGTCATATGCTCCTCATGGAACTGGGAGTCCCCAAGCACCTCCAGGTGTAAACATCACAAAGGCACTTTGGGTCAAGCCTCGCGGCCCCCCAAGCTAAGAGCAGCGGTGCATGGTCTGAGAGGAACCTACCTAGTAAATGACCTTCCAACATCTCCACTGCAACACTATAAATCTATCAAGGTGTCTGTACGCTGCATGGGCTGGGGCAGAGCATGTAAATTCCCTGACATCTGGGTGAATTGTACGCCAGACATCAATGCATTGCATACGCTCCATCACACCTCTCGGTTCGGTTTTGTGTGGAGTCTTAAGGGCTGTCAGTCCCTACGGCCATCTAGCACGCAACTGAAGTCCCAAGCACATAATAGGGAGGACCCAACATAGTGGAGTAGCTCCAGCTCCACGTCAAGATAGAACACCTCCTCATCCATGTGTGCACATACACGTTCAACAGGCACAGCTCCCTCATGTCCAAAAGGCCATGCAGTAAAAGGTTCCTTCACTCAACATCAGCTTTAAAGCTCAGAACCTGGAAGGGGATCTGATGGGCGACCAATATCAAAACTCCCCAGGCCTAGTTAGAGCACATGGCAGACTACAATTGCGCCCTCCATTTACTTTTTTTATCTTCTGTACCTCACTATCCATCAGATGAGTCTCCTACAGCAGAGCAATATGTAGGCCCTGATGGCAGGAATATGTTTGTATTCTATACCACTTAACATAGGAGTTGAGCCCACGAATATTCCATGTCACCAATTTAAATCAAGAAGCCATATCACTACATATCACTAAAACACTCCTCCACACCGCCTACGTCGCCCCGCTGGTCGCGAGCCGTGGGAGCCCCTAGTCCAGCTCCCAGAGCCATGGGGGCCAGCACCGGGATCCGAGCAGCCCCTCAAATCTCCATCCAATCCCACGCCACCTCAGGGATAGTGAAAAAATGTGTTCCTTCATTGTGGAACACTTTCATTTTCGATGGATAAAGGAGCATGTAACATAGTCAGATCGCTTTCAATTTTTATTTCACCCCACCAAAATGTAGTCACATCTGTTGCACCTGCATCGTATGATCTGGGAAAATGCAAATCACACTGTTCTCAAATGTGGGTTCACCGGCCTGCGGAACTGGATGCAGGATGGCATCTCTGTCTCTGTAGTTAGGTATTTTTGTGATCACTGTATGTGGTCATTGGAACTCTCTCCATGTGATGCTGCAAGACAGGCTATCAACATGCTGGCTGCTTTCAAAGGGCCCTACCCCCATCCTCCTATTCCTTGTGGTGCTCTGGGGCCCACCTCTGCCACCCCAGTGCGAGTCAGTCACTTCCCCCGACTTGGAGACAGTGCGATCGCACTCGTCTGAGGTGCCGCACTCCAGCAACGCAGTTCAACAGACTCAGCTTTCGTAGGAGTTTGCACTGATCAATGCACCGCCATGGGTCCCAGGCCCAATCTACAATGCTGACCCCACACATCCATTGTATTTGCAACACCCAGGGAGGGGGAAGGGTATATGCAGTCATTGGCCAGTTCCAGCCCCACCGGCAGTTGGTGATGTTCAGCAAGGATGCAGTATGAAGAAGGGGGCGGTGCTTTTCAGCCCCCAAGTGATCACCAGTTACATGGAGTGGGCCCAGGGAAGGGAGGGGGAGGCCCGAGACCTGACCCCGTCGGCCCACAGGAAGCTCCCAATTCCCAAGGGCACCCGCCCCGCAGAATAAGACAATGGCCCGTCCCCAATACTCACTGCAGGTAGTTCCAAGTGCTTCAAAAGTGTCCTCTGTTGACATCTATGTATGACCCCAGGCAAGGTTGGGATGGGTAGGAGGCAGCCCTGCCTCCAATATAGTAAAAAATGCTGATGTGTGCCCCCACCAGCACCGTGACTCCCACTTCGGGCTCATTCGCTTAACATTTAGGAAGCCCTGCAGCTGGTCAACGATAAGGCTCCGCTGGTAGAAGATAGCACACCCCGCAGTGCCAACAGTTCGGGGGCCCATAATTAGGGTTCATTGGCATCCCGTATGCCAAACAGTAGCCTTTCTCTCCCCCTGGGGGTGACACAGGAGTTTGGCATCTGTCGGCTTGTCACTGTATCCGCAGTCTAAGAAACCCCTCCAGGCCGTGACAACAGGTCCTCGAGCAGCAGAGCCAAGAAGCAGGCTCCGCCGCTGTCCACCAGAGCTCACATCGGGTGGGGGGCGGCAGGCATTCTGCCCAAACCAACGGTCCAGTTTTAGTATCTGCTGGGGGACAACCTTCAGACTGCCAGATCTCTTCCAGAATATGTCCGGAGACTCTGATCCACCACACTTCCCTAGCGGGCATCGCAGAAATCTTCACCCCACCTCAGGAGCAGCTTGCTCGGAGCCACTCACGGCGCCTCCTGTGGGTCTCAACACTGGGTCACCACAGCCATCTGGACCCCTCCTCCAGCCAAAGCTTAGCTTTCGGTAGTCCTGGCACACAATCTGGTGGGGGCCAGGCCGTACGTCACCTCCTCACCTGGCCACACCTTGCCAGTGCCGCCCTTGGCATCTCAGGTTGTGTGTAGGCTGACAGTGTCCTTAAGCAGTTTGGATGCCCCGCTCCACTCCACCAGCCGCAAATAACTCCATCCGGGCCCCACAGCAGCAGTGAGCCCAATATCAGTCCCACAGGGAGCTACAATCAGGAATGATTAAGGATATCCCCATGCCAGGATGGGGAAGCTACTTCCTGGTGGCTATCTTGCCCAGTCATGCCATCAAAATATAAATATTTATAATTTGAATAACATCCCACCTTATCCCCTACAAACCCAACAACCTGCTGTAACACTATAAATTGCTAATTATTAAAAAAACATACTAAATAACTTAAAATTGCTAACCATATTTTTAAAAATGTATAACAATGACACTAATAATACTAACACATATAGTTTATATAGTAATTAAATCGCAATAAAATAATGAAAAAACAATATCTTTCACAACTATATTACTAAAAACGATAATAAAAACAATGATATAATTGAAAACAATACTATTAAGCGTCATTCTTGACAACAATATTCTACACCCAAACATATTTTTGACTAGCGATATTATTCTCTATATATTTCTGTGTTCCGATATTTTTACTCAATATTTTGTCCAAACACCTGATAAGGGCATTCTCCCATGGCTGCTCAGTGCATCACGGTCTGCTGTTGGACGTAGGAGGTCTCCCTTAGATGCATATCGCCTCTGATTCAAGAATTGTCAGTCAGTAGAATGATGAACCAGTGAGAGGATTAATGTTCACCCTAATTTCTCTTCATTGGGAAGTAGGGTAACTGGATACGAAGCTGAGGAGAATCTCACATCAAGGGCTCAAGCTCTTCACCAAGACATGATGAACAAAGATGGCCCCATGAAAGCACAGATCCAAGCTCCACTACGTGATCTTAACCCCATACAGCAACACCTGGTGTGCCACAAAGCAGTCTACTTATTTACCTATTTCATTCTTTCTTTTTTTTTTTAAATGTATTTATTGGTGAACATAATCCATACAAGAGAACAAAGCAACTGGACATTTGCCAAACAAAAAACCACAATACAGAAAACAGGAGATAAACAGCAGAAAGTATATCATAAAACTCGACATCATAGTCCCTGTGTAAATGAGAAGCATAGTGGGAAAAAAAGAACATCAAAAGAATCACCCATCCTCTTGATCAGCCAGCATCTCACCCATCCAGGGTCTAACTGGATCCTAGATCTTGCTCCACTGCCTTCTACAGACATCATTCTCCAACAGGGACATTTCCAAAGAGCATGTATTCAGAATTCACCCCACCAGCTCCAGGGACATGGGGCAGAGGTTGCGAGGCAAAAGCGTGCCAACACCAATCTAACCAGGGAAATTGTGAAAAAATAAAGCCTCAAAACATTTTGTGGGATACAGGGTGAATGCCCCTGCATGATCATTTTCTAGTCTCATACTACTGGCAGGTGCAAGATGCCATTGATTTTCCGGAAGACGTAAGCCCAGTAGTTTTGAAGGATGGGACAGGTGGCAAAAACATGAACCACATTGGCTCCCTCTACCCCACAATGGAAGCAGCGATCGTCTGCTATAAGTATCATAACCCAGAGCTGGTGGGGAGTATTGTAAAAATTGTTCATGCATTTGATATCATGGACCTTGATTTGTGATACATTTAGGACGCTGTGCGCAAGAGAGTGGCTGAGTCTCATGACCTCAACAGTCACTGTCGTGTCCAAATGCCTACCCAATTTATCTGCGCTTAATTGGAGAGGATCTACTCTATGATCTAATTGCGCTGACAGGATTAGCTTATAGGCCAAGCTGATATTCCCCTTTTTCGGAGCTTGCACTAAAAATCTAAAAGAGTACTTTGGGAGCAGCATATATCATCTCTAGCGAGGCTAGTGATGGAATGTCGGATTTACAGATACCTGAAAAAAACAATACGGGGAAGGGAGAACTGCTGCTGTATAATCTCAAAGGAAAAAAAGACATCCCCTCGAACATTTGACCAAGAGTGAAGAGTTTGGCTGCCTCCCAGCTCTCCAAAAGCTATGATGAACACAGATACGTAAGTTAGGGTTAAATCCTAAGTAAGTATACCAGTTAAAAAAGAAAGTATAAGGAAATATTTTTTTAAGGTATCTCCAAACAAGATGAAAAACCTTTAAGGTCTTGAACCGGGTCCTTTTAAAATAGATTGTGTCTATCAAGCCAGTCCCCGGGACTATCAAATCCCCTGGTGGCAGATAGTCTGCAAACCTACAGCCCTGCACCTATGTATCCCAGCCCATGACCAGATGAAGTTGAGAAAAAATTTTGGGGAAATAATAAAACCACAAAACAGGGAGAGCAACCCCACCTTTGGCCAGCTGCAGTAGCTGAATCTTACAGCAAGGATTCTTATAGCTCCAGATAAACTTCTGACAGCATGCCTCTATCTTCTTAAAAATGCTGCAGATAGGCAGAGAGGAATACATCAGAAGAGATACAGATACCCGGGAAGAATAATCATTTTAATAAGATTACCCCTACCAATCAGGCTGAGTTGAAAGCAATTCCATTTACAAAAGAGATTGACTGTCTGTTTATAGAGTTCACCATATTTATGTTCAATGATGTCCTCCATACTTACTGAAAATTGTACCCCCAAATACGTGGCTGAGTATACGCATTGCCTATCCTGATCGGGCAGGATAACATTGGAAAGGACCTGTGTTTTATTGAGATTGAGCTTGTATCCTGAAACGTCTTCAAAGACCTGTTTGCACATCTCCACCACCCTAATAGCCTTCACAGGGTAGGGGTTAAGACAGCCACATCTTCTGCGTAGGCTAGAACCTTCACCTCAAATCGATGGCTACTCAATGGGTTGATGTCCTCAGTCATTTTAAGGGCCTGGATATATGACTCAAGTCAAGTCAAATTCACATTAATCGAATATAATGATATCCATAAAAGAGTCATAAAAAAACATTCATTATAATACATTTCACTCTCTTTCACGGTACAACTCTAAAAATGTCGAACTATTCATAAAAGCACAAACAATTGGAAAATAGGCTCTCCAATCATCTCATTTAGTTAAGCGGGGCTCTTCATTGCCCAGCCTCATATGTGAGTGCTTCTAGATATGATAGACATTTCCTTCTAACAACAGCAAATATAATGAAGGGAGGAGAACAAAAAACAGATAATGCACATAAGTACTTAAAAGAGTAATGGTAAAAAATATATTTTCCAGTTTTAATCATTGGTAATAAATGTTGTCTTCTGAAATCATTATAAATTTACAAAACAGGATAAAGTACATTGTGCTTTAATTGGATACATGGGCATCTTGTACTGGGCCTGAAATATATCTACGCACAGTAGACTTGCTACTCTCACAAATATCTCTTTGTGCCTCACTTTCCCTTAATATATGTTTTATTTTTTTCTTGCTATATTGTAGAATGCTAACAGTATCCTCGACTCCAATGCTCTTATCCACTTTTTTCAAGTGGCTATCTATGTAGGCCAAACATGTTATCTTTTTTCCAGACTCTAAAGATAAACAGTCCAGTATTATTTCTTTAGTAAATTTTGTGCCAACTTTCCTACATAGATTATGCCAAAATAAACCAGTACTGGCATGCAAGTCATCCTCTAAAAAGTCCACTGCCACTTCCTTATGTACATTATAGGATGAACTAGACTTTGGTACAGCCAGCAATTGATCTAAAAACAGATTCTCTTGGGTTTGTAGAAGGTCACAGTTTACCCACCCCCACAGCGGAGCCCCATAGCTAACGCTCAGAAGGTATTTATTTTTTTATAACATCAATATTTCCTGGGTTGGGTTATTACCTACTTTAGCCGCACATCTAAAAAGGGATTCTATGGCTCTCAGGAATTTCAATTTTCCTAATGCAACTGTGTTCCCCAGCTCCCCTCACCGGTAAATTGCATTCCTAGTTATGAAAAAGCTTGGGTCTCAGCCAATCTCTCTCACTTGGAATGGTGTGGTCTCCTTTTTGCCCTACCCTGTCCGCATACCATAGTGTATGTTTTCTTTAGGTTGATCTTCATGTCTTTATCCTCCGTATATCAATCAGGAGCTGGAGCCCATTTGCAGTTCTTGATAACAGTACATCATTGTCTGCGTATAGTAACTTTTGAACTGGGCGATTCCTATCCCTAGGGGCGTCAACCTTCACTTTTTGCAATATCTCATCCACCACATTAATATATAATGAGAAGAGCAAGGGGGCAAGAACACACCCCTGACTCAAATATAATGCAAATAGCTGCAGAGAGAGTGGGCAGCCCTGCTTAATGGCATGAGAAATGTCTATGGGGTCAGACAGAGATCCCGAACAGCGAATCCTAGCTTTCAACATATAGTTGGCAGACTCTAGATATCAAACAAGGGCCAGAACCTTCTGACTCATGACCACCCATAAGAATGGCCAGGAGATTCAATCAAAGGCCTTCTCTGAATCGAGCAGAATCATACCAACGTAGCCCCTATTCACTGAAGTGGCCTCCAGAGCTGAAATAGCCATATTAATATAAGAAGTTGTACCGCATTGAGGGATGAACGCATGGTGATTCGGATCCACGGGTCCTGAAATCACAGTCAATTGGCTAATATGCGGGAGTATATCTTTGAGTCAACGATAATTAAAGAGATTGAACAGTACGAGCCACAGATGGTAGAGTCTTTCCCTTTTTTTTAGAAAAGATAACTATGCTGGTCTCACCCCATGACCCCAGATTCTGGAGCCGTTCTACCAAAAAGAGAGAAAAAGAAATAAGAGTAAGACAAGAAAAGGGAAGGGAAGACAAGAAAAAAGAGGCTCCTTGCCCAGGCTGCCATTTGGCTAATAGCTCCAAAACCTTTGGGCCATCATAACAGAACTAGGTGTGACCATCAAATTTAATCTGCAGTGTTGTTAGCTCCATAAGAGAAACTGCCACCCCAATATTCTGAAGAGCTGGAATATGTTCTCAAAGCTGCCAGCACCGCACCACTGTTTGATGGCAGAAATCGGACCAAACAAAGAATTCAATCCCACAGACCCTAATTGGTGACTTAGAAGGCTGCGTGATAGATTTCCTGTTGCAATAAAAGCTTCTCAACATAGATAAGAAAAAAACACGGGCGGCGAGGGGTCCACGCTTCATGGGAAGCTGGGTCTGGTGGCTTCGTTGACAAATGCATCCACTGAAGGGGCCTGTGTTTGACCTCATGGTCACAGGTTCAAATCCCAGTGGGTCCACTCAGCCTTTCATCCTTCTGAGGATAAACAATCTGTAATTCAGCACCAAGATACCCTTCTGGGTGAACGTGCACTTTACAAATGCACATTTTATAAAGGGGAAGCGATGTGCCCTCTGTATCATATTATCCATATACTAGTCACTTGATGTAGGAAAAGATTTTCTAAAAAGGCAGGCAACATAACCTCTGGGTTCATGTCCTTCTGCCCCCTCTGGGATACCCAGAACTCTTAGGTTATTCCTTTGTGACCTATTCTCCAGATCCTCCACTGTAGACAAAAGACTAGAGAGCTGAAAGTCTTGCTGATGTATAGATGATTGAGTCTCTCCCAATGCTGCCCGAAGGCCTGCCTGGGATGCCTCTACTTCAGTGAGGTGGGTTTGGATGATGTCCATATTCTTTGACAACTTTCTCAGCATTGCTTTAGTCTTTAAATGAGGTAACGTTAGTGCCAGAGAGTCTTTCCTATATTCTTCCCTATATTGCAGGTGAAGATTATAGATAGCAGCCAGCATAGGAGCAGACTGGACTCATAATGTCTCCTGCTGGGGATCGTCCCCTGTAGTGGTGCTCCTAGGAACAGGCAATTTAACATCTGAAGAGATCGAAGAGGAGATGAAAGAAGGGACAGCGGCTGATGGAAAAGGGTTAGTGGATGTTAGCTCAGTCCCGTCAGGATCCCAAAGCAGCTCATCCTTCTCCCAAGAGAGGGTGGGATCAAGAACTCCATGTTCGAATGCAGAAGCAACTAGATCCTCCAGTTGGGTAGCTGTCAACCTTCCCAGGCGTTGTATTGGATATTCTAGGGAGCAGAGCCTGGAGCTGCTGAGAGCAAGGGGCATCATTTAATAAGCTCTGGCTGGACAAATTGATCTTGATCTTGTTCGTCAATGTCAAAAAGACTACTAGAGTCGGACAAAGAAAAAAAAAGCCTCCTAAGCATCCACCCCTGTGGCCAGTGGGGATAGGACCTCCCCTGCGATAGAAACCGCCTGCATAAGAGTCTGTGATGTGTGTATGTTTCGCAGCTCAGGTTGTTGGCTCACCTTTACACTTTGATAGTCCTCCTTAGCCAGCTTACGCTGGACCTTAAGAGCATCAGTCGGAGCACGAGCAGGTTCCGCCCCACCTGAAGCAGTTGGCTCAGCCAGTAGAATATTAGAGATTAGAGAGGCCCTGTCATGGCAGGCTCAATATGGGAGTTTGAAGGGGCAGCCGAGGTCCTAGAAATGAATGCCGGGAATGTTGCTTCATCCCCTTCAATCCCGTTACCCCTCACAGTGGCAGGAAGAGGGGATATGTAACAATCCATGGTTTTCTGGGATCAAGTGGACATGCCACTGTGCCCTCCAACATGTCCTAGAAGCCCCATAAACACTGTTTCTTTGCCACATGACAGAGTACCAGAATTAATGGACAGGCCGAGTTCTTCCCCTTGAGTCTTGGTGTCTGGTCCAGCATGTTCAGTGCCCCCCGGCAGGGGTTGAAGTGCGAGGGGCATTTGTTACAGGTCGTGCTAAACTTCTATTACCCTCCAAGCCACCAGCACTATTGGCTGCTGGCAGTAGTCACCTGCTTCCAAGCCTTCGGTGGGGGGGTGAGAGGGGCAGCCACCATCTGCTCCCTGTCCCCACCCTTGCAGGCCCCTTACCCGCATCCTAGCCAATGTATAGCGAATAGAAGCAGTCAAAGATGTCCAAAAATTGACAGCCACACAGAAGTTACCAGCAGACTTTTCCACTGAGAGTCGGTGTTCTATACAAATTACCAGCAATGTAGGAAACAGAAGGGCGACCCTCCTGGAGACTGCTTCTGAAACAAAGTAACAGGCATAGGCAAGAAGTCTCATAAATGCTTAAAATGCACCTAATCTAAAGGCCCTTTTGACAACCAAGGTGAGCCTCTTGGATCCAAGATACTGTCACTCTTTTAACATAGAGAGAGCAAAAGTAGTTAAGCAGCACTAAAACAACTTTAATGTCAAGGAAGCAATAAATATATTTTCCGATTTAGTAGAAGAAGAAACATTTAATTACTAAAACAAGACGCCACAACAAAAATTGAATGAGAGGTTTGGAAAATATGATTTTTTTTTAAATGCCACAAATGCCCACTAAGACAATGGGAGTGTAAAAGTCAATATTTGTCTATGTGCATTACGAACGGCGGCAAATGGAGGCCCCCTTTTACACCAAAAATAAAAAGCAGTTACCAGCAACATGTTCTACCTTACATAGGCCAGAAGAGTTGGTGCAGAGTCAGGTTTTTTTCAGGCTGTAACATTCAGATGCTTTCAATGTCACTCTGAGTGCTCTGAGTCATTTTCTGAAAGTACCCTCTTCTTGAAAGGGGGGACATATTTCTCTCCACTCTTCTTGCTCATAAAAACAACCTAGGGTCAGTCCAACGGGGCTAGCTGATTCTTTCTTTTGAGGTGTACTTCCTTTTCCACGATTGTAGGCAGACCATTGAGACCAGACACAAGTGAAAACTGGTCAAACCTCAGTATTTTCCCAGATAACAACAGCAAGCTGCCGCTTCTACACATCACACCTGGCCATGTGAGCTCCAAGGGGCTTTTTACCAGTGTTTCAGCTTATGGTAAAGTAGGGCCTTCAGCATTTCGAAAATGGTTTACTCAGACATATGTTGTTAGCAACTTTTGGCTGCAATATTTCAGGTGTGCAAAGCCAGTCCTGAAACCATACTTTTAGAGCCAGACATGTAGTTGACGTAAGGCCCCACTGCTTCCCATGTGTGACATTCAACCTTTATGCCACTAGTACATTTGTTGTTCCTCATTACTGTGACTTAATTAATGAGTCAGATATGTAAATTGAAATTAACCAATTGTCACCATGTTTGGGGGTCAGAGAAAGTGCACTATGAAGAGTGTTTAACAGCCTCCTAATGCTCAGGTGCTCAGAAACTTGACATTTCAGTTCATTTTTCCATAAATGGTACTGACCATCATCAGGAAAATACAATTCAAAGAAACAGCAAAAAAATATAAGAACACTTGTAAGAGCACCATCTTTAACACTGTTATGACGTACTAAACACCCATTTGCCACAGTCAAATCTACACATTTGCAAATTCAGTGCAAAACTATCACATAGAGCTGTGTTGCTAACTTAGCAGTAATACAAAAGTGAGGAGTTAGAGAAAAAGAATTCTGATTCTTACATTCACAAAATAATTATTGTATGGAATAATACAACTTTTTAGTGAGAATGTGAAAGATTGAGTACAGGTCAGTTCCTCTCTATTAATCTAAAGATATGTTGTGTTGCGTTGTGTAGTCTTGCTTTATGTTAGGGTACAATGTCCTCTAAATGCATTTATAAAAGGCAACTATTACTACTCTTGCCTTAAAGGGACTGTTTTTGCTGGTTGAAGACCCAGGCCTTTATGTCTGTCAGACACTGTTTGATGGAGTAACAGGGCACACAGCGAATACAAGGCCTGAAACGTGAAGATTGAAGAAATTTGCCACTTATGCTGCTGACCCGTCCTACTATGGCTCATCCATCCCTGCCCTTCCACCCTTGACTCTCAGGGTAATAAGGAGTAGCAGTCGCAGACTTCTCAGGAAGATAGTGTGGGGTGCTCGAGGTCAGCACTCAACAATCAATCAGCAGACACAATAATCTTAAGGTCCATTCTTTACAAGATTGAAAGTACTTTTAACACACAACTGCACTAAATCCTACACAATTCAATGATAGAAAAAGTCATTGTTCCTGAGTGAGATTCCTTGAAGGCGCTACAAACTCTCCTCTTCCTCTAGTACTCCCTCTAGGGATTCCCTTCCCATTGTGAAATCAGACATAGCTTCAATCACGCACATGTGCAGTTTTAATGTGCCCACAGTCAAATGCAGTCAGTTCTCATTTGGCCTTATCTCTCCTCACGATTAGTGACCCTTCATGAGTCATGTTCGCTACACTGACCTGGGGCAGTCTGTCTATGTTCTCTGCAAAGGTTGCAGTAAGCCAGCAAGACCCCTGTAGTGAGTCAACTTGACAAATGCTTTTTCTTACCCTGCACCCACCTAGCCTTGGTCGAAGAAGTTGCAACACTGGGGCCTGTGCAGGTGCTATGGTGTCTTTGTCTGGTGCTGTGAGGCGCCCCAACTGGACTGGATCAGGTACAGCCTGAGGGGCAGATGGCAGCAGTCTTGGAGGTCGTGTTCCTGATTGGATCTACTGAAGTTGCAGCCCTAACTGGGCTTAGCGCAATCAAGCAGTTGTAGCACTCGATCGGGTTTACAGCAGCCAGGTACTTGCAGCACTCATTTGGGCCGATGGCAATCATGCAGTTGCAGCCCTGTCCAGTCTGAAGGCAATCATGTAACTGCAGCCCTCAGCTAGGATTTCAGCAATCACATCAGCTGCAGTTCATGTTGGGGCTGTCAGCAATCATGCATTTGCAGTCCTTATCTAGGGCCTTTAGCAAATATGTAGTTGCAGCCTTGAATGGGCCATTGAGGAGCACAAGGCAACGGTTCTTGATGGGAACTGACATCAGAGATTAGGGGTACCACAGGCATAATGATCCTCACCTGTTCACCCTTACGCAGTCTGCTCTGCCTGGATATCCAAAAGACACACAAGATGCACAGGACCTCCCTCCTCCTGGACAGTCACTCCTCCTGCAAGATCAGGCAAAATCTTCCTCCTCTCAGCAGGGAGGAATGACTTTAGGTGCTTCAGGGAAGATCCACAGCTTTTCCAGTATAAAGGCCAGAATTCGGGTGATGTCTCCTCACCTCTGAAAGACTGGCTGCCAGGTAGGCAGCAGCCCTAGTTGCCTGTGCGTACTCTGTGGAACACTCTCTTCCTTGATCATAAACAACTTGGAACTGGAATCAAGTGGGGTGGTATCGGTCCCAACTTTATAAACAACTTTTAAGCAGGGGATATAGAGCCACTCTTTTAAAGTGCAGAATCTGTTTGGGTGATTCTCCTTTTAAGTGTCCTCTTCAGGCTGTTCTCTGCACACACCCTCTGACTAGAGTGTTGCTTCTCACAGCAGGTACCACTGGAGCTGTCTCCATCCCGGAGCACCCACCACAAAGGTACAAAATAGTTTGTTTCTGCACCCGATCGTCATCAGACAAACTGAAGGAGTAATGATGGACAGACAAATGCACAATTCATAAGCCTCACCATGAAATTTCCTCACCTTTCATAACAGAGTCTACAGTCCCAGCCACCTAACATCCACCAAGGGTCAGTGCTCAGAAAGACTGATCAACAGCTCCTTGCTAACCAAAAGTCCAAAGGTATTCTTGCATTCAGTCTCCTCACTACCATGTCTGGGATCCCCACCTTCAGCTAGAGAAATGTAGGTAATGCACTTCTACTGTCTGGGAGACCAGCCCCCACCCTCCATTTTGTGCCAAGCAGTTCTAGGGGTATCCAAAACAGATCCTAGTGGCCTCCATTACTCTGCCTCATTCACACACGATGCATTTGCTACACTCAACACACAACACAACACAAGATGTTAGCTCAGGGGTCGGGGAATACACATAAAAGTGAACTTTACATAGGTGGGCACAGTAGTCCTCAATCCCAGTGACACAGATATATAGGTTTGGTCATACTATGGATTTCTCTTAACCACTGAATGCGGCCAGGACTGTTCTATGACTATACCCATGACAGGCACATTAGTCCACTGCCAGCAACGAGGGAATTCTTGATGTGCCCCTTTAGGTCACAGTACAGTTCCAGAACTTCACATCGTCAGGGAGAGGCATAGGCTTCTATGGACCCACTTAAATTAGAGTGACACAAGGCACAAAATAAAAGTCAGGATATCAGATATAAATGCAGTTGGGCACCGAGGGCAAGGAAACAGACCTGTATGCCATGCAAGAGACATGGAGTATCAGCAATGTCCTTTTTGTACTTCAAGTGGAAGATAATGGTTTATTATGGTTATCTGGAGTCAGTCAAACAATGAGCGCGAAGGGCCAAGAAAGTTTGACCTCTAGATAAGGACTTTAAGCGTCTTGAGATGAAAAGAAATCTGCTATGTGCGAGCCCAGTGTCAAGTTAAGGTACAGCGTTGTACTTTTATGTTTGCAATAGGGTACCAAGCAAGTGAGGAAAAATAAAGCCAGGGTGATATGGCCAGATTTCTCATAAGAAGGTAAACTGTACTTGAGGCTCTATTCAATGGCAGGAGGCAATGTGACCAGATTAGAGGAAGGTTTTTCTAAAGGAAACTTCACACCATATCCTTAGATCCTTATCTTCAAGTTAATGTTTAAAGCAAAAGAACAATCCTACATGGAAAAAATCATAGACTTAGTGTAACAAATTCCAAGGTCATCACAGGCTGCTGATAAACTTGCTAAACCAACAAAACCACCATATAATAAACCACAGTGAAACAGAGTCCATGTCTTTTTTAAATTAGTTGTGAACTTGTTTTACTTAAGGTAACAAACAACAGGGTGAGGGAAGAAATGCTTGAATTAACCTCAACCACAGTGATCGGCATAGGATACATTACAGACTATACTTTTTTTACTTTCTATGCCATCCTGGACAGAGACCAGCCACATGCAAATCAGTCTGAGTCCATCTCCAATGGCAACTGTCCAGTCCAAACTGCTAGGCCAGTTTGCTTCCATGTAGGACTACAAACAGACCCAGGCTGGTTTCAACCTAAGGTCTCATCAGTGAGGTATAACTTGATTCATGTGTCATAGTTAGCATGAAACCCACATCTGGGCATAACCATTGCTTTATGTTTGAGCCTCATAATATATTTCCACATCCAGGCCTCTTTTTGGTCCTTTGACCAGTTCACACAAGGAACATGTGAAGACCATATTTGACTTTGCATGGTTATAGTTTTAATATGTTCCTGTCATGGGCATGGCATAATTTGGCAAATGTTTTTCCCCCTCTAAGGCCAGGGGTCGCAAAGGAAGTGCCAGGAGTAGCAGGGAGCAAGCTGGAGGTCACAGCTGCGACCCCTGGCTACCTCCAAATTACGTCCATGGTCACGGGCACTATACCAAGACACACAAATGGGGTACTGTTTTTATCAGTAGAGGTGTGGGAACGCTGGGTGGTAGGAATCTTGTGTATCCCCACAGATTCCACAACTTTTCCTCACAGAAATGTGAGGTAAATGTATGATTTTAGCCAAAGTTGAGGTTTGCAGTGCATTCTGGGTGCGGAAATGTAGCAGAGTCCATGCAAGTCTCACTACCCTGGATTTGCTTGGGTCTCTAGGTTTCAGAAGCACCTAGGGTTCGTGGAGTTCCCTGCTTGCCGACTGACCTGAGCTTGAATAATGCAAGAGAAAATGGGGATTTACCCCCTTTCTGCCAGCCCATATGTCAAATCTATGCCCGAAAGAGCCTATACTTTCAAAAGAACCCACATTTCCTCTTGCTTGTGATTATGTTGGGGATGCTCTAGGGCCAAGGATGCAGATAGACTTTTATGGTTTAGGGTGCAGGGTACATCATGATGTCAGGACAGACCAGCCACTACCACATGTTTTTTCAAACATAAAGCCCTTACATTGAGTGGACTTTCCCCCCTTCTGGGGCAAACTGGGGACAAATCTCCAATCTTCCCCTGGGGAGCAGAGGAACTGGTGGTGCTTTATAGGTGGGGGCATGACACCCGAACCCATTCATTTTCCCTCTAAAACGAATGCCTGAGTGTAATCACCTTTCTGCCCCCTGGAGGACAAATTAGATGTTAACCACCAAAAAAAGGCTGGGGCCATTAAGGGGCGGAGGTGCACCCAAGCCCTTTTTTTGTACCATTTTTCCCAAGTTGTTTATTTGGCTTTCATCGCCACTCCTCCTCCCTCAGGAGGTAGATTGGTGGTAAACCCTTCCATTCTTCTCCGTAGGGGAGGCAGAAAGACTGCTAGGCTTATAGCTACTCCGGGGGGGGGTCAGATTTGGGGTAATCACCCAATATGTACCGCAAGGGGGCAGAAAGATGGTTGGTTCTGATTTGAGGTGGGAACAAGGCCAATGACTGGGCAGGCCACCCCGCCCCTTCCTTCATTATTATTTTTTTAAATAACTTTATTTTTCATACAACAGCACTGGAAATATGTTGCACTCACCAAATATGTAATCATTTGCATTCAAGACACCCCAACAAGCCCTTTTGGGGCCCACCCATTAACCACCCTCCTAGCCCTATAAAATGCACCCATTAGTGGACCAGCTATGGGTCCTCTGCTGAGGATGCTCTACCAGACCAGATCTCCACCTCAGCATCCAAATCATAAATGACTCTCCATTTTCCCCAAACCCCACCCCACTCTTTGACCTCCCACTCCACTTCCATTCATCTATTCATGCCCTCTAGCCACATACCTTTAGTTGGTGCTTATGTCTAGCCCCACATTTTGGCTATATTACATTTAGCAACCACAAGACTCAGCATACAAAATAACAGCTGTGACCTTGGGATGTTCACATCACATGGAATGCCCAATAGGACAAGTTGTGAAGTGCTGAGCATCTTGGTACCCATGATGGCTTCCAGTTTCCATATCACTTCCCCCCACTATACACTCAACTCTAGGTATGCCCAAATCGTGAGGATAAAAGTGCCCTCCTCTACTTGGAATCTTATACAATTAGGACTCAGGCCCATCCCATTTTAAATAGCCTGCTCTTATTGTGATATATCCTATGCAGGATTTTCAGTTGTATTAATCTCAGTCTAGCTTTGATCGGTACCTCCCTGGGATACATCAAGGCTGACTCCCAATCAATGTCTACCATGGGTCCCAGGTAGCTCTCCCACCTCGTTCAGAAGTGCCAAAGTTTGTCTGGGAAATCTTTGAGGATAGCTCGGTTAATTTGAGACACCGTCTTCTTTGTTATCTCACCCATCAGGACCCAGTTTTCCTTGGGACTATATTTGGAAATATCAAATTTAGTGGGCCCTTCTGCCCTGAGGGCATGTGTCAATTGCATGTAATTATACTGTTGAGTGAGCGACAGCCTAAATTCCTCCTGTAACACCTCAAAAGGCTTCAGGTCATCCCCACCATCACCTATATAAGGAAGTGGTCTCTCACTCTTTAAACCCAGACAGTTTTTGGATCTCTGTAAGCATCATCCATTTCCAGTGTCGTGTGGTTTGTGGACACATAGAATGCATTACTAAGTTAGCTTAGGCCTGGCTGCCATGATGCCTTTTTGCGCACGTTACTTTGTGCCCTTGTTTTCTAGACTTTGCTATTTTCGAACTGCGTGCCTTTTATCCTTATTCCTGATAGCTCTGGGTCGTGCCTGCACATCATGTACAAGGTCGGAAGGCAATGTCACTTGTTCTTGCTGATCTGGTTAGTCCCTCAAGCTTAGACATAACACTGATTGCAGCTGCACTGGGGAAATTCGTGTGCTTTTAATATTGTGATTTCAGTGTCAGAGGGACTTGGAGAAAAACCTTTCCAGAGAGAAGAGCTGTGCTTGTCTGATGATGTAAACCTAGCATCTAGATATTGAGGTATGGGGGTCTGCCTGTCAATGCCCAGAGGTCTTCTGTTTTTATAATAAACTAGTTATTAGCACGGGGAGGGTGGACAATCCATTTAGCACTATATCCACTGTCTTTATAAAATGCTATCGCCGTTTGTATTCTATGGAATTGTAACTATGCTTATTATATTATTCTTATGTATTATGCTGCTAGTACTTACACGTGTACTGTATCTTAGAGCACGATAGTTGAAATAAACATTTTAAACTATACAGTGTCTCTT
Source organism: Calotriton arnoldi (assembly GCA_963921515.1). Taxonomy (NCBI): domain Eukaryota; kingdom Metazoa; phylum Chordata; class Amphibia; order Caudata; family Salamandridae; genus Calotriton; species Calotriton arnoldi. The sequence continues at coordinate 124,185 of CAWUFW010019322.1, forward strand.
ATAACGCAAGTTGTGGACAGGTCTGAGTGAGTTACGAAAGGGTGTCCTTGCTCCTGCGAGTCCTGAGAGAGAGATACCTTGTTCTGGGTTGTCTAATCATTGGTAGCTTCGCTGCTAATGAGACGCTAATGCTAGCCGGATTAGGGTCGTAGGTACTAAGGTTTATGGTTGGCTCACCACTATATTCCGAGGTCCTATTATCCTGTGCATAGCTCTGTATATGTGCAGAATCCCTACGACATGGCACCCAACGTGGGGCTGCTTATCTGCGAGACGCTTGAGTAGTACTTGTGCTTGTCCACAACACCCTTCACATACGTTTCCGGAAACGGGTGTGAAGGTGATACCTCCTATATTGATGTTTTTATAGGTTCATTCAAGCTTGAAGTTATTAAAAGGTGCTAATATAGACCCATTATTGTGCTGCCTTGTATTAGGTTGTTGGTTATTCTTAGCCCTAATGGCTGTTGAAATTGCGGCACATAGCCGCGCGGCGCTCAAAGCTCATTTGACAGCGTATGGAGTACCAGACTCGGGTGTCGATCTGATCTTCGTGGTACAAGCAGATCCTGCTTACCATTTTGAAGTATTTTACTCGTGGATCACCTTTGAGGCGGCGGATGGGACTGTCCATACGTTCCATGAATATACAGTCACCGCACCTCCAAACAATTACAATCCTTATCGGAATCTTGAAGTACCGCTCACGGCGTGGCAACACCGTGTTTGGTTTGATGGCACCCTCCCCCAACTGGTAACCACGGTTAGATTAGGCCCCTTATCGATAGACGGGGCCACTTGGCCTGTTTTGGCCGGGTATAGCCCACATCCGCGTTATATGACGCTTCCGGTCGCAGACCTGCGACTTTTGCATTCGTCTTTGATACGTGTGCATAGAGCTTTAGTACAGTATGTTACAGGCAACATCCAGGCAGCCCCGCCTGGAGTTGCGGCACATCCAGCTGGGCCTGGTGGCGTAACCATAAGTCCAGTCATGGTTAATTCAGTGATGGGCAAGCGCCCACAAAATAAGGATGATTTACCTTATTGGCTTGCAGAGAAATTTGACCAGCTGTAGGCTGTTTTTCCGAATACTTCTCCTGTAGACAAACACAGGATTTTGACGATTAGTTCGCCGAAAGATTTAATTCCCGAGTTGACAGATTGTAACAACTGGGGTAAGGTATTCGCTGCGGTATATGCAAAATGTTTCGGCACTCCTTCCATGACAGTTCTCCCCTCTAATCAAACGAGTGCAGGATGAACATGGCCCTGAAGCGGCTGTGGAATTAGGGATGAGACTGGTGGGAGTGTTCGATGTAGTGGCTGAATTAATTCTTGGTAATGTCAAGGGTGATGCAGTTAACTTTCAAGTAGCTAATGCTTTGGCTTTGGTCCCAGAACCAGATAAGCCACGCGAATTACCGAAAATTATTGCACAAGCTTATAAAACTATAGGCCGCAATAGCCTGGGAGTTAAACCTTTTGCTAAAACACAAACTCCATCGCAAACACCACCAAAAACTCAATCTGAGAAAGATGAGAAACCGTTCTTTACTAAAAAGAACTGGCGTTTGAAAAAACAGGGAAAGCAACAGAAGAAGCCAGGATCACGAAGTGCATCCCCGGTTTCAGAATCTTCTGAACGCACATATGATTTGCGCGATAGAGCGAGAATAAAATCTCCAGAGAGATTTCATGTTCCTGACTCGCGCTCTCCTCGTTCTTTACAGGCACCAACGTCATTACAGACTGGTGGAGGAGATCGCCCGGATAGAGGTAGGGGTTGTGAGGCCCCGCCAGGACGAGACCAACCTCGGCAACAAGTCAGAGGGATACCAGAGGAATTTCAACGTTCTCGCCCACAGTTTCAGAAGAAAAAAGTTGCCGCTGTAACAGCGAAGTATGCCACAGACGGTGAGAACGAGACTCCTGAATTGGACGTGGGCAGTGACGCTCCTAGACAGCGCAGCGGAAGTTACCATAGTGCGAGAGGCACTCCGTCCTCATATGGAGGCGACAGCAACTGAAAAATTCATTACTGTCGAGACAGCTGACACTCGAGTGGCACCCCCTGACAGACTACATAATATTGTCATCCAAATTGAGGGTGACATACAGCGTGTAATTAAAGGGATTTTTTGGGAAAATCTAACCTCTTCATATGACATTTTGTTAGCGGAGGCGGATTGGCCGCCCCCATTCGTACTTGCTGCTCGTAAAGGGGAGGAGGTAATCCTTCCAAGCTTTTCTCGCCATGTCCCCCAGGACAAAGCGGAGGCACTTGCAGTGGAATGGGCTGTAGCCTTGGCTCCGGCGTTATACCGCAATCACGTGGGTTGGGATGAGGATTCACCCTCCCATGAAATACCTTTGCGGTCGCTGCCACAGCCACAACTCCAATATCCCATCAAACGGGAAGCTAAAGGTCCTGTTTCCGAAATTCTGACACAGTTAGAATACCAAGGAGTAATAGAAACATGCGTATCACCCATGAATAACCCCCTTTTCGCGGTTTCTAAACCTGATGGATCGTACCGCCTAGTTTTGGATTACCGGCATTTGAACTCTCATTGTCGGACCTTTGCGGTGCAAAATACCCATAGTTCTGCGCTTGTAGACAGTCTTGTTCGTAAAAAATATAAAAGGACACTTGACCTATCCAATGGATTTTACACGCACAACTTAGCCACGGAGTGTAGCCAATGGAGCGCTTTTACCTCCGGTGGTAAACAATTCAAATTTCGGCGACTCCCTATGGGCTACAAAAACAGTCCACGCGTGTGCGCCGCCCGTGTTGTCTCTTTGTTGGACAGCATAGACCCTGATGCGTGTTCGTACGTCGATGATATTTACCTGACAGACGACGAGTTATACCCGCATCTGTCCAGAGTGGACCGCATTATTCTCGAGTTTGCGGTCTTAGGTTACAAGTTTAACTTTGCCAAATCTCACATTGCTGAATTAACAGTTTTGTTTTTGGGCTATGAGCTCAACAATGAAGGTAAGGGCTTAGCCCCTCATTTCTTGGAGAAATGCGCACGTTTGTGCCCTCCAACCACACTGAAGAAACTTCAGTCTTTACTGGGTTTTCTGAACTTCAGGCGTACTTATATTCCTGAATATGCCCAGCGTATCAAGCCTCTTTATGCCTTGATACAACCTAACTTTTCGAAGTCATGCTGGCTTCCCGAGCATTCCTCTATACTGCAGTCTTTGCAGTCTGATCTACTTGAATCTAAATTTCTATTGACACGTGACAACCACACCAACCTGGTGATTAGAATAATTCCAGGGACAGTTGGCTTCACGTACTTAACCTTTAACGAAGGTGACACAGTACCAATTGCATACAAGTCACATCTTTACACTTCAGCAGAGTTGCGATTTTCCTCTGTGGAGAAAGTTTTGACTGCAGTGCAAATGGCGATTCTAAAGGAACGCGCACTGGCACAGGGAAAACGCATTTTGGTGGTAACACCATATCCTGCCCTCGAGGCAGTGACAAAGGCAAGTGTACCGAACTCAAAGGCTTTGCACCCCCGTTTGATACAATGGGCTACATCTTTGACATCTCCGGATGTCACTTTTATCTTTGATTCGTCCCTTCAGACACAGGAGTTTTTACAGTATGAATTTGTTCATCCTCCTCCTCTGTCTTTGCTACCGCTTGAGGAGTACGAGTGTATTATCTATACCGATGGTTCGGCACAACCGGCCACGGGTTCCAAGCATGCTTATTCAGCAGCCTGTGCTATTGTTGTAGGGACTATAGTGAACGGTAAGTTCAAATCGACTGTAGTGCACACTCAGGCACTAGGAGACAGTACTGCACAATTAGCCGAGCTGTGTGCTTTGGTGCTCGCACTTGAGTTCGCGACTCCAGAAGTGACTACTCTTGTTGTATGCGATTCCTACTACTGTGTTCAGTCTTTCAATGACAACCTCTTCTTTTGGTCGCAAAACGACTATAGAGATGCAAAAGGCAGCACTATTAAGCATAAGACGCTTTGGGTTCGAGTGGCAGATCTAAAACAACGTCTGCCTCTCACACAGGTGGTTCACACACTTGGCCACCAGCGTGTGGGCGCACACGCTGTCGGTAACAATTTGGCAGATGAAGCTGCCAAATCAGCAGTAGCAACGTACACAGTAGCAGCAGTTACAAGATCCATGACTAAAATAGATAAAGATATTTCGGCAGCAATAGCTGCAACAAAGGAAGGTGCTAATTACCCAAGGGGTTTCCCTTCTAAGTACTCTTATCTCTTAAGTCCCGATCAGACTCCTTACGTAAGTATTACGGATGTTGGGGATCGGCTGATTCCCAACGCAGACCGCGGACTTTCCTTGATAACTGCCGCACATGAAGGGATGGCTTCGGCTCATGCTGGAGTGTCTGCGACAGTTTCTATCTTGCAGCAGCGTTACTGGTGGAGTGGTTTATACAAACATACCCGTACTTATGTGCTTTCCTGTGACATTTGTCAACAAATTAAGCCTTCCACGGTTAACCGACCACCGCAAACACCGCTCTGCATTTCTAACAGACCTTTTGGGTGTGTATACCTGGATCACTGCGGTCCATTTTCGTCTGACACTGCCTATAAATACATCTTAGTTGCAGTAGACTCGTGCACACGTTTCATCTGGGTCTGGCCACAACGGAGTGCTGACGCTCGAACTGTCATCAGGGATTTGTGTGTCTTTGCGGGAATTTTCGCCTGTGGCACCTTCCATTCTGACCAAGGTCCAGCGTTCGCCTCTAGGGCTTACAAGGACGCAATGGGTTCACTGGGGGTGCAGGTGAAATTTTCGTCTCCGTATCGGCCTGAGGGCAATTCGGTCATTGAACGAATGAACCGTGACTTAAAGCAATCCTTGACAGCTAGAGTCATAGGTACTGGCAGGAACTGGCTGGCCCACTTGTATACCGTACAACGTGCACTTAATAATCTCCCTAGAAGACCTCTGGGTGGGCGGACCCCATACGAAATGCTCTTCGGCATAAGAATGTTTGTGCCTGACCTTGATGGTCCAGACATGGCGGCGCAATCCGCAATCTTTGATGTAGATAATCATTCTACTATGTTACAGGACTTACAGGATGTCCGAGACAAACTTGCAATTAAACATTTACCTTCAGCCACAGATGCTGCGTTGCAGATTCCGGTTGCCGGCTGGCTTCCGAAAGTAGGAGACCTGGTCCGAGAGAAGGTGGAGAACAAAAAAGAATTTGGCCCCTCTTATCGTGCACTGGTTCCAGTCCTTGGCTTGATGGGTACTCGTACAGTCATCTTACCACCGCTTCCTGGTCGCAAGGAAAACAGATACATCTCAGTGGAAAATGTCAAGCTACAACGTCTGGCCGATCCTGAATAGTGTTACACCAGCGGTCTCTTGTCCAGTCATTTCGAGGACAGATGTTTGTGGTCTTCCAGCCTAAAAGGTCACTGATGTTGCCATTGAGATGGTTGATTTGCCTGAACATTTGCTCGACTACCCGGATTCCCCCTGCAACGAGGAGAACGAGTATACCTATCCCGCCACCGAGTCCGTGGCTCATCTACCAACAACGCCATTGAGCCCCACACGTTATTCTTTTGACTCGGATTCCCCTTCAGTACTTATCCCGTCCAGATTCAGTATTTTTGTATCCTGGTTCAGAGACAATTTTTTAGTCCCCCCATGGACATACATCTGGTTGGTACTATTCCTGATTTTTCTGTTCATGTCCATTGGCTTTGTCACAGTCTTTTTTCTACTAATTAATGGTCACTATTTACCAGAATGCTCTGCCGTGAACTGTGTCGCTGGAACTTTGGCTCCACATTCTTCCTCTCACATCATGAAGCGTGATTACACATTTGTGAACATTACAGCGTTTTCAGTTGCTGATGGCATCGTATGGGATGCAGTAAATTTCCAAATTCATGGCCCAACTGAGATTATTAATGTACCAAATGTCCTCCGTGTTTCAATGGGTGATGTCGTGAAAAGTAATATTCATTCTGACGATTGGGATGTACATGCTGTTGAATCGTTATTTTCTGATCTGAAATATTATGCTGCTTTTAATGCTGAGGATTTGTATTTAAATTCTGCAAGTTATGCTGACTTATATTGTTACCAGCATTGGGGCAACCATTTTCTCCACAAACCAAGTACCCTTAGGGGTCCTTTTAATTACACACAATGGGAACATTGTCCGACCCCTTTACCAGGTAGCTCCCAGACTCTTAAAAATAAGTTTACTTATTTTACAGATTTTGATAGATCGTACCCTGGGTCATATTATTTTAAATTAAACACTTCATCTACGCAGAAAATAATGTTGACCCATACCAAATTGCTTTATTCGGGTTCCTTTTTAAATGCCTCAGCTGTGGGTGGGTATGAATATTGGCGGGATACTATTGACTTAAAATCGATCTGTGGCTCCAAAGCATGGCAGGTACAAGGCACAGAAGCCTTGCACCGTGCTTGCCTCATCCCAGCCCAGATTCTATTTTTGAATCAAACCATCTATCAAACAACGTGTTGGGGTTTGGCTACTTCCAAACAATTAAATGCCCCCACTATTCCTGTATTGTCTTCCACTCCCAATGAGAGCTTGCTTTTAAATATTTCCATTGAAATTTTACAAGCTTTATTCCAGAACAATTCATTCAACATGTCTACGGTTGTTCAGTCACCCTGGTTGGCTTGGCCCATGGCATCCAATGCCTGCCAACTGCGCTTTCACGACACGGATCCTGGTTATAAACAGGATAGGCCAGACCCCAGGTTTTCTGACTCTCGTACTGTTACAACATATTCTGTTGGTAAATTGTGTAAACAGTGGTTGCAGCACTCTTCCTTAGATTCAGTTAAACAACATTTGTCCCTCGTATCAGGCAACGTTGATCTGTCCGACTTTGTTCTGGGGCCTCGTGGTCCTCGACCAAAGAGATTCATTTATGAAACTTATAATGAACTCTGGAAGCTTTCGCAAATTGAAGCTGCTTCCCGTCTTCGGGAAATAGATCAAGCAAATTTAGAAAAGGTGCTTGCTGTTGTTGATAATAGTATTAATACCCTGTCTTCCCGCATTTATACGTTAGAGAATATTATTTCCTCTGTCGTTGATATTGTACAAGATGATGTTTCTGTGTTATATCATGGTCAAAATCAATTGCGTTCAGAGATGCAGTTTGCATGGACTATGTAAACCCTTAAGATGGGGAAAGTTCCTTGGCACTTTTTGAACACCTCTGCCTTGTTCTTACCTTTCAATTTGACTGAAAAACAGCAGTTTATGTCCATGAAAGATGCAGCTTACACACTGTTGCATATTGAAAGAATAGAGCCATTACCATTCTCGGTAGCAGAATTAGATTCTGCTGCGTGGCTAGTGCACAGGGTTATAGCTTTGCCTTTTTCTTTATTTGAATTTAGTTCCTGCATGAAACATTATCCTGTCGGTCGTTTTCAGCCTTTGGGTAGTGCTTTCCTGCATGAACTGTGGTCCCTGCCTTTCATGTATAGGTGTCTTAGGGACGGGAAGGAAGTTTTTCTCACGGGGGAGTCATGCGATTCTACTGTGGGTCATTCCCTTGTTTGTAAACACATTACATTGCACGGAGCTTGTAATGTTTCAGCTCCGAATCTTGCTTGTGTTCTGAAGGGAATTCCTGCTCCTTCTATCTCTCCTACTTTCACTGTGCTTGCTAATGGCAGCTATCTCCTTCTAAATAATCAGGACTGTTGTGGCATGCTTGCCGGTATTCCCTATATTGTAACAGTTTCCCACAGAGTTGTCTGCTGCAAGAATGTGCTATTTCCTCCCCCGCACGACATTGTGGATAGTTCCATTTGGCCTTCCATTCCAACTTTGAAGGCAGATTTCAATAAGTTGAGCAGAATAAAGGCGCTATTATTGAATCAGGAGGTTATGCTCACATCCGCCCGGGAGACATTTGTTCTCCAGGTGGCGAGTACTCACAGTGAAATACAGGCCCTGTTAAACACTAACCTCCCACAACATTTCGGTGAGTTAATTCACCGCGTTTTCAATGCATCTCGCACTGAAGGTCTTGTGCATTTTTTTAAAGTTGTGGGCTCTGGCCTTGTTACCTCCTTTCAGACTATATTTGGTGTAATACCGGCTTTTATTCATTCTATTTTTTCCAGTGTCTTTGGCGGCTTTCCGTTGATCCTAGCGTTAGCTGCTGGAATACTACTTTTGATTTGTTTACTACGCAATGGCTGCACCTCATGGAGCCCACCTCGACCGCAGACGCCTTCGGGTGCTCCGTGAACGTCTCCTCGCCGGCTTCGGCGTCCTGCCATTGGCGACACTAGGTGTATCTTACAAACTTTCTTTTCGCTTTGCGTATTTCACTTGCGTGCAACCTGTGATGTCTTGCATCCGATGTCCTTTCTCATGGTCCTTGGATTATTGCCTCTCCAATACGTCTCTGTCTCGCCCGGATTTTGTCCAGTTGGTGGGTCCCTTAGAGGCCGATGAATGAGACTGTTCCGGACCTGGCTTCATGGCGCGTGCGGCTGCACTTGGAATTTTGGCACAATGGGATATCTGGGCGGCTGCTCAGGATCTCCTACAACGAAGTTATATTGAGTATCACGCAAGTTGTCCCGCAATGTTGTTCGCTACTGCCTCTTGTGAGGAACATGAATGCAGTTTTTATTTATTGAACTGGATGGCATCTCTTTTTTCTGGCGATATCAACGATGTCCTCTTGGAAGGTGTGGCGTTTTTCTGCACTTACACTCTTTTTGATTGAAGGGCCTCCACGTTCAGCGTTCTGCCCCTCTGGATTTTTTGTTGTTTCAATTTTTTTAATCCCGGTTCATTGCCATTCTGCTCCACCTATTTAAACTCTATCTTCGTCCTATGTCTATGCCACTGGACTGACCAGGGGAGGGTGTCGTGTGGTTTGTGGACACATAGAATGCATTACTAAGTTAGCTTAGGCCTGGCTGCCATGATGCCTTTTTGCGCACGTTACTTTGTGCCCTTGTTTTCTAGACTTTGCTATTTTCGAACTGCGTGCCTTTTATCCTTATTCCTGATAGCTCTGGGTCGTGTCTGCACATCATGTACAAGGTCGGAAGGCAATGTCACTTGTTCTTGCTGATCTGGTCAGTCCCTCAAGCTTAGACATAACACTGATTGCAGCTGCACTGGGGAAATTCGTGTGCTTTTAATATTGTGATTTCAGTGTCGGAGGGACTTGGAGAAAAACCTTTCCAGAGAGAAGAGCTGTGCTTGTCTGATGATGTAAACCTAGCATCTAGATATTGAGGTATGGGGGTCTGCCTGTCAATGCCCAGAGGTCTTCTGTTTTTATAATAAGCTAGTTATTAGCACGGGGAGGGTGGACAATCCATTTAGCACTATATCCACTGTCTTTATAAAATGCTATCCCCGTTTGTATTCTATGGAATTGTAACTATGCTTATTATATTATTCTTATGCATTATGCTGCTAGTACTTACACGTGTACTGTATCTTAGAGCACGATAGTTGAAATAAACATTTTAAACTATACAGTGTCTCTTATTACGCAAGTTGTGGACAGGTCTGAGTGAGTTACGAAAGGGTGTCCTTGCTCCTGCGAGTCCTGAGAGAGAGATACCGTGTTCTGGGTTGTCTAATCATTGGTAGCTTCGCTGCTAATGAGACGCTAATGCTAGCCGGATTAGGGTCGTAGGTACTAAGGTTTATGGTTGGCTCACCACTATATTCCGAGGTCCTATTATCCTGTGCATAGCTCTGTATATGTGCAGAATCCCTACGACACCAGAGTGGCTTGGCCAGTGTTTTCTTTTCCTGCCAGCCTAGAGCCTTATTAGTGTCATCCTATGCTTTCATGGTTGCTTGTATGGGCACCGGCAAGTGTTTTCTGTCTCTGTATTCGTAGATGCAATGTATGTACGTGTTGGGTTCCATTTGTGTCCTTTCCAACTGGGCTGTTCAGTACGAGAGGAGAACACTCACTGATTAATGACCTGCAGTTGAAAAGCTCGGTAATATGTTCTCACATCTGAGACAGCAATGCTCCCTTTATAGCACAGCATGAATGAAGATTCTGCAGGACTATCCTCGGGTGACACCCATCCAAGATTGGTAGGGTAATCCTTTTTGGGGTTTCAATATGATAATAGCATGTTTGAAGTTGCCTGGTAGTGCTCCCTCCTCTTTTGCCATTTGGAAAAGATTCAGGAGATGTGGTTTAAGGAGTGGCGCCAATCACCACCTGGAACTCATTTGCTCATGGTGTTTCCCCGATTTCATGTGGGTCAAGGCGTCCCCAATTTCCTGCAATGAAGGATCGTCCTTGAAGCCTGTCCTGTCTAATTTGCTCAGGACAGGGATCTTGTGTTCACCAAGGAATGCCTCTATGTCCTCCCATGCATGAGCATGCCCAGTTGTGTAGAGGGTTCAATGATATTGCGCAAAGGTCTGCGTTATATGGCGGTCAATTTGAACAGTCTCTCCAATTTTGTTTATATCTCGGCCACCCAACACACCTCCTCTTCTCTCCATCCCAGCCAAGCTAGGAGGTGGCCCGTCTTATGCTCAGAATCATACAGTTTCCTGTGCATTGAGAGGTATTGCTATCGAGCGGCATTGTGAGTGAGGTTTCAGAATTGTTCCTGGACCACCACTAGCTGTAAAAGTATTGCCTGTGTCCCAGTCCACAGCCAGGCAGAGTCCAGGGACAATACGTTCTCCTCCAGTATCTACACTTGTTTGTCTCTACTCTTTTTCTTCAAGGAAATTATATTCTGGGCTCTGTCCCTAAGCACAGTGTTATAGAATTTTCAAATAATACCATAGAGGAGGCTACCGATCCCTCATTCTCTTCAAAGTACATCTGTGAGTCTATCCATAGAGCTATGATGACCTCTCTATCCTGCAGTGCCCACACGGTGAATCTCCAGGAGCAGGAGGCACATACCAAACTCATTCCCACAGTGAGGTGCAAGGGCACATGGTCTGAAAAGCCTCTGGCTAGAAACTCCACCTTTCGCACTCAGCAGACATCATCCACTGGGACAAACTGGTAGTCTAGATGTGAGGAGGTCGTGTGGACTCCTGACGTAAAGGAATGTCTCGAGGCGTACAAGAGGCCCAAAGAGAGTGTGAAATATGCCTAATCAGTGGGTGTTAGCGCCGACATCAAGTGGGTGGCACTCCTTTCCTGCTCTCACAACATTCCATGATTAAAATCACCCCCCCCAAAATATGCAATACACTTCATGTCTCAACCAGTATAGGGGCCAGCTGCTCAAGGACGTTGCGCTGCAGTTTGGGAGGTGCATAGACATTAGCTATCAGGATCTCCCACCTACCACATTCAGCTCATTTAGCCTAAAGGGCCACAGAACAGCCCTGGTTGTCTACCCAGGATTTATCTATGAAGAAGGGCAGTTTTTTATGGTCAGTCTCAACCCATTCACATTCCAGAGGAGCACTGTCAATCATTCAGCCATAGGGTGAGTGTATAACGTCATAGTCTATAGCCTCCTGGGAGATGTGTGCCTGACCAAAGGAGGCAATTAAGGGTTCCAGTATCTCCATGTGTGTGTTGACCCAGTGTACTCCAAATTGCCTAAAAGTACGAACTAAGGCACAAATTACCCCAGCTCCCCACCCAACTTTGCCAATGTGTGGTATCAAAACTAACCACATCCACAACTTTGGAAAGGTCTGTTGCCCTTCCCCCACACACCCCTAGATCTTCTCCACCAAAAACTTACACCCTCACACAGTAAAGGGAGACTGCAACATCAGCCCCTCTAGTAATCCAACAAGCATAACCTTCGCTCCTCCACACCACCCAACTCCACCAGGGAGGAAATAGGAAGAGAAAAAGGGGGTATTGATGAGCAAGGGGTCGCATGTCTCACCAACCTACTAACACTTCCCCTGCCACTTTCTGGCCCTTGGAGGAGCAGATTGGCAGGACAGATTGGGGGTAAAAAGTACTTTTGCAGCCAATATGAGATGGGGGCATGGTCCGGTGACTAGGCGGGCAAAGCTATTTCCTACCCCTCTAATCACCTTTTTTTACCATTTTTCCCAGGCATCTAGTGGCTTTTCTGCCCCAGAGGGGACAGATTGGGGATAGAATGCCCCTATCTGACCCCGAGGTGGGACAAAATGTCTGCTGGGGCCATTATTGAGTGAGGCACAGCCCGATGGCTGGGTGTGCGACCCCCACCCATTCTGTCTTCCTTTGATCATTTTTTCTGGGGTCTAGTGTGATTTCTAACCCCTGGTGGGTAGATGGGGGTAAATACTCCACTCTGTTGCAGCCATTATGGGTTGGGAGCATAGCTTGATGCCTTGGAAGGCCAGACGCACCGCTTACTTTTTTTGGCCATTTTTCCCTGGTGACTAGTTGCTTTTCTACTCCCCTTCTGTGGGGTCAAATGGGAGTTAATCACCCAGTCTCTGTCTCAGGGACAGCAGAAAGACTGTTGAACCCATTCTGGGGTGGGTGCATGGTCTGATGCCTGGGCAGGACGCCCCACCCATTCTTTTTCTGACCATTTTCCCCCTGATGTCTAGTATGCTTCCTGTCACCTCAGGGGGGCTGATTGGTGGTAAAACTGGCCAATCAGCTCTCTAGAGGGCAGAAGGACTGCCGGACCACTACTGGGGAGTGAGCAGATTCTGATGTCTGAGCTGGCCACCCCACCCGTGCTTTGTTTTTTAATTCTTTTTCCCTGATGTCTAGAGCACTTTCTGCCCTCTGGGCGTCAGATTAGGGGTAAACCCTAATTGCACTCCTCAGGGGCGTCAGAAAGACTGGTCTTTTTTAAATTAGGGATAGCACTGGTCAATGCTTAGGGGGTCCGCTCTCCCCCAAAAACCTATCCGCTGGTGTCTAGTAGGTATATCCCTGCTTGGGGTTTGCTCTGCTTGGGAATTGCGGTCTTGGGGCTTTCCCCAAGCAGGGATCCTCTAAGGAACTGTAGTGCTGTTGGCATTGTCCCCTTTCCAGCGCTACCTCTACCATCTTGATCAGTGCTCAGGGGTGGGGGAAGATATATGCCCTGAAGCACTGATCAACGTGAAGTCAGATGGCACCGAATGGCAGTGACTAGTTTCCTTTTCATTAATGTGACATTAGCAAGCTGAGCACGCTGCACAGCTCACTGACCTAAAAAAACAAATCAGGATGTAAAGGAAGCTCTTCCCTCGTGTCCTGACTTTGCTTTTTGAAAATAAAATGAAAATCCTTCTGGAGCTTGCACCAGAAGGATTTTCTTACTCAATGTGGTGAGTGAACCATTCTCATCAACAGCACTATGAAGGTAATGTGGTGGACGCGAATGCTACATTCACTTGAACAGGTTAATCTTAGCCAATGGCGATCATGCAGGGCCACATTCCAGACCATTGTTTCTTCCTACTATGCCACTGCAGACAGAGTTCTGCCATATAGAAATCAGTCTTGGTCCTGTTCCACTAGGAACAGTCCAGCAAAATAACAACACATTGGATTGTGGCCCGAGTAATAACCAGTTGCAGAGATTAATTTAAGCGATCTGTCTATAACTTTTTGTTGTCCACATTGTGATGCCCTAAGCATGACAGGTATGACCAGATGTGGGTCCCGTGCCACAGTGCCATAGGACTCAATCTGCACTGTACTGACAAGACCCAAATAGGATGAAACTGGTTTCGCATTGCTTGTGTTACTGTTCAGAGGGGACCTGACAGTTCGGGCTGAATTGTTCCAATAGGAATAGGACTAAGGCCTGTTAGACCTGACAGCCTTAGGGTGGTCTTCCCCACAACTTTTAACCTTCCACCTCCACTTTTTTTGACCTCGCCTTTGCTGGCCTAAGGACTCTGAGATCTTTATCACCTCTAACCAGTGCTAAAGTGCATGTACTCTCTCCCTAAAACATGGTTGTATTGGTTAATTTCCAATTGGCATATTTTATTTACTTATAAGTCTTCCCTAGTAAAGTGAACTACATGTGTTCAGGGCCTATAAATTAAATGCTACTAGTGGGCCACAGCACTTAGTGTGCCACCCACTTAAGTAGCCTTCTAACTATGGCTCAAGCCTGCCATTGCAGAGCCTGTATGTGCAGTTTACACTGCTAATTCGACATGATAAGATTAACCTCTTGCCAGACCCAAATCTCCCATGGTTTTACATATACGTCACCCCTAAATAAGGACCTAGACAACCCATTGGGCAGGGTGCAATGTATTTAAAAGGCAGGGCATGTACTTTTAAGTTTACATGTGTCTGAAGTGAAAATTTCTCTAATTAGTTTTTCACCAGTGCAAGGCCTATCTCTCACATAGGATAACATTGGGATTACCGTACTCTATTGTCTAAGTGTAATTTCCAATTGTGAAAAGATAGACCTTCCAAGTTTGCTGTCTTAGAAATCCTAATTTAAAATCCCAAATCATGGTGAAGTCGGATTTTAAATTGTAATTCAGAAAATGCCACTTTTAGTAAGTTTGCAGTTTCTTACTGTAGCCATTTGGTGCCTGTTGCCTGACTCTGATTATATGTCTGACTAAGTGACAGGTGGTAGGCTTTGTGTATTCCCCCTAGACAGCCAACCACGATGTGAGCTTAGGTGTGGCTTGATGGGTCATCCTGGCAGGATGAGAGGGAGGAGCTAGGCCCAGCTTCACTTACCCCTAAATAGGCTGTGTCCTGTCCCCAAACAAAGGGCTGCATACACCCCTGTAGTGAGTCTGCTCCAGGAAGGGAGGACCTCTGTGCACTTTAAAGGCACGTCTTTGAAGTCTCCCCCACAAAGGCACAGCTGGGTATAAGTAATGGGCCTCAGACACCACCACTTCAGTACACTTCTGGACGTGTGACCACTCTATCAGGAAGAAGAACTACTGTTCTGCTAAAAGACTGCCACTCAGCTAGACTGCTGTTTGCTGAACTACTGCCTTGATGCGTTGCCCTGCTCCCCACTGCTCTCTCTTGCCTGGGTGAGAAGGACTAGACCTGCATCACTTGAACCCAGAGTGACTCCAAGGGCTAGCTGACTCAATCAATCAATCAATCAGGGAATTGTAAGTGCGCTACTCACCCGTGAGGCGCTGAGGGGGGGGACCGCAGATCTGTTTAGCCGAAGAGCCAGGTCTTGAGGGTCTTCCTGAAGGTGTTCAGGGAGGGGGCGCGTCTGATGTCTGCCGGTAGCTTGTTCCAGGTCTTGGCTGCAATGTGAGAGAAGGATCTTACACCTGCTCTGGCTCTGTGGATGTGCGGGGTTTCAGCCAGTGCGAGGTTGGAAGATCAGAGGTTTCTTTTGGGTACGTGGAAGTTGATTCTGTCGTTGAGGTATTTGGGTCCGTTGTTGTGTAGGCATTTGTAGGCTTGAGTGAGGATTTTGAAAGTGTCTCTTTTCTCCACGGGGAGCCAGTGGAGACTTCGTAGGTGTTGGCTGATGTGTTTGTGTCAGGGGATGCCGAGGACGAGTCTGGCGGCGGTGTTCTGTACTGTCTGGAGTTTGCGGAGTAGGGACTTGTTGATGCCGGCGTAGAGTGCGTTTCCATAGTCCAGTCTGCTGGTGATGAGTGCGTGGATGACTGACTTCCTTGACTCAGGGGGGATCCACTTGAAGGTCTTGCGGAGGATGCAGAGGGTGTTGAAGCAGCTGGAGGTGACGGCTTTGACCTGTTGGTTCATGGTGAGTGATATGTCGAGTACGATGCCGAGGTTCTTGGCGTGGTCTGAGGGGGTAGGTGGGCTTCCGAGGGTGGTCGGCCACCAGGTGCTGTCCCATGCAGAAGGAGTGGTACCGAGGACGAGGACTTCTGTCTTCTCGGCGTTGAGCTTCAGGCAGCTGTTGGTCATCCAGACTGCGACGTCTTGCATTCCTTTCTGGAAGTTGAGTTTGGCAGTGGTGGGGTCTTTGGTGAGGGAGAGGATGAGCTGGGTGTCGTCGGCGTAGGATACGATGTTGAGGCCGTGTTGTCGGACGATGGCTGCGAGGGGGCCATGTAAATGTTGAAGAGGGTGGGGCTCAGTGATGAACCCTGTGGGACTCCGCAGGTGATTTTGTGGGGTCGGAGAGGAAGGGTGGCAGTCTGATCCTTTGGCTTCTTCCGGTGAGGAATGATCGGATCCAGTCCAGGGCTGTTCCTTGTATGTCTGCGTCGTGTAGTCTGGCGACTAGTGTGCGATGGGAGACGGTGTCGAAGGCCGCTGATAGGTCGAGTAGGATGAGGGCTGCGGAGTGGCCTTGGTCCAGGAGGGTGCGGATGTCATCTGTGGCGGCGAGTAGGGCGGTCTCTGTGCTGTGGTTGCTTCGGAATCCGGATTGGGACGGGTCGAGGACGGCGTTCTCTTCAATGAATCGTGTCAGTTTCCTGTTGACTGTTTTCTCTGCAACTTTGGCTGCGAAGGGGAGGAGCGAGATGGGCCGATAGTTCTTGAGGTCGGCTGACTGGCCTCCTGATCTGGAGTCTCAGAGACATAAAAGACTTCCAACCAGCCTACTCAAACACTTGGACTCTACAACCTGTGAGTCTGCCCTGCCAAGTGGTGCCACCCCAGTCATGGACCCTTGAAAGCGGGCCTAGGTGCGAGAGCAAAATTGATGCATCACAGCTGTTGCGCGAACAGGATTGGCACAATGCACTTGGAACCAGCTCATTGCCTCCGGAACAGCCACTTTTGAACCAACGCATCGCTGTCGCTGCGTGGAGAAGTTCAACACATCATCTCTACTGCGTGGAGAAACCCGGTGTATCACTTTCAGGAACCGCCGCATCTTGGAACTGACGCATCGCCTTCAGACCTGTTGCATTGTCGCCTTTGTGTGAGGAAATTTTACGCATCACCCCAACTGTGTGGGGAACACCAACACATCGCTCGGCTGCCCTCGCATCTTCGTCGTCCCAATCCAAGGATTAATGTACTAATGTTCAGCAGGCCTAACTGGGTCCATGTATCTGGCACACGCTCCATCGTGTTTGGCCTGTACTTTTTACTTTGTCCTAGTCCGGCATGACCAGATATCCCAAATAGACCTTTATTGCTTATAAGCAATATTTTTACAGTTATTATTTAAATCTTCACTTCTCGACTTCTACTCTTTGTATTTTGGTCGATTTGGTCTTGTTCTATTTATTAAATTAGGTTTTATTTTTCTAAACTGGCGTGGATTCATTTTGTGTGGTGTTTTCACAGTTTTGCTGTTTGAAGTGTTGCACAAATACTTTACACACTGCCTCTAAGTTACACCTGACTGCTCTGTGCCAAGCTACCAGAGGGTAAGCAAAGGTTAATTTAGGATTGCCTTACCCTTACCCTGACTAGGATTGTGGCTGCTGTTTGACCTAGGATTACACCCCCGTCAACCAACACCCCAATTTCTAACACGGTTGATTTGCATGTTATTGGTCCCTTTCTAAGGTGGCATGGTGGCCAAAAATTCAAGTGACTTGACTGTGCCCTGAGCATTACCAGTGACTGAGATTATTTCAAACAATGCACCCATCACTTTTTTGATGTTCTCAGTGTGACAGCCTACACGTGACAGGTACATTCAGAAGTGGACCATTGCATGCTTCGCCTTATGACTGAAATTACACCCTATTAATTAGCCCCAAATTTGCAAAAAACAGATTTGCATTGCTTGAGTTCTTGTCCACGGGGCGCTTGACCTGCCAGTTAGGGCTGGATGGCTGCTGTTCGAACAGGATCAGGGCTGAAATGTATATGGTTGGTTCCTGTCTAAGGTGATATGGTAGGACGAATGATGCAATGTAGTTTTGAAATCATTTCATTAAGTTACTTTCCAGCACAATTTTTTCTCATTAAAAATATTTTTCTTTCATTTTCTTAAAAAATGTTATGGTTACAATGAAATGGCCCACCACATATCCGATTTTTACCGAACCGGCTACTGAATTAACTTCCTTGCAACAAACTTGTCTCCAGATCTTAGTGAGCATTGATGCAAGCAGCCCAGCAAAGGGGATATACAAGAAAACTTTAACTTCCCACTATCTTATAAGGTGCACGATTCATAATGCTCACTCTATTTCAGTTTAACCAATTGAGTTCTGTTAAAAACAACCTTTCCATATTCAAGAGCTAAACCAGCAATAAACACTAATTAAGCTCTGCCCAAAGGCATTGGCAAATGATCTTTCCAGTTTCTGTCTCAAAAAATAAGTTCTTGCCTTCAAAAAGCTGAATATCATTGATAATATATGGCAGCTACATTGTTTAATATTTTATTACTTACTTTTTCAGATTCTTTTTGCTTGTGACCTTATCTGCCATAGATGCTTGTGAAGTTTTTAATACATATTTCTTTAATATGTATCTTATTCCACTTGTAGTTGTAAGAGAATTTTCATCATATTAATTCCTTCATATATTGCTCATGCAGTATTGCATTTATATAAGAATTTCTAATATGTATCAATGTGAGGCAGCTATCTGACTTTATGGCAACAGAAATATGTAAAGGATTTTATAAAATATACAGCAGCATTTGAATTTTGAGCTCAGACTCTGGAATGGAATTTCTTCATGATGAGTCCATAGAAATGTTTAACCAGTCTAGGCCTGATTCACAAAGTACACTTTTGAGTGAGTTTACTTATTTGTGTACGCTTACTACTTTTTGGTGCTCAGAAACTGCACCTTTGTAGTAATGTACACTTTTGTAGCAAGTCCAGCACCACGCATGGTCAACCACTGGCGCTGCAACACCCTCCAATAGAACATAATGGAGGTAGGGACTTAAAATAAAACCCCACAGGAAATATTGTTAAATTAAATTAAATTATTTAAAAACGTTAAATAGAATATAAATAAGCTGTAAATTAATCGTGAAAAATCATGAAAATAGCACATGTTCTGTCCTATTTTTATATTTTTTACATTAAGTTATATTTATTTATAATTTGAACTATTTTGAATAATTTAATTTCATTTCATTTTAAGTTATTCCTATGAGGTTTTATTTTAAGTCCCTTCCTTTATTATTGCAATGGGAGGGTGTTGCAGTACCAGTGGTCGGCCATGGGCAATTGTTGGATTTACTACAAAAGTGCAAGTCCTACAAACAAATTACAAATGTGCAGTTTGTGAATACTGAAAAGTAGTAAACTTGCTGAAAAGTGTAAACTTACTGAAAAGTGTAAGTTATCTTTGTGAATAAGGCCCATTGTGTCTAGGTCCAATCTCCTGAAACAAATATCAAGTTAACTGAGTGTCCTTTGTTGTTGCTAGATCCTACTACATTTTGACCAAGGACCTGAGGAAATGGATCAATCTCAGAATGTACAAACTGATGCCATGGTCAGCTCAGATTCTGAAATCACTTAATGCAAGTATGTGAGGAGATTGCATTGTAAGCGGAAGAAGGAACTGCTTACCTCCTCATCGAACGGACTGGTGTGAATGACATAACCATTAGACAAGGCACTACAGTTGACTACCAAGGCCTAACATGAATGCTGAGGTTACTATCCAGTTTAACAGTCCTCGGGTAAGAAAATGTTTTATTCGGTGGAGCGGTAGTAGTGAGGGTAGGGTTCTGTGTCTCGTGTAATCAAGTTTCCGTAAAATAATAAAAGTCTATCTTTTTTAACTCTAGCAGGCTATAGGCTTCATGGAAGTGTTTATTTAAGGACTGCACATTAAGAGGCATACTCCAACGAGAAAGGATGGTGTAATACAGTGACAATTCAACCACAGACTGACTGACACACAAACAGGCATAGGCACATAGTCAACAAACACATCCATACATGCAGTCACACATTTGCAGAGCTACATACAGTATGCACATATATACATGAGGTCCAGACATACTAGAAGACTCAAAAAAAGCACAGACAACAGACACATGCACTTTCATGTGCACACACAATCACCTACACCTTTTTGCTGTTCTCACTTATATGTGCACAACGATGCACTTATACACAACAATCCACTTATACGCAACCCCTCGAGCATACTTACAGAAAACAAAGCAGCACGCTCACGTTAATTCAAAATATGCTTCGAATCACATTGAGTGAACACAAATAGAAACTCACACAGACTCACAAAATCCACCCACACCTCTGTCTCTTCTACTGTCATACATTCAGATGAAATGTGCCCTAGACAATATCAGGTCTCTCTCATTCGGCCTTGAACTTGCATCTACGAAACCAGTCTCACTGAGAGGACGTTAATCTCACACCTTTGAGTTCAGCCTCGCTCACTAGGCTTGAGTCTTTCTTTCTGGAATATAGACCCGAACACTCATCTTAGTCTGACTCTTTAGAACATAGTCTCATGTTACGTCAATATCAGTGGTCCAGTTGCCTTGAATGGGGCTTCACATCTGGGAGTGAGAAGTTTCCTTTGAAAACTGTGGGTAACCTTTTTTAAAAAAAAAAAACATACATTTCCAAGCCGCTGGAATCTCTGATCAATGCAAGCGGTCTTTGAGGGTGATCAAACATTGTGTGCCTCCATCAGAGGCATGATTCCGTACTTGTTTCATTGGCCAAAAGGATGTCGGCTAGTAGCACAGCCTGTGTCTATGACTGTGAATCCTGCAGCTTGAAGTACGGTCTCACTCAGTGGGTGAATCTCACTGCCTACAGATTAGTCTCACCCACTGAGTCTCACACTATGGACCATAGTCTTATTTTTTACCGGTCTCAATGGCCTCTTTGACGTTAAATGCAGGGCTGGACTGGCCTTAGCAGGCATTGGGCGTTGGGGGGGAGGGAAGGTTGGGGGCCGGATTTGGAGCGGTGGGGGGCATTTTTGTTACTGGGGGGCCAGTTTTGCAGCAGTGCTGCATGATCAGCCCCCAGTAATAAAAGAAGCAGGGCTGGGGGCCTGTTTAGTTCAGCAACAGTGCTTCACACTAGCACCCTTGCCCACCCCCTTAATCTCCAAGACTGCCCCCCCTACCCCCTGGGTCTGGCCCAATAGAATTGCCTCTTTAGAACATAGTCTCATGTTACGTCAATATCAGTGGTCCAGTTGCCTTGAATGGGGCTTCACATCTGGGAGTGAGAAGTTTCCTTTGAAAACTGTGGGTAACCTTTTTTTTTTTTTAAAACCCCATACATTTCCAAATCGCTGGAATCTCTGATCAATGCAAGCGGTCTTTGAGGGTGATCAAACATTGTGTGCCTCCATCAGAGGCATGATTCCGTACTTGTTTCATTGGCCAAAAGGATGTCGGCTAGTAGCACAGCCTGTGTCTATGACTGCGAATCCTGCAGCTTGAAGTATGGTCTCACTCAGTGGGTGAATCTCACTGCCTACAGATTAGTCTCACCCACTGAGTCTCACACTATGGACCATAGTCTTATTTTTTACTGGTCTCCATGGCCTCTTTGACGTTAAATGCAGGGCTGGACTGGCCTTAGCAGGCATTGGGCGGTGGGGGGGGGGGAGGGAAGGTTGGGGGCCGGTTTTGGAGCGGTGGGGGGCATTTTTGTTACCGGGGCCAGTTTTGCAGCAGTGCTGCATGATCAGCCCCCAGTAATAAAAGAAGCAGTGCTGGGGGCCTGTTTAGTTCAGCAACAGTGCTTCACACTAGCACCCTTGCCGACCCCCTTAATCTCCAAGACTGCCCCCCCCTACCCCCTGGGTCTGGCCCAATAGAATTGCCAGGGCTGCTTTGTGTTCTCAATCCGGCCCTGGTTAAATGAGTAATGATCATGGGAGGCATCTATGGAAATGAATCCCCTTCTTGTGGATTATTGCAGGGTCGAACTGTGTAAGGCAACCGAGCAGTGTCTGATGGGCTGGTTTGGCAAATCTCCATGTGGGGCATTTTCTGGCTGCTTGTGAGCCTGCTTTATCGACTGCTGGAGTGGTGTTTACTGTTGATTTCCCTGATACTGCCACAAACATTGCCTGGCCAAATGCATGGACTCTCCCCTCCTATTCAAAACACCTTCTACAGTTTCAAGACTTCCCCACTTTCGAAATGTGGGCCACGTTTTTTATCTCTCTGATTCGCCAATAGGGTGCACTTCATTTTAGTGCCCTGGCGTATTTTCAGTCGGACTCTGGATTCGTGGTACAAGATATCCTGGAAACCGAGACAGAGGACAAACCATCCTTCAGTACGTGTATACGTATCACAGCCATAAGCGTACACAGGGGTTAGTAGAGGCATACATTTTCTTTGCTGCTTTGCCAATACACATCTCTTTAGAAGAATTACATCCGATCTACCTCTATTGATGACTAAAAGCAAGAATCTCTACGTTCTGCTCAGGAAACAGCACAAGACATTTCATATAGCTCAGAAAAACATACATGAAATCACCCATCACCAGCCTCACCAACAATCACTTACTCGCCAATCTGTAGATATAGCTACGAAGGTAGGGCTGTCAATTGGTTTAATTGATAAAGGGATGGGAGTAAGACAAATACATGCAGTTTTTGAGGACTTTTCTCTTTACGTGGGTCTTAGATGACTGTTCATGGATTGGCTTTATGTTGATAGTGGCTCATGCATTTCCTGCTTCAAAGCCTTGAGCTGGGCTGTTAGGCATACACTAGGTCAAGATAAGCACCAGGGAAAATGCTGCATTGAGCATATATCTACGTCACCACAAATGTAGCGCACATCCTCATTTGTCCTTGGTCAACCATAGGGCAGGCCTAGTGCAGACTACCCGTACCCATTATGGCACCATAGCACAGTGCATCGAGCTCTCATTCTCTATCCGCCTTGTTCAGCTACAGTGCATGCCTTCGCTCCCTTTTATGACCAATAAATGTGCATACAAAGCCTCTCCTTCCCAAACCCTCCTGTGCTTATTTGTTCTGGACCTGCGCACTTGTTCGATTGCCCGATCCAGGACAATACCTGATTTATCACATCAAAATATTTTCTAATTAAATAAAAAAATAAATATGAAAATCTTGCATTCGGGCCCCATAGTCATCAACACACACACACACAACCACACGCGCGCACACACACACATACAAAAGCAAGCGCGCACACATGCACACATGCACACACACACAAGCCATGAGAGCACGCACAAGTATGAGTCTAGCCAAAGACTTGAGCTATTAGCACAAGGGCTTCCAGGAACCCTCTCTGTAGCCAGTTTTTAGGTCTCGCCTACGCAGCGCGCATGCGCTACTTAGGAGGGGACCTCTTGGAATCGATCAGCTTTTTTGCCCAAAAATGTGCATGCTTTGCATTGCTTTCAATTGCAACGCGTGCACGTTTGGCGTTTCCCTTTCAGGAGCGAGCTTTGGCGACATCTGATTGTAATTATCTCGCTCGCTCCCGCAAGGTAAACGCTGCGTGTCCGTGCTCTCGGCCGCACTCCCCCCACCCCTCCCACTTGTTTTCCTTTCCCTCCGTTCGTCTAGGAACAGCTAACAGCAGGCATGGGAGGCATGTGGGGGAAAACAGGGCAGCTTTGCCAGCACACACCGGCCGAGCTCGGGCGCGCTGTTCTCTTCAATAAAGTCAGACAACTCTTCCAGAAATGCTGGTATTGCTTCAGCTTTGCATCAGAACATTGTCCTAGATGCATACAGTTGCTGGCTTCCTTCGGCACTTATTGCAGTATAATTTTCAACACTTTGATATGGTTACAGCTGCCTGGCCAACAGATAGCAGGAATTGGAGGCATGCGGGTGGAAAACGATTTTGCAAAAATGTTGTCTGTGCTCTCCAGAAGTATTTGTAAACGCTGGAGAGGCAGGCGGAGGCTGTGGGAGAAGCAACCGTACCCTCTGCAGCAGACTTAGTCTTCCTTGGCTTCCAAGAGCCCCTTGTCGCACTGCTGCATCTGTAAATTCAATTCCTTCCCTTGTTCTTCCCATGTCTGCCCACAGTCCCCACAGCTTCTAGCACTCCCAGAGCCCGGCCACAAAAAGCAAAAGCTTCTTCAGAAAATAGGTTATCTTTTTATTTCATTTCAGTCTGGGTATAAAGAACAAATTCCCCCAATTGATTCACTGTTGTCAAGGCGTCAAAAATGTTTGTTTACTTCATGTTTGCAGAGGGAGCGGTGGGGTAAGGAGCACCTACTGGAGGGGTGTGGATACTAAAAGCATTTGTCATCTACAGAGCACTGACTCTTCTTTTTGAAATAACCACATTAAAAAAAACGCACTGTCTTTCTCTCATTTCCTGCCTAGTGTTTTCACTGTATTTTCACCCATATTTGTTTCTGCCTTTTCACTATTAGTCTGCCTTTATTTTTTGCCTTATTTGCGTTTTTGTGCATTTTCACCCATTTTCTTTACCTGTTGTGCCTTTGCCTTTTGCTTTGCACTGTGCGTCAGCTCTCGCTGTACCCGCCCTTTCTGCAACCTCCTCCCTCCTCACCGCTCTTTACCTGCTTCTGTGCCTTTTTACCCACTCTCTCACACTCTGGCGCCCTTCCCATCCTAGCCCATCACCCCCTACACTGCTCACCCTCCCTCACTTCTATCATTACTATTTATGAAGCTGTAAAATATGTAAGCTTTCATTTCTTTTCTTTTACAGTGAAATATAACAAATAAGCAAAATGCTGAATGCTTGTTACAAATAATTGAATAATTCTCTATTACAAAATGTCCTCTGCCGCTATTTACCCCAAGCCCAGCCTGCCAGAGCCTGTAGTCTCCTCTCAGTTTCTATGCTGAGGAAGGAGGGCGGCAGTTAGCAGATTATGTGCTGCATGGCCAAATACTTACAAGGTCCCAAAGGCGAGACCTATTGGCTATGCCAATGCTTGTTTAGGGATAGAGTGGGTTTGGATTTCCAGCTTCTTAAGATAATGTCCTTGGCAATGTGGTGAACAACTGAAATCCAGTGACTGTACTGTGAAAGAGGTTGTTAAGCAGTGATTAATTATTGAGAATGCTGGCTACCTTTGGTAAAGTAGAGTCACTATTTGTGGTCACTTCTAGCCTTGATTTAATATGTGCCTTCTGTTCTGTAAACAAGCTGCCCTGGACAGCATTATCAATACAGCCATACACATGCTGACTTCTTGACTCGAGCTACAGCAAGAGAAGTGCACTACACTTTGCTCTCAAGAATATTTATTTGTGAATAGGTTGAAGTTGGGGGCCAAAGCATAACTCTAGTTCACCGAATATGTTTGCTATTTTAATATGATTTTGTAGGTACGTTTACAATTAAATATTTCTCCCGGTCGTAGAAGATTTTACAATTCCTTGTTGTTACATACAGCGGCTAAAATTGATAGATGCACAAGCCATTATTTGATTTCCAAAAGCAAAAAGAACAGAAGATGGACGGAATGCTGAACAGATCAAACATTCATCCCAGTCACAGATCAGGGTTTAATCCATCGTTTTGTCGCTCACCACGCCACCCCAGTTTGGACCCAGCCATATGCAAATAAGTCTGGATCCTGCTCCAGTCAGAAGAAAACAAGGGCTCAAAAAAGTAAAGAGATATTGGAGCATTGATATGTATTTGTAACAATCTTGCTGACAGAACAGCTTTAAGATTCAGGTTAAATGGGAATGCAGCAAGGGACGAATTACGGGGCATATTATCAAGAACGACGTTAAAATTATCGCCGGTTTAGCGGCAGAAAACTGCCGCTAAAGCGGCGATAATGGGCTTGATAATATGCTCTTGAGAATTCCAATAGAAGTCCATGTAGAACATGGACTTCTATTGGAATTCTCAAGGGCATATTATCAAGCCCATTATCGCCGCTTTAGCGGCAGTTTTCTGCTGCTAAACCGGCGATAATTTTTAATGCTGTTCTTGATAATATGCCCCCAAGAGATTTGTGTAGATGTTCGAATTGTGAAGAGGTGAGATTAGATGATTTCGATTTGTTTTGGTTTGATGTCTAGCGTGATGAAGGATGAAGCTGATGTGATATATTTTGAGATATGGGCGTTTATAAATCTCAGGGGCATATTAGCAAGACCCATGTTAAAATTATCGTCGTTTTAGCGGCAGGAAACTGCCGCTAAAACGGCGATAATGAGCTTGCTAATATGCGTTATGGAATTCCAATAGAAGCCCAGGTTAGATGTGCAGGACATCTAACCTGGGCTTCTATTGAATTCAATAACGCATATTAGCAAGCCCATTATCGCCGTTTTAGCGGCAGTTTCCTGCCGCTAAAACGGCGATAATTTTAACGTGGGTCTTGCTAATATGCCCCTCAATTTAAATAGAATTTTCATCCGAGATAATATTATTTCAGATTTACAGTCTTATCCCGCAAGGGAGTGTCTGCATTACATTTTAAAGTCTGAATACATTTTGTTTGAATGGGCGACTAAGATTGTTAGATTACAAGGTAAATACTAAATCTGGAAAAAAAATATACAAAATAAATATCCCCTTGATTCTCTTTTTCGTATGGAAACGACTTGTTTGACTTCAGTTGTTACTTTTGCAATTTCAAACAATAAAAGAGCAAATGTTTCTGCTAAGTATGACACTCAGATTAGGTCTTTGTACCATTCAATCAATCACTTGTTTATTCGGTTTGTAAAAACCAAAAAGATTACATAAAATGCATACAATTATACATAAAATTAATACATAAAATCAGAAAATCGATAGAACAATAAATGTACATATAGTGATCATTCCACATAAATCCTACAATTTATTATGTATCAGTTGCCTAATTCTAATTAACTTGTTTATAAATTCAATAAGTGATGAACAGACAGTCAGGGATTTTAGTTTTTGCAAATAAATAAATACAGGCCTGAATTGCTTAAAAGCTCTATCAGAGCCTTTAAACAACAGACCCTTTAGTTTCTATAAAAATGCACAATAAAATAAAGGGCATAGTGATTTGTAAGGAAAAGCTACCAATAAATGTACTATAATAAGTAAAAACCTAGTCAATAGGAATCATTGGTGAGAGTGTGTTACATACATTGGGTGAGGCTGGATGGTATCAGTTTTTAACAACAAATCATGACTACCCACTGTCAATTTGATAAATTCATTAGACTCTTTTGCCTTCCAGTACAGATCAATTTTACATTTCGTTTCTGCTTTCGCCAGTTTAGTAGTAGCACCGGAATCTGTTATGTCCAGGGCTACTCTAATGGTGTTATACATTTTCTTTATATAAGCCAGCAAATATTAAAGCATTATCCAGTGGTAAGCAGTCAATAATAGGTGATCTATTAAAATTGGTTTCACCATTAGTCCAAATAGAGTGTCAAATTTGTAGAGGGCGCATTTTGATAGGTTCCTCTATAAAGGGAAGAGCAAATTCCTTGTGTGCAATTTAGGTTGAGGTATTTTTGGGCATTTCCAAAGGTCTCATTGTAAAGCAATTCTCAGGTGTTTGTAAATGCATGAACCATACATTTCGGCAAATAGCACCATCCAAACTGCCAGAGACTTGGTTGAATTTACTTGCAGTTCTGCTGACTAGAGAGGCAACATATGTTTTATTTGACCAAATAATATTGAATTTTGTGAAAGTTCCAAAGGTATTGACAAGTAGCAAGAGGGTTGGGATGTAGATTTGGGGATAGGATAGAGTCACATGCATGTTGTCTATAAAGTGGGAGACCTTAAGGGTTTGGTCTCCAAATATATTACCCTCCCTGATAGAGGTGGCCAAATGATAACATATGGATATTACATACTTTGAAAAGCTCTGAGTTGAGACAGGGATAAATTAGGAGCAATTGCTGAGACTTGAAGAACACCTACCCAATGGGATGAACAGAGGGGAGGTAGCATGAGGATTCGTGCTCTGCCTGTATGGAATGACTAATCAAATTAAGGAGATGTCCCTGAATTAATTTACATGTTAGCCTTTAAAGTAATAATTGATGACCTCCGTGTTCAAAGCCTGGTGAAAGGTATAGGAGGAATATGCTCATTAGAACCTACTTTGTATAGGAGGTTGTTCCAAATTAAAGCTACAACAGACTTAGTGCCACATCTGGCAGAAATCTCTCTGACTTTCTGACAACAGGTGTATTATTCAAGGAAACATGCAACTTGAATGAAAGGTTATTTTTAAATTATCTTCCACAGAAACACTCTATTTGAAATTGTCTTTTAGTTTTGCGGGTCTGAAGGACCAACTCCTGACTGGGCTGTTAGTTATTTAGGGAACTCTTTGTTTGGGAGGCATGGTTAAAATATTGCTCTAGTTCAGAGGTCTTCAAACTTTTTTGCTCTGAGCCCCCCTAAGCAAAATGTTTTGAGGTCGGGGCCCCCCTCCAAAACTTTATGGCAAGGATTGGGGGAGAAGGAGGGACATGGTTGCATGCAAGTGGAAGGTCTAATGAGATGATTTCAGGAGTACTTTTTCTATAGCTCATAAACTGCACTAAATAGGAGACTTATAAAACAGCAAATGCATCAAACAAAAACATGCATTATCCCAAACATACATATCACCATAATTGGGGTGGTGTGAGCCTCTCACACTCTTGGACCCCAAAGCAACTACACCTGCTGCGCTAATGATACCTGTAGTCCTGAGTAGCAGGCTACTCCTCTGCATCTTTTACCTCTTCCCCACCATGATGGACCATCACCTCGGTCCTAATGCTAGAAAGGAAAATAAGCTGCTATGCCCCTTTTTTAAAGGTAGACATAATTGTGATGCAGTGGGCCCCTCAAACCCCTGGGCCCCAGTCCTGCTGCATCTGCTTCCTTAATGATAATCAGCAGTGGCCACTTACACTCCTGGCAGCAGCGCCAGCTTCACTAATAAATGAACCTTTTAAAAAAAAAAAAACACTTATATTGTCCCCTTCTTTGGGGTATCTCTCTGAAAAAGCTGTCTCTGGCCATTTGTAAACATAAAAATGAGTCCCCATACAGTGCTCCCTATTCTGGGCCTTCTCTTTGACAATATCTATGAATCTCACTCCTTTCCTCTGTCTCTTAGACCATTACTGTGAGGCCCCAGGGGTCAAGAGGATTAGGGCTCTGCATCTGAATGCAATCCTTCTGGCCTTCTACCTGCCACCCCATGGACTCAGCTTTCACAAAAAAAACTGCCCCTGAATGGTTAATGCTGACTTTACTTTGAGGTGCCTCTGCCTGAAAGGAAAGGGTGTGGAGGTAGTGCATAAAGTTAAAAAAGAAACCAGCTGTTAATTGATTGAGTCACTTAAAGCCAGGGCCACTGGAATTATGAGTTTCTGCAGCAGCAGCGTTTTCCACATAATTATGAGTTTACCGCATTTGCTACATAATCCATAATCTGCAGATTCCAACAAAAGAAACTTGATTCTAGCTCACACGGAACACAATTTACTTAAAACATGGCAAAGTGTTCCAGAGCAGTGGAAGGCCCTTTGCAAAGATTGACTGGTAATCTTGTAGTTGCTTACTGCTGTATTTAGGTGTTTTATAGATTTGACACATAATCCACCATCTGCCGCATCATCTGCTGATATTAACAACAACAAAAAAATGGTTCTAGCTCAAACGGTTCCAAAGTTAGTAAAAATGCAATGACACATGGTGCCGGGCGGTGGAAGGCACTTTGCAAAGCTGGCCTGGTCTTCTTTCTGTTGCTTATAGTTATATTTCGGTATTAAACTGGTACTAATGAGGTGCAATCAATGCCCATACAGTGTTACCAAGTTTTAAAAAGAAAAAATAATGAAGCAATACTATTAAAAAAACGTGCCGCATAATTTGCCTATTCTTGACGCATCATTTACTCAACTCTGTCTCATAATTTGGCCCTCTTCTGCCGCATAATTCCAGTGGCCTTGCTTATACCCTGGACCTCAAGCTAAGCATTCTAGGTTCATGTGAGGTACAGGCGCTCGCCAAGTCTAGAACTAAGCCCGGTAGCTCTCAGGCACCTATAACATTCCTACCGAATGTTAGAACTACCCACTCTTTGAAGTGTGCATTTTAAATGTTAATACAGTTTTTGAAACAAAAAATTATTAACTCTTCATCCCATAATATAATATGACAACCGTGAACCGAGACAAGTGAAAGCAGCAATCCCTCCTCATGCTCAAAAGCAAGACACTGACCAGCAAGACTCATCCTCGTGAAATACAACCAAAAGCATAAAAAAATAAACGAGGGAAAACGCAAAGTACAAAAGTTGTATTTATTACTGCACAGTTAAAACGCATATTCAAACAAACTCTCAAACAAATATAGTTTTCACCAGGACAAACACACCACGAACTGATTTCACATTAAGTATTTGTGCAGCCTTTACTTATTGAAACATAGAGAAAATACATGTTTCAGGCAAAATAAGTCTGTCCATTCATAATTACACAAATTGCAAACACCGCAAAATTGGTTCCTCTGTTTTAGTTGAGGGCCGTTCATTGACCAGAGCTTCTTTGATAATGTGTCTATAACTCACTTAAAATTATGTACAGGGGTCAATAAACGCGTTCATGCGGTTTCAGACCCGTTTCTTCATTTTACCCTAGTGCAAAAACCTTTATGTAACATGGAGTTATCAATGCCTCTTCATCTATGCAGCATTAGGTGAGCAGAAAGATGAGCAATGGTGAAGGTAGATTTGACATGTTTCTGCACCAGTGAAAATGTTCCGTGTCCCAGCCCCTGTTGGGTTTCACTTGTGTTGTGCTTAATACAAAGCTATTCCAATTTGGGACATTTATGCGTGCCCGAGAGTTCTTCTACTACGTCTGTTTAATAAAACATATGCATTATTTCAAGGGAGTTTCAAAGTCTATTCTCACACGGTCTTTAAAGGCTAATTGTGAACAGTAAGCGCTGCAACGCCCAGGTTTCCTGGCGACACCTTCCTTTGCAGCATAAATCATAGGCCCCCGGAACCAAGTAACTGCATATTTAAGTAAACCTTAATTGAAATTAGTGGCGTGAATGATAGATGAAATCTCAACGTGAAGAAAGAACGAGCAGTTGCAATGCAATAGGTCTCGCGCATTTATGCGAGTTTGAGCTATTGGCATTGTAAATGGCAATGCCTTTTATTTATGTTTTGGTTTTTAAAACATAAATAAAAGGCATTGTCATTTACAATGCCAGTAGCTTAAATTCCGGCAAATGCGAGACCTATTACATTCCAAATGCTTGTTAGTAATCTCTTTGACCCTGCCAGCCACACTCACTGACCCCTGCGCCCACAGCACTCAAATCACGGGCTCGGAATAAATGAAGACAGCCTGGAAATTCAGCAAATAAACATTGCTCGCACTTCCAGGCCATCTTCATTTACATATACTTGCAGAGGCATCTGCGCCCCCCTGGGAACCCATCCACGCCCCCCCAGGGTGGCGCGCCCCACAGTTTGAAGACCTCTGCTCTAGTTGTTTTGACAATAGACAATGCTAGGAGGATTCTTTTGAGCATGTTTGTGGGTCATTGGACCTGAGAAGATCTGCTGATACTGATAGCCTTAATTAGAACAGTAGTTTCATTTTTGGAGAGTAAGAAGAATGATCACAGGTGTACCAGGACAGACTTGAATGTATGATTTAACCTGAGTGACAGCAGGATGTGGTCACTGATTACATTCTATTGGAAGTGTCTTCGGGATGTTATGTTTTTAATGAAGTGAGTATTTAGTGCAAATTGAGAAGCCACCCAAGTCGGGGATTTTAGAGATAATTTTGAATAAGTCTATGGTTTGTCATTTACTATATAGATAAAGTTCTGTTATGGGATCCAGCTTTTCGCATTCCAATCACACATTTTCCCTATTGTCTTTCATGAGGACTGTTTTTTTGGAGGTGAGGGGGTTGCTTTTGTGAGCATTTAAATTGATTTACTTTGTCAAAGTCTTCTGAAAGGCATTGGTGAAATTGGTTGACACATGTCAGTGGGAACATATAATCATGTCAGAATTGAGGTTCTTCCAGGATCTGGTAAGTAATGTGCAGTTCATGCTTGTCAAATTGTGATTTCAGCTAGAGGTTTTAATATTCATAGATTTGGTTGGCCAGCATTTAGATCCCTTGCTGTAGGTATTTGAGCATTTTAGCAATGCAGTTGGACATGGAGTTAAAGACACAACTCAACTTTGGCATGAATTATTGTTGTTCCTACAGTTCTAGAATCTTTCAACCCCTACTGCAGGGCAAAGAAGGACCCAGGAGAGCAGAGGGCCAGTGTAAATCCTAACTAAACACTTAGGGCCAGATTAACAAAGGTAAACCTAGACCAAAAGTCTAAGTTTGCGACCTTCAGTATTCACAAAGGTAAATTACGAGTAGTAAATTTCCATCCGCACTCGGGCAGAGTTTCCTCACTTGGGCAGAATCTCCGCACTCGGGGCAGATCTACACCCGAGTGCAGAGATCCCACCTCGAGTGCGGACTACTTATAACTTACCTTTGTGAATTCTGAAAAGTAGTAAAGTTATGCTTTTAGTCCAAACTTAGACCAAAAGTCTAACCTTACCTTCGTGAATCAGGCCCAGAGAATATTTAATAATATAGCCCATAGTATGACTCCATAGAAATCTGTAGACAGAATCAGGTGTTCCAAATAATATGTGCAGCAGACTTTAAAAGAGATTACTACAATCAATGGTTCCCAGTGTCAATCACAACAAAGTTAATAGAAGGAGGATATTTTGTTTGCATTGAAAACTAACTTGGTGGTATGTTATTATGTGAATAACATTTTGTTTGAGCACTTCTTTTTGTTCAAGATACAACAAGATTCAAAAAGCTGCAGCAGTTTAGTTAGTCGAGATAATGACCTACTTTTCTATTGTTGGGGAAAAAGATGGTAATTCAACTTGCCCCTGACTTTGTCAGGCAGGGAACATGGTCCCAATAGTGTCACTATAGACCTTTTTTAAGAATAATCAGGACTTGGATGCTTTCACAGTAACTAAGGTCTTAAATGCTGCCAGGAACTCAATTATTCCATCCACATGGTTGTACTCCATTATAGTAAGTACCAATTTTGCAAGAAGGGGAACAAGGGGGAGCCCCATTGCCATCATAGTTCTGTAATTAATTCTATCATTGAGGCAGGTGCAGCCCATGCAGGTAAGAGCGGTGGGGGGGGGGGGTGAATTCGACATACAACCATGTTTTTTTTTTTTAAATGTAAGTTTCCCTCGTCGTCGTGGCCTAACAGAGGTAGTCATTCCAAATCCAAAATATAAAAGCAAAGTTATGCACCATAGCAAATGGACAATTTACAAGTAAGCCGGTAGTAAGCAGTAAAATGTACCAAGGTAGTATTTACATAAGCAAATATAAGCGTAATCCAAAATACAGAGAAGTATGTAGCCTTCACGGGGAACGGTCCCACGGAGAGCAATCCTCAATCCCAGGGTCGGGAAATATACAGGAGTAGGCACAAGGCTTAGAAAGGGGGGAAAAACAATGTCCTCACCGACCCGGGGAATAATGAGTAACACTTACCTTAAGTAACTTGGCTTTTCTGTTTTGGATTCAGAAATACTACCTCTGTTTGGCCACGTGTGTTAAACCCCGTCATGTCGTCCTTCTGACGCTATGATAGGTACGTGGATAAATAATTTTCTTATCACACAGTATTATCAGTTGCTCTTTGCACAGTGCATGATAGCATATCAATTTTGGTATATCTAAGACATGGTCTATTCTCTGTCTCGTCCGGTTAATTGTTTTTTCACTGCCTATAGGACAATTACACCATTATAGGCATGTTTATCACCTATTTCACGCTTTACCTTGGTACAACTGCATTCTCTTGCTCAAAGTGGTACATACGTCTGATTTCTGCTTTTTCTATTTTCCCCCTTTTCTTCTTCCCAATTTCTTCCACAGGTGTTATTAATTATACATAAGATGACATGTATTCTTTGCACACAAAAAAAAGCAATCAGGCATGTATTTTGAAGTCCTGATGATGATCCTGCATTAATCACAGATCGAAACGCCGTCGACCTTAAACACTCTGACCCTTTAAATAGTGTCCTCCTTGTTGTAAATAAGTGACCCCATTGTGGATACAACTGATGGGCATTTAATGTCTCATGCCTGTTGGTTTCATGTTTTTCACACCCGCTGAGGATTACCCCAGTGGGGTTAATCTACCACAGATATATATATGTTTGATTAAAAGTGTACTACATATCCAATTTTGATTAATCCTGGACATTATTCTTATCTCCAGAGCATTGTTTTCTATTCACTGACTGAAGGGATCTGTGTTCCTTAAAATCAGGCCTGGGCGTAGTTCGCGGAGTTTCGCTACGCGGAACTCCGTGAAGTGACAAAATAACTCTGTGGAGTTCCGCACGTGGCGGAGTGCAATGCGAACTGCAGTTCGCGTTGGTCTTCCACCCTAGCTGCAGCTCGCACTCGCGAACTTACTGTTCGTGAGCGCGAGCTGGGAAAAAGCTCTGCTGCACTACGCGGAGTGGATTTTTCTGCCTCCGCGAGCTCCGCCTAGCGCAGAGTGCAGAAAACTCTGCAAACTCCGCGAACGGAGTGGAGTTCACTGCCCAGGCCTACTTAAAATAGGGATTATGTTTTGGCACTCCTGCTTTTCACCTTCTATACAAATGAGTTGGAGACATTCCTGAGGGGACCATAGGCCTCAAGACCACAAAAGTCAGAATTTCGTTTAATAAAACATATATTTCAGAGAATGTTTATACACTTTTTCTCATCTTTGTGTAGTTTTTGATAACTCATATCACTGGTCATGCTTGCTTTGTAGGGGAATGTGTTTGAATTTGCAGCTAGGCTATGGTACAAATCAATTACACATATGTTGGATATTTACAGAAGTACTTCGATCAGTATTATACAGTGATGGAGTCTGAGGATTCACAGATATCACAGGTCTCCAAGTTTAAGAAAATAGGTTCTCCAGATGGCTCTTAAATTTCCCACAATGTATTTCACATCTCTCATGCATGAAGAGCTTGGGTTAAGTTATTTAGAAGATGCCAGTAAACTGACACTGATTCTTTTGTAGATTTTCATCTAGGCTAAACTGGGTACTTTGCAAAACAGCAAAATCATAATGAATTGTTTGAGCTCAGATACTCTTTTAAAAATCCAATGACTCAATACATCTGAGATACATGCTGTGAATGAGGCAGGCTATAACTGTTCAAGAAAAAATAAAAAAGAACAGGGGTGGATCAAAAACACCTAGTGGTTGGCAGGTAACACACTGCCACAACAGGGTGCCAGAGTCCATAACCTGTTCCACTTTGGTGGATGAGAACCTGCAACTTTTAGAGATCATTGCCTGTCTGATGGAGATCTCTGTACCTTCATCTCTTCTGAAGGCACTGTAACTTTGCTGATCAGCCAGCATGTTTCATGAGACTCTTTCGAAACCCCCAAAATGGAAGTTGTTTTGGGAAAACAAAATTTAATAGACCAGACAACCTCAAGTTTTCTTTATTCTTTTTGGGACCAACATGCTTTTCCTGGTGGTCTCAAACAGAAATAAAAGTAAGTCAGGCGGACTATCTGAGGTCCTTGACTAATGGGCCAACGTCCCCGGGGTCATCGGTCTAAGGTTTCTGCAAGCAAATGCAGCAGCATACTGCTGGAGGAAATAAGGCAGTGCAGCCAACTCTTAATAGAGTGGGCTGAACATCAGTTTGATGGATAGGATGCTCAGCTGCATTTGTGGTGGGGTGTTCTGTCCACCAAATGGTAAATAAGGCCCTTAGTCAGACACTGTACAGAACGAGAGTTGCTGCCTTGTATGCATTTTGCTGGGCCCAGAATCCAAATTTAGGGTTATTTTTTCCCATAGCTGGTTTCCTTAATTTAGTTAGGTAAGAACATATTTCTTTTACTTTGCCAATAATGAAATTAGCATTTTTAACTAACTTACTTTGCCCCCACCTGGAAGATCGAAGGGCCTTCTAGGCAATATCTCATGCCGGAGGAAGGAGGTGGAGTTGAGAGCCCCAACGCTGAGCACCAGCACAATCTTGTACATTAATGAAAGTGGAATTCCCAGTTCTGACAATGGGGAAGGAGAAACAAATGTCCCTGCTGCCCAGCACTTGGCCCATTTGAAGGCAGAAAGGGCTGAAAAGGAGTCTGGTAAGGATTGAGGACATACAAGTGATGCTATGACCACTGTTTGGAGGCTTGGGAGTGCACATACTTTAGAGTTTTATCCTGGGCTTCTGGAGCTCTCACAAGGACTGTTGGCACCAGCTCCCTAATACTCTATCAGGCCTAGTGGAGAGAGTCCTCACACATGGCCCTGAAGGAGGGGCCCTGTGAACATCTCTTGGACATCTTTTGGATTGGTTCTGCCTCGAAGAGTGGGCACCTTGTACTTTTGGTGTTGTGCCTATTCACCCTGGAAGTGGTTCAACTCTTTAGTGGCTAGAGAGTGATTTGCATTGGATGACCTGTGGGCCACTGCTCCATGCCTGGCCATCACCAGAGCTTGGGAGGGGGCTAAGTCAAGAGCCGTTCCAGCTACACTGATGTTGCAACAGTAAGAGGAAGTAATTGTACCAGATGCTGTGAGGGGTTGTAGATATTCTCTGCACAAATCACCCCCTCACTCCCCTTCCTGCTTCGGAATAAATTGAGGAGGGCAGCACTGCCTTGGTATGAAGCAGGAGAGACTGGGAGAGTGTGTTCTTGCTGCGAGTGCCAACCTTACTTGTAGAGCTGTCCACACCCTTTCCCATGCACAATGTGGCCATTTAAAAGGAAAACTGGCCCCGTTTTACAGAATGAAAGAGACAGGCAGGCAACCAGGTTTTGCATGGCTGAACAATGGCAGACACGCAACCCACCCTCAATAAGCATTTGGTGCCACCACAGAAAGAAAGGGTGTCCAGAATATTGTGTAAGGACACTCTGCAGTAGCACACCCAGGAGGAAACCCACCGTGGAAACTGGAATGAGATTTTGAAATAAAAAGAGCAGAGGAATTTTGAGAGGATGCTTGACAACCTGAAACCATTCAGTTCTCAGGCTAGATCCTGCACTCCCTGATAGAAAAACATGAGTGTGGTTAAAGGTTAGCAGTCCTATCTTACGAGGGACCTCATGCTATTGATGTTCCTTTATTTTTATTAGGTTTGTCAAATACAATTGTTTATGTCTCAAAAGTGAAACTTCATGTAACTGTATGTACTCTTGAGTCTGCTTATCCTATGCTTCAGCTTTGGAGAAACCACACGATAAGTTTAAAGCCATTAGGCTTGGCTCATCAATTGTGAATGCACAGTTAAAGGTTGTAGGCCTTTCTTTTGAACACCTGACAAATCCTAAAGGCCTAACCTTGTTCATGGTGACAGACAAATTTTACTTCAAAGAGCCCTGTTGACTGTATTTCTGGTGTTCTATTTTAGGGGCTAAAGGTGGTGCACAAATATGTTCCTGCTGTAGTGTTGTGTTGAGTTAGCAATGACGGAACCCTTTTGGCTCCTGATGGACTCTGTAGAACTGCAACGTAAGCATTAGAGCGTAGGGAAGTGAATGCAGGTTTAGAATGTTGTTCTCGGTTACAC
Source organism: Calotriton arnoldi (assembly GCA_963921515.1). Classification (NCBI taxonomy): domain Eukaryota; kingdom Metazoa; phylum Chordata; class Amphibia; order Caudata; family Salamandridae; genus Calotriton; species Calotriton arnoldi. The sequence goes on from CAWUFW010019322.1 coordinate 161,620, forward strand.
GCAGAAAACGTGTTTTACTGTGTTCTGTGTCTGGCGAATTCATTAGTGGGTACACTGGCAGGGGAGGATGGGTACCTCATAGATAATGAAAACAGACAGGGTTTACAGACATAATTGTCTTATGTGGCACAGCTTTAGGCTTGGTTATTCTGCAAGGTCCATCTGTAAAAAGGTAAGATTTACATAGTTAATCTCCTCCCCAAGAAAATCTTTATTCTAGGTTATTCTGGAAGGCCCCTACAGCCGGGGTTCTAAATTGTTAATCCTACAAAAAGTTGCGCACTTTAGTAAATTTACAAGCAGGATTTTGTTATAAGTGCATTAAAGCGGTTTTCCTTTTAGAAATAAAGTATTTTGCGGGACATTGAATTAGTTAGTGTTATTCTTGTGTGATACTGATTTCTGACCATGCAGCCTACAGCACCTCCCTGCGTCTGCTTGGAATTCTCTGTCTCACTTGCCTAAGAGTCAAGTGCTAGAAGGGGAATGTGGTCTACAGTTTGAGGGCCATTGGTATGAAGGGCCCATAGCACTAGGGGTAATACACTCCCATTGGCACAAGTGGGGTCCAGAAGCTTCTGATTGTTCTGGGACTCACTGGGCTGAATTTCATAATTGGCATTATCAGTGCATGCACATAATCTTGCCAAAAGGGTCTTGACAAAGCCGCTCGTCCACTGACCTACTTATTTGGTACAGAGGCAAGGTCATCCCCTTGTGTTAATGAATCCAGGCTTCTGAATTGAATGCAGTCTGTCATTGGAATAGAATAAATCTGCTTCCAAACCCTCCAACTTTCAGAGTTGCATTATATTTGTTGTACGCATGGGCAATGACAGATTTGGACCTAGTACTGGGGAGATTATGTTTAAATGCACTCAAAATAGCTCCGCTGTTGTTCAGATCATCATCCCGCCTTTTATTTGCAATGTAAATTCTCTGTATGTGATCAGTTCAAAATGAAGCTCTCCAAGCCATATGACAGGTTGAGAGTATACCATGACTGAACTGGCCCATCTGTGATGTCTCCCCTTGGCTAGTCACATATTGTATAAGCTGCAAACATGTGCACCGGAGTACACGTTCCATCCAGAATACATGAAGCCACGCAGAGTCTTAATTGGAAAGCTCTCCCTATATTAGCCCTCAAATTCCGTAAGGATAGATTAAATGACAGAATTCTGAAGATGCTGGTAATAAACTTTGGAATGAGCATCCAGTGGATTGCTGATTGAAGCAATTGTCTCTATGTTATGTGAGATCCTGAAGTCATTTCTGTTCCATTGTCCTTTCTTTGAGGACCACTGACAGCTTATCAGTCATATGTTATACTAATGTTAAAATACTTTATAGCAGGTCACTGGTTCCTCAGGCTTAGATCTGTTTGCAAGACGGATGGGCATGGACTATAACCCTTTAAATAACATTTGAAATAAGAAGATGAAATGTACAAAGAAATATCACAGAATGTAGTTCATGAAACACTGGAGCTTTGATAAATTTATGTTTGGTTGGAGAAATACCAAGAAACACAAATTTTAGTTATTTCTAACAAAACACAGAAACTCAATAGTAGTTAAATTTGTATAAACTTTCTTATTGTGCCCATAATCATAACTTCTCCACCTTACTGTGTTCATTCCTCTAGTCTGCTTTCCAGAAGTTGAGCAATGCATAGACAGACTGCTGAACTGACAATGTAGAGCAGAGCTTCCTATGCTGTAGGTGGTAAACTTTAATTGTTAAGTTTTTTTTCAATTAACATATTTACCCTATTGATATGGATCCAAATGACAGATTCGTTTTTTAATCTGCTTTGGAAATCTTCTTTGAGAAAGGATTAAGATTCTTCAGCCAAATAAAGGTGGCAATTTGGCAGAGTATGGTGATGTACTTCCAGGCTAGGGCATATAAAACATTTACGGCTATTAGAGGGCTCCCTTCGCAATGTAACATTGCCTCAAAAAATCAGCTTTTTTTCTATCACCATACAACTCTGAGCCAGGCCATTACTGTTCAAATAATAAGGGTGATTAAGGGAAAATGTCATTTGTACAAACATTGCAATTGGTACAATAACTCTTATATATATCACGCTATATTCACTGCCCCCACCTCCCTTGTGTCCATTTTGCCTTCTGTGCCCTCGCTGCCCCACTGTACTGTGCCCGTGTTTTTCTTCTGTTTTCCCTCGCTGCCCCCACCTCCCTTGTGTCCATTTTGCCTTCTGTGCCCTCGCTGCCCCACTGTACTGTGCCCGTGTTTTTCTTCTGTTTTCCCTCGCTACCCCCACCTCCCTTGTGTCCATTTTGCCTTCTGTGCCCTCGCTGCCCCACTGTACTGTGCCCGTGTTTTTCTTCTGTTTTCCCTCGCTGCCCCCACCTCCCTTGTGTCCACTTTGCCTTCTGTGCCCCTCGCTGCCTCTCTCCATTCCCGCCGCTGTGTCCCCTGCGGCCCCGCCTTCCTGACTGCCCATCCGCTGCCGCTGACTCCCAGCTGCTCCTCCCTCCCACCTCCCCATATATGGCGGCCGCTGTGCGGCCGCGCCGAAGGCGCGGCTAAGGCAAGCCCGTCTGCGCCCGTCCGCGACTGGACCGCGCCCAGTGCCAGAACCCCTGGGCCGCGCGCCCCTCGCTCCAGCCTCGAGGACCAACGCCGATACGATGCCACCACACTCCACGCTCTCAACCCCGGACGGACACACAACTGCTTCAAGGCCGCCCCGAAACGCACCCATGGTCCCTTCACCTGCCGGAACTGCAGCTACACCAGCCTCAGAGCCACCGAGGCGCCCGCCAAGAAGGACCTCAACCACCTCCGGTGCATCCTACTGAACACCCGCTCCGCACGCAAACACGCCGTCGAGCTCTGGGACCTGCTCGACACATCATCACCAGACGTCGCCTTCCTGACTGAGACCTGGATGAACGACTCCTCCGCCCCGACATCGCCATAGCCATCCCAGACGGCTATAAGATCACCCGCAGAGACCGCATCAACGCAGTAGGAGGAGGAATCGCCATCGTCCACAAGAACACCATCAGGGTCTCGACCAGCACCGACGACACTCTCAGCACCGCCGAACACATGCACTTCCAGATCCACACGGACCCCAACACCACCCTTAGAGGCACCCTTGTCTACAGACCCCTGGGCCCCGACCCCAGTTCAGCGACTCCATCGCCGACTTCATCAGCACGCACGCCCTGACCTCTACCGACTACATCCTCCTCGGAGACCTGAACTTTCACCTGGAGAACAACAACGACAGCAACTCCACCACCCTGATCGACAGCCTCGCCAACCTCGGTCTGAGCCAGCTCGTCACAACACCGACCCACTCCGCCGGCCACACGCTTGACCCCATCTTCTCCTCAAGCTCCCACGTCTCCTTCAGCCACACCACGGAACACCTCTAGACCGACCACCGCTGCATCCATTTCACCTTCCAGAAACCCACCACACACCACCGCACCCAACAGATCCCACGCCGCTGCTGGAGCAAAGTCACCGAAGACCAACTTCGGGCAACCCTCGCTCTCAGCCCTCCCTCCGACCCATCCAACACCGACGACGCTGCCTGCAACCTCAGACGATGGATGGACGACTGTGCCAACACCCTCGCCCCGCTGAAAAAGCTCACCTACAGTGACACCACCAAAAGAGCCAGCTGGTTCACCTCGGAACTCCTAGCTTCCAAGCGTACCTGCCGGAAACTAGAGAAGAAATGGCACAGTGATAAGACACCGGACAGCCACACAGCCCACAAAGACGCCATCCGTAACCACCACCACCTCATCAGGTCCGCCAAGAGAATCTCCTTCAAAGACCGCCTCGACAACAACGCACACAACAGCAAGGAGCTTTTCAACATAGTGAAGGAACTCTCCAATCCCAGCTCCAACACCAACGACATCCCGCCGTCGCAACCCCTGTGCGATTCCCTCGCCACCTTCTTTCACCGCAAGATCGCCGACATCCACGACAGCTTCAACACCCAGACAGCCCCAACTTAGCTCGATGCACCAGACCCGCCGCACACCATCGACCACGACCCCCTGCCAGCCTGGGCCAGCGTGAACATCGAGGACACCATCAAGACCATGAGCACAATACACTCCGGCTCCCCGTCAGACCCTTTCCCGCACCACATCTTCAACAAAGCCAGCAGCTCCATCGCACCCCACCTGTGCAACGTCATCAATCTCTCCTTCGAGACCGCGACCTTCCCAGAGAGCTGGAAACACGCAGAGATCAACGCCCTACTCAAAAAACCCAAGGCGGACCCGAGAGACCTCAAGAACTTCCGGCCCATCTCCCTGCTTCCGTTCCCAGCCAAGGTCATCGAGAAGATCGTCAACAAACAGCTAACCCGATACCTCGAAGAAAACAGCATCCTGGACCCATCCCAATCAGGGTTCCACAGCAACCACAGCACTGAGACTGCCCTCATCGCCGCCACCGACGACATCAGGATCCTGCTGGACAATGGTGAGACCGCAGCCCTCATCCTGCTGGACCTCTCCGCCGCCTTCGACACTGTCTGCCACCGCACTCTACGCGCACGCCTCCACGACGCAGGGATCTGAGACAAGGCCCTGGAATGGACCACCTCCTTCCTCGCCGGCAGAACCCAGAGAGTCCGCCTCCCACCATTCCGATCCGAAGCCTCCGAGATCATCTGCGGCGTACCCCAGGGATCGTCCCTCAGCCCAACACTTTTCAACATCTACATGACCCCGCTCGCATGCATCGCCAGACAACACGACCTCAACATAATCTCCTACGCCGATGACACTCAACTGATCCTCTCCCTCACCAAGGACCCCCTCGCCGCCAAATCCAACCTCCATGAAGGAATGAAGGCCGTCGCCGATTGGATGAAGATCAGCCGACTAAAACTGAACACGGAGAAGACAGAGGTCCTCATCCTCGGCTCCAACCCCTCAGCCTGGGACGACTCCTGGTGGCCAACGACGCTGGGAGCAGCCCCGACACCCACCGACCACGCACGCAACCTGGGAGTCATTCTCGACTCAACGCTCTCCATGGACAAGCAAGTCAATGCAGTCTCATCCTCCTGCTTCAACACCCTCCGCATGCTTCGCAAGATCTACAGGTGGATCCCGACAGACACAAGAAGAACAGTCACCCAGGCCCTCGTCAGTAGCAGACTTGACTATGGGAACGCCCTCTACGCGGGAGCCCCGGCCAAGCTCATCAAGCGGCTGCAACGCATACAAAATGCCTCCGCACGCCTGATCCTCGATGTACCATGCCACAGCCACATCACCCCCCACCTGAGGAACCTGCACTGGCTCCCCGTCGACAGGAGAATCTCCTTCAAACTCCTCATCCACGCACACAAGGCACTCCACAAGACTGGCCCAGCCTACCTCAACAGACGACTCCTCTTCTACGTCCCCAACCGCCAACTCCGCTCCGCCGACCTCTCCCTCGCTACCGTCCCTCGCATTCGAAGAACTACCACCGGCGGCAGATCCTTCTCCCACCTCGCCGCCAAGACCTGGAACACCCTTCCACTAAGCCTACGACAGACCCAAGACCTGCTGACCTTCAGGAGGCTACTCAAGACCTGGTTATTCGACCAGTAGCAGCACCCCCCCCCTTTTCTTTTCTTTTTCCCTAGCGCCTTGAGACCCTCACGGGTAAGTAGTGCGCTTTACAAATTCTGTGATTGATTGATTGATCACGTTAGATATTTCCAAAAAGGATGAACTTTGGACCCAGACTTACAATGACATTGTGCCAGCACTAAGTGATGCAAAGTGGCTAGAAAGGTATCCAGTGCAAAAAAGTATTTTGTACTGGAAAGGTGCCCTTTCTCGACACAAATAGCACTTTTGAAGACTTTGCGTCAAGAGGATATTACTTGTGTTACATGGCTTGAGTTTTTGAATCAAACCTCAATTTACAAAGATAGACAGACCGGGCTTAGCATCAATAAGGTAACTACTCTTTGAAGCAGGTACAGTGAAGCAGAAATGTTTTAATTTCTCCAATCATTCGACATGCTGACAGGGGCGTAGCTTCAGGGTGGTGTTTTGGATGTGGCACCCCTTTAAATAAATGCATTCTTGACTTGGTAGTTGGGTCTGTGGGCCCAGAGTCGGGTCTGCTGTCTCAGTGTTGGTTTTTCTTATTGTGATCCAAGAATGACAGTGACCTTTGATGTACAGGAGAGGGAGAGAGGGAGACAAGATAACGATATTGGCCTGTATTACTGGAAAGGGCTCACTTTTCCTGTCTGCGCCATGGCGAACCTTTAAGCTGATGCGCCGGGTGCAAACATGGAATGTGTGCTCTATTATGAAGAATGTGCTGCCTTCTGAGCCACCATGAACTTGTGCTGCCCCAGGGCAGAGCATTCAAGAGAAAGATGTAGCAGCTGTTTAGAATCTGCTATGTGTTTCTCTGTGCAGACGTCAAACTGCCTGCACTTTCAAGGGGAATTAGAGATCACCTTGGAGGCAGGTGCAGTGAGTGACTGCACCTACCTGCTGGCGATGTCTGGGGGGTCCATGGGACCCCCTTTCATCCCTCAAGAGGACTGCCTTCAGGGGACTGAGAGTGCACTACCTTTTTATGATGCACTGTCAGTGCACCCCCTAAGGACATGCTTTCCTCTGTGCCCACATCGGTAATATGGCATGGGAGCAGAGGCAAAGTTATTCCCTCATTTGCACGGGGCAACGCCCCCATGAAAATGAGAGAACGCCCTCTTTCAATAGAGCTACATGTGTGCCAGCACTATCTGTATTACAGAAGGGGCATGAAAGGGCATTTGCGGCCCCTTCTGTAATAACAAAGTGCCCTGGGGACTTTCATGGCCTTTGTAAATTACTGCTTGGAAGAAAGGATCACAAACATCCATCCAGTTTCAAAGTAATGAGGAAAATTAAATTAAAACTAACTCCCAAGAAAACATCATACCCATTTCCATCACCAAAAAGCACTCACAAGGACATATTTCCACATTGTTGGGGAATACAATACCACTGTCTAAACATATGAAACATATGTAAACGGATGTATGATAGAACTACGCATGCCATTACCATGCATGCCTGTACGATGCGTCCATTACCATGCATATGCCTTTCCCATGCATGCTTATACCACGCACGTCATTTCCACGTATATGCCTTAACCACACATTTCTTTAGAACGAAAATGTAAGTATATCATAGGTAAGTGAAAACCCTTATATATTTATATATATATTACATACTGGTGGTAGTTAGGACTTAGTTTGCAGAGGAAAAATGTTTTTTGACTTGCTTACAACTCTGGCGCCATTTGACAAATCTTCAAGAAATGTTAAAAAAAGTGACCTCCTAATTCTAGTTGTCTATGGAATGTTTTGGCTGATCTGTCAAGCAGGGGCCTAGAAAAATGGAGGGTCAAAAAAAGTGCTTTTTCCATGTTAATTCCCAGTGTGATTTTAGTCACGACTACAGCCCTAACAGCTGAATGGAAGTACACCAGATTTGGTAGAAAGGTAAATCTTGGTTCAAAAAGCAACCTTTTTGTGACTTGGTGTAAATCCGCTCAGTAGTTGTCGAGATACTACAACAAAAATTGTATATCTAGAGGGGAGGACCCTCCATGAATCCTAACAATCGGATCACTGACACAACATCGACTCCTATAATATCGACCTACACAATTATTGAGTCACTAATATCGCACACATAAATATTGACTCCCAATACACAAAACTAAAATTATACAAATATCAAAAAAATAATGTAGCCAAAATAATTATTGACTACAAAAATATTGAAAAAATTTAAATATCATATAATGCAACAAAAATATTGATATACATAATATCGATATCACAAACATCGATAAAATACATATTAACTATACAAAAAAACCCATTTAAATATAAAAATAAATAATTTTTAATACTATAAAAAAACATATTGCAAAAATTAAAAGACAAACTAACAAAAAAAAATTCAATAATAATAAAACGAAAACACAAACTAATAAACTTAAAAACTGAAAATCACATAAATACACAAACACTACAACATTAAAAAAAATCACCACTATCAAAAATAAACAGACATATATATAACATATTTAAAATAATATATAACATTTATTAAAGCATACATTTTAATTATATTACTAAACAAAATAAAAACACACATTAATTAAACACAATTAAAATTCAACAAACTAAATTATAACTGCCAAAAAATTCAAACAAAGCTATCTCAACCAATGTCTTTAAACTACAACAACAAAAACCAATAGAAAACTCTAACTAATTAAAAACCACTATAAAAGCAAGTAATTAATTAACACTAATTTACCATTAAACGGACAAACACTGCAGAAGGACGAAACTTTGTAAGACAAACAGAACGAAAAAGATCTACAAATACAACTAAACAGAAAAGCTTTCATTAAAGGTAAGAACAAAACGTTTTAAATAAATAAATAAAATTAGCTTTAAAAAAATAAGCATATCCACATACAAACCTAAAATATAATTTATTTTTCTTTATATTTCATAGACTAAACTTGACCAAAACTCTACCTCGAAAATTCAAAAAACGATTTCCTCCCAAAAGTACTACAAAATCAACATTAACAAAATATATAAAACAAAGTAAGTATATATCGTAACTAATTTATAGAGTGAATTAATTAGACCTAAAAAATATTGAAAAATAAAAATATAACTAACAAATACTTTTATTTTACTTCCTTCTACAGGCTACAATACAAAAGCACATCAAAGAAATAAATTACATCAACTAAAAATAGTATGTATTGTTTTAAACATAAAAATAACAAAATAAAAATAGGAACTAACTAAACAAAACTAACAAACTAAGGGGCCTATTAGGATGGCGGGCGGACTTTAATCCGCCCGCCACCCCAGCGGTAACGGGACCGGCCGCCAGACATGCAGCGGTCCTGCCACCCTAATTATGATGCGACCGCCACCGCGGTGGTCGCATCTGGCGATTTAACATTGCGGCAGGTGCTGCTGGCTGCAGCACCCGCCGCAATGGTGAAATGTCATGTTGTGTATTTCCATGCACAACGTGGCAGGCACTGCGCGGTGCCTGCCACCTTGTGCATGGACATGCAGGGGGGTACCATAGGTACCCCCAAGTGCACCCACCATCTCCCGGGGCCGCAACGGGCCCCCAAAGCAAATCCCCGCCAGCCTTTTCATGGTGGCATCGCCGCCATGGAAAGGCCTTCAAAACCTCACATCCTAATATGGCTGGCAGTGCCTGCTAGGCACCGCCACCATATTTGGGCCCCTGCTTCGCCTGGCCGGCAATCGTAATGATTGCCGACCGCCGGAAAAGCGGCGGACGCACTTTGCGTCCGCAGCGATACCCACCGACATCGTAATACGGCGGTGGGTAATTCACGTTACGATGGTGTAACGGTCGCGATCGTTATGCCATCGTAATGACCCCCTAAATGTAACCCTTCAATAAAACAAATTTTTTTTTTAAACCAAGAGAAAAAAAAGAAACCTGTGTGTAACCTACAAACTTTGAAAAATCATCCAACAAGAAAAGAAAAACAAGATATATGTAAGTATATTTTTAAAAGTAATAAGTATATCTAAATGTTTACTTTTCACTAAGTAATAATTAACATATATATATAAATTCATTCACAGACATACAAAGAAAATGACAGAAGGGGCAAAGTTCATTTTCTCACAAAAAGGGAAACTATTTCTATGCTACATGGGCTATATTTATACACAAGAGAAAATAACAGAAAATAAAACCCATTGGAAATGTAGTAAATACTACTCCAATTCTTGATATGGGAAAGCAACGACAATTGAAACAACTGTTATTAATGTTAGAGAACACAACCACGCCCCCAACACCACAGAAATTGAGGTTAGAGATGTTCTAGAAAACATCAAACAAGCAAGCACCAGCTCACAACAAACTACCACAGAAATAATAAAAAATGTGCTAACCCATGTTCCTGAACATGTAACAGGACAATTTCCTTCCAGCTCAACCCTAAAATGCCTCATAGCCAGAACTAAAAGATCTACTGCTCACACACCACTGCCCCCAAAACGTTCTCTGAAATAGAAATTCTACAAGAATACACAGTAACAAAGATGAAAAAATCATTCTTTATGACAACAATAGTCATGAAAAAAAGAATTATCATCTTTGCCATCAACACCAACATTCAAAAGTTAAAACAATGTGAAACATGGATGATGGATGGGACATTTAAAGTCTGTCCAAAACCATTTCATCAACTTTATACCATCCATGGCGAATATGAAGAAACTAGCATCCCTTTCATATACGCCCTACTCCCCAACAAACAAAATACTACCTATATAGAACTCCTTACAATAATTAAACAACAAACAGAAAACTACTTCCCACAAAAAATAATAATAGAATTCGAACAAGCAATGATCCAAGCAATTTTAAAAATATATCCACATACAGCAATACAAGCTTGCTATTATCATTTCAACCAAAATATATGAGACATCTCCGAAAATCAACCCTAAGCATAGAATATGCAACAAACAGCAGCTTTGCTTACCAAATAAAAAACTAATAGCCCTGGTCTATGTACAAACAACAGAGGGCCTGATTCACAGAATTAACTTATGTCAAAAACGTAAAGTTAGTACTTTTTGGTATTCACAGAATACACTTACTCATTTTGGTATTCACAGAATGAACTTACTCATTTCGGTATTCACAGAAGTTAGTAGTCCTAACTTTAGGACTCCTAAATGCCTTCTGTGAATACCGAAAGTCTTAAAGTAAGGATTTTTCTCAGTTTAGGAGTAGTAAAGTTAGGACTCCTAAATGCCTTCTGTGAATACCGAAAGTCTTAAAGTTAGGATTTTTCTCAGTTTAGGAGTAGTAAAGTTAGGAGTCCTAACTTTACTACTCCTAAACTGAGAAAAATCCTAACTTTAAGACTTTCGGTATTCACAGAAGGCATTTAGGAGTCCTAAAGTTAGGAGTCCTAACTTTACTACTCCTAAACTGAGAAAAATCCTAACTTTAAGACTTTCGGTATTCACAGAAGGCATTTAGGAGTCCTAAAGTTAGGACTACTAACTTCTGTGAATACCGAAATGAGTAAGTTCATTCTGTGAATACCATAATGAGTAAGTGTATTCTGTGAATACCAAAAGTACTAACTTTACGTTTTTGACGTAAGTTAGTTCTGTGAATCAGGCCCAGAATTAGCAGACCACTATAATATACTTATCGAAAGTCCTTCCTACCAAGCCAACAAAGCAAAACTAACACCCTTTCTTGACTACTTTGAAGACACCTGAGTAGGAAGACTGCATAGATCAGGGCACCGAAGACAACCCAAATTCCACATCCCTTGGTGGAATGTCTATGGAAGTACCCTAGCACAAAAGCTAAAACAAATAACGCAGTGAAAGGATGGCATAATGCCTTCCAAGCCACAATAGGACTTAGTACAACCAACTTTTCACAAACTAATAGAAGCCATAAAAAAAACAAAGTTACCAAGAATTAAGGCTAGAACAATACCTAACTAAGGGGCACATTACGATACCCGGCGTAAAAAAATCCGCCAGGCATGGAAGCGGCAAAAATCCGCCCGCACACACCGCCTGAACACCGACCACGCCATTATGAGTACACAAACTGAAAACCGCCATCGGCGGAAAAATCATACAAAATACCGCCCGCCATCGTCCGAGTCGGAGTCAAACCGCCCGCCACGGACGGAAACACGCACGACAACACAAAACCGCCCGCCCTCACGGCCGACACACCGCACGTGAAATTACGATCGCACCGCCATGAGCGCGGAAAAACAACAAAAATACCGCCCGCCAGCGCAAACAACGCCGATGAGAATCGACACGGCAGAAGCCATGGCGCCCACGTACCTGCACAGAAACCATCCGCACACAAAACCAATAGCACACAACATGGCCAACAAGTCCACACAGCAAGGCACGCACAAATACACAAGCACAGTACACATCCCGAAAACACCCCCGGACAAACAAAAAATACAAAGGCCAGAACCCCAGACACAACACACCTGAAAACAACAGACCATGAGGACACACCCACATAGGTGAGTACAAAAGCAGCACTCCCACAGACCACAACCCCTTGCTACATTGCAAACCAGAGAGGAGAGGAGAGGACACAGTGACACAGCAAGGACAGCAGCACACCACAGAAACGCACACATCACAACCACCACCACCACCAAACACCGGCACCACAAACCCCCTGCACATTACACAACACACACCGCACCAGCACCACAAACACCATGGCACCACAAAGGATGCCCAAGTTCACGCCCATGGAGCTGACGGTCATGGTCGACGAGATCATCAAGGTGTACCCACAAATCTATGGGAACATGGTCCAGCACACACCACTAGCCACCAGAAACAGAATGTGGACCCGGATCGTAGACCAGGTCAATGCAGTCGGGACCCTGCCCAGGAACAGAACCGAGATAAACAAACGTTGGAATGACGTAAAGAGCCTGGTCAAGAAGAAGGAGGGCAAAAACAGAGAGCTGGCTGCCGTCACTGGCGGAGGGAATCCCGCGCTCTTTAAGACCTTCAAAGCGTGGGAGGAGAAGGTGCGAGTCGTAATCCATCCGGAGATCCTCGCCGGATTAGCAGGGGGAGTGGAGGCTGGTAAGTACAAACTAATGTATACCAGCACACCGCTATGTACACACATGCGCAACCACCATGCCACAGCTCCCAGGGACAAACACCCCCATGTCCAGCACACAATACACAACACATCACACGCACATGCAACAGACACTACCACACACAGGCCAAACCGAACAACTGTAAGATGCGTGGGGACATGTGTACACTAAGCCAGCCACGTAACCACCAACAGGTCCCCAAATATGCCAGAAGCGCCACAACGAGCACCCACCACACCCATGTGTCCGCCACAGCTGCACTAACCGACAAGTAACAGGTAAGTGGCAGGAACACAAAGTGCAGTGGGTGGGACGGTGGACAGCTGAAGTACAACACCCACCAGGCCCCCACTCCCACAGACCAGCAAGGTGGAGCACTCCCCACACCCATGTGTCAGGCACAGCTGCACCAACCGACAAGTAACAGGTAAGTGGCAGGAACACAAAGTGCAGTGGGTGGGACGGTGGACAGCCCAAGTACAACACACACCAGGCCCCAGTCCCACAGCACAGCAAGGAGGAGCATCCCCCACACCCCACACCCACGTGTCAGCCACCGCAGTGCACAACGACAGCCGAAAGGCAGACATCACGGTCCACAGCAATCGGTGTCAGTGGGTGTACAGCCACCCCACGACCCACTACACCCCCCACCCCCACAGACCTGCAACATGGAGCACCCCCGCTAAGAGCCATGTGGCATCCAGTACAGTGCACGCACGAACAACTTGCAGGTGGGAAACTGGACAGGGCTGGATTACTGGAGGCATGAGGACCATAACACCACCAACACATGGGACATGTCACGTAGCACACAGACACGCAGCACCGCCCACCGTCACGAACAAGTGAACAATGTGCACACGGACATGAACAGCAGACTCACACCCCACATGACCCATCACAGACATAGCAACACCCAAGGAGCCACGTCTGCATGCACAAGCCACACTGAATATAGTCCCACACGGCAGCCACTGTGCAACTCATCACACACAACCGAAACACCATTGAAGTCCTGTCCATGTAGCCCCTACTGCCTGTCAACCACACACCCCACAACTACGCCTATGTAAGACAAACAACACTAGACGCAACAGAGCGGAACAACAGAAATGCACACGAACACCACTGAACCCATCAAACACACAGACACACCATGCACATACAACATACCATCCATCCCATCCGTCAGCCCCAGTCTCATGAAAGGCATGTCATCCGCACAGCTGCCACACATACAGCAGTCACGCTAAGACACATGCCCATGACCAACCATGTGCCAGAAGTCAATTAAGCGCACGACACACTGTGAGCAACAACACACAACATGGGCCACACCCCCCGAGCACTGCAGTGATGCACATGGCACAGGGCAGCACGCACACCAAGGAGATGGGACAACTGCAATACGTTGGCTGGCACACAACTATCACTCACTCATAACGATGCGTCCAATGCCATGTCCAGTAACCACAACAGACAGCAAATATGCAGGGCATGTCAGGCATGCACACACCTCAGACCATGCACTGTCATGCTGCCACAACACATGTCACGTTCGGCACCCATGGCTCACAGCATGTACCCCAAAAGCATATACCCTCCCAAATGCGAATCTGGGGCATGGCCCCCATGTTGCCATATGCGTTCCTAAGCGTTCCATTTGAACTCCAAAAGCAAAGTACAAACCAGACCCAGGATGGGCCAGGAGCCCGCATACACCAGAGTCACAATGAGTAGGGGCAAAGCAACACACCCATCGGCATGGCCAATCCGTCCCATGCCACATGTGCACAGCACACAGTCCCATTGCCTAGCACACACACCTACAGATGCCACAGCCACACACTCGCCTCCGGGAAACCCATGTACGAGATTGCACGAACTGCCAATGTCAGACGACTAATACATACTTCGCCAGGTGCAACACAATAACAAATCTCATTCTCTCCACAGGTGACGAACTGCTGGACGCTGGGGATGGAGACAGCAGCCAGCACAGCCAGCCTACAAGCCCCCAACGAGGACACACGGATCTGGAGGATCTGTCCACCTCTTCGGACACGGACCACCAAGCTGGCCCATCTGGCGTGGCAGGGCCCAGCCGCTCCCCAGGACCCCTCCTACCCACCAACCCATCATCCAGGGATGCTGAACAGTCCCAGTCCCCTGCTGCCACTGTCGTTGCGGCCACACCCACGGTCATTGCGGCCACTACCACTGCCGCAACCGCCACCATCGCCGCACCGACCACCACCGCCTCCACCACCACCACGTCTTCGCTGGCACCAGCCCCAGCGCAGGTGGTGGCCCGGCCGACTGGATCCACCCTGGGAGCCACAGCGAGGACCGTGGTGAGCAATGTGGCTAGTGGGCAGGCCGGTGGCAGCAGGACTGGTAGGAGGAGCAGGGTCAGGGAAACGCCAGCCTCCCCTGGGAGCCATGCCCTGCCTCAAATGGACAGAGTCCTTGGGGCCTATGAAGAGGCCCAAGGACAATGGGCCAGGTCTGCTACTGACACGCGGGAGGTGCTGGGGGTGCTGAGGTCCATGGACGCCCATATGGGCCAATTCGTGTCCCGTATGGACCAACTCGTGGACCTCATGGGCCAGCTGGTGGTGGCGGTGGGGTCACAGGCAAGGCCAGCAACACCACCTCCGCCACCACCTGCTAGGGCGCAGGCTCGGGCAGCAGTGTCCACTTCCCCTGCGTCCACAGCCAGTGAGCACACCTCACCCACCACCAGCAGGTCGCCACCACACACCCCCCTCCCAAACGTGGAAGGGGCCGTCCGAAGAGGAAACAGATCTCCCGGGAGGACTTCGCACGCTCCAGTCGCAAGTGAGGCAGCCAGCCAGCCTTCCGCCAGCCTTCCTTGACCAGCCACTGCATTGACTTGCTCTACGATCCCACTCCACACAGCCATCTGGATGGCATGTGTGTGTTGGACTATGGACATAGAACCAGTGGGTACACCCTGATCATCACGCAGCCATGACCGACAGCTCATTGTCACTGCACGCACCACTTTTGTCATCACCTTACACACAATCACATGTCACAGTTTGTAATAAATGCACCTTTTTCACTAACTGCTGTTTGTGCCCTGTGTCTTTATTGTACGGAATACAACGGCCACCTTGGGCGGAAAGGCACCTGATGCGTGGCATGGAAATGGAATCCGGAGGGCCTGTAGGGACCTAGGGGTGGGAGACAGAACAGGAGCACATTCAATGAGTGTGTCACACACCCATCACACAGTACATGTCAACAACTACAAGCAATGTACACACATCGCACAGAGCAATAGGGCACAATGCCACAGCCACCAACAGTGGCATACTACCCTGGCCATGGAGCGTTGACACACTGCACGCAGTGAACATACGGCCACCCTGACACAGCACACACACACCTGCATAGATACAGACACATCATCCGTCGTACATGGACACTCACCGTCAAGTGAAGTAGCGGGCGATGAGCTGCTGGCGCACATTCCCAGCTTCCTCCTCTCCGCTGTCCACCTCACTCGAGCTGTCCTGGTCTGCGGGCTGGGGCCCTGGTTGATCTCCGTCATCCACAATGAGGGGGATCTGCTTCCGAATGGCCAGATTGTGCAGCATGCAGCACGCCACCACTATCTGGCACACCTTCTGTGGGGAGTACGCCAGTGCACCCCCGGTGCGGTCCAGGCACCTGAACCTGGACTTGAGGAGGCCAAAGGTACGCTCGACCACACGTCTGGTCCTCCCATGTGCCTCATTGTATCGATCGTCTGCTGGGGTGCGAGGATTCCTCAATGGACTGAGCAGCCATGCCCCATTCGGATACGCAGAGTCACCTGGGTGTGAGGGACACAGAGAACCGTTGCTATTCCAACTGGACAGGGGACAGCATCGCACAACCAGCACGCTACACCACTCCACATACTCACCGACAATACAGCCACGATCCTGTTGCAGATTGGCCATCAGTCGTGGCAAGATGCTGTTGCGCATTATGTGTGCGTCATGGGCCGAGCCTGGAAACTTTGCACACACGTGGGTGATCACCATGTCCGCAAGGCACACCACTTGCACATTCAGGGAGTGCGTGTGCTTCCTGTTGCGGTACAGGTGCTCAGTGGCCTGTGGTGGAACAAGGCCAACATGAGTGCAGTCAATGGCTCCCACGACGTGTGGGATTCTGCCAAGGGCATAGAATGCACCCTTCACTGCCGCCAATTCACGAGCCCTGGGGAATCTGATGTACCTGTTCCGGTACAGCATCATGGCTGCCAGTACATCCCTCAGCACCTTGCTGAACATGGGCTGGGACATCCCTCCTCCACTGCCCACTGTGTGCTGGAATGACCCAGTGGCGAAGAAATGCATGGCGGCCATCACCTTAGCCGTGGGGGTGACAGCAGTCGGATACACCCTGCGGGGACGGAGATGGGGCTCTAACATGGCACACAGTCGATGCAGAGTTGGCCTGTCCAGCCGAAACTTCCTGATTACCTCTGTATCGTCCATGTCCGCCAGCAATTGGTATGGGCGGTCAATGTTCGGTCTCCGCCTGGGTTAAATGGCAGAGGACACATGTCAAAGCAACACGGCACATAGCAATTTCGCATACACATCACTGACATGACTGAGCAAGCACATGAGCCACAGCCCAGCTGTCAAGCTGGGACGGCACGGCCACAATACACTTACACAGGTCTCCCAACAATGGCAATGGCAAGTGAGACATACCACTGCCATGTGCATGCACATGGGGATCTAGGCCCCAATGACTTGCGGGGCGTGCTGATGGGGACTGACTGCATATTCGTCAAGCGGCAACGCCACGGCAACATGAGTGTCTGCTGAGCATGGTACTGCTTCCGAGGCTGGATGAGTATGGCACACGACGACGACGATGTGGGCACGGGCTGAGCGGCCAATACAAGTGGGACCTGTGGCACGAGGGGATATGAGACAGTAGTAGGTGTCAGCACTGCACCCTATGTACAGCACTGTACGGATCACAGCTCCCGAAACATTGACTGGTGTCCACATTGACAGCCCCATGCCAAGACGGCTGTGTGCTTGCAGTCACACGTCACAGGTGAGAGGTTACATTGCACGTGCCAGGTGGCAGTCGTACATAGTGGGAGCTGGCATGTGTGTGCATGTGTCTCCTGTTCAGGATCCACCAGATGGGCGCTGACTCTGTACTGACCATTGGACACAGCATGTTCCGTGGAAGGCTTGTGTGTGTGGGATGGTGGCACTGGATGTGCCTCCGTTGGGGGGGGGCCATGCACAGGGCGGGTACGTCGATGATTGCGCATTGTTGGTCACGGTGGGTGCACCAGCTAAGATGTGTTGCCCTGTGTTCAATTCCTATGTCCGCATGATGATGGACTGTGGATGTGGGCAGACTACACATTGGTCGATGTGCTGTCTATATGCATGTGCCTTCACACCAGGCACAGCTGCCCCTGCACATGTGACCCCTGCTGGACTCGCTGCTGGGTCTGTGGAGCTGATGCACCTTCTGCGCGTGGGGCGGACAGCTCTCCTCACTTCCCTCATTGCGCATGTCATGTCTTTGCCGCAGGTGACATGGATCATGGAGGGCCCACATGTACGCGTGGGTAGGCTACACATGATTGTTCACTGGTCGCCACCCCCAGTCAGTGTTTCGAATGGGAAGGTTGTCGTGCTGGTGGTATGTTCGATGTGGCGGATGGGCGGGCCTAGGTGCGGGCTTACATTCCGGACATGGGGGGTAGTTGGATTGGCGACTAGTTGCAGTACACACGGGACACGTCTCTTCCTTTCCACATCTGGGTCATCCCTTGTACTAACTGACAGTGATACAGTCATCTTCGCCCCAGCCCTCATGTCCTCCCCTCGCCCCCCAATATGCATGCTCACCTGCGAGGCTAGCGCTTGCACAGGCAGCCCCAAGCTTGCACCAGAGAGGGCAAGGAGTGTATGTGTGGGTCCAGTTGCACGAGTGGGCTGTCTCAGGGTATGATGTGTGGCGGGACGCCGTCCACCTGCGTGGTGCCCCAAATGGAGACCCGGCCTGCATGGACTATGCATCACAGTCTTCGCCTTCCGGATCCGCCACCTGCGACACCCAGTGGCTGTGGCTGCCCTTGCGGCCATGCCGCGTCCGTCTGTGGCTGATGGCCCACACATTCACTCTTTGGCCTCTCTGGGGAGGGCTCAGGGGTGGTGGCGCACGCGCTTGCACTTAGTCGCAATGGCATGTGTCGTGGTTGGTATGATGGGCAATGGATGGGATGGTGCGAGCCACCTCCCGTGACGTCAGTGCTGCTCGTGCTGTGGTGCGTCCCCCCTACACTTCCATTTGACTTTTTGCCATGCTGGACGTTGAGGTTCTATTGCCTGCGTGATATGACCAGGAGGAGCGCGAGGAGACCTCTCACACACCATGCTCCACTGCCATCCCGTGCCCTGTATCGCCTGTGCGGATTGACTATGTTGGGGTTACACCTGGTCGACTGGGGCTGTGTGTGCCTTGTCAAGGGGCATGGCGGGCGCACAACAGGATCCAGCTCGTCCACAGAGGGTGGGCTGAGGTGCGCCTGGTACCGCTTTGTACGTGTGCCCGGCTGCTGTGCACACACGTGTTCACTCCCCCCGACAGGTGTCCTCTCACAATGCCCAGGGAAGCGGTGGTGTACTGTTCATGAGCCCTCCCAACACGGCGTGCTCCAACTTGGCATGTGCGCATCTACCCGTCGCACCCACCCACCTGAGCACTGCGTCCATACGACTTCACACGACACATGTGTGTCTTCCACAGTAGTGCTACTCATTTGCGTTGACATCCAATACCAGTGGACTACATGGTCATGTCACGACTGCCGTGTACTTCACATACTCTCATCCTCTCTCATTCGTACTTGTGAAATGAGTCAGCGGAGACAGTTCTGGTTTCAAACATTATATTGAGTCTTCTGTCCTCTGTGATGCAGTATAGTGGACACTACTGGCAGCGGAATACATATTGAGGATATACTGAGCATGATTACAAATGGGATAGGGTGTGGGGTTACATCTGCTTGGCCAAGGCTGTGCTAATGTACATTTACGTATAGCTGCGGAGCTGCGGACTTTGACACAGACGGTATACATGTAGCCTACCAGACCGCTCGGCATCATGGGCACAGTCCATCTCAGTTCCATGTGACAGGTTTGCTGCGGTTGTTCCTCATGCACGCGTGCATGTGAGATGACATCAGGGCATGTGCTTGCGTGCATGCAGCGGCGTGCCACTTGTTGTTGCACTGTGGTGGTTACTGGACATGTCACAGTCACTGGGGTCGTGTTGTTGTTGTATGCACTTGTCGTCCATGCAAAGGTCCTGGTATGGGATTCCCGGGGCGGGGGTGGGAGGGGTGCAGCACCCACAGACTCCAGGCGACCTATTCATGTCCACTGAGCGGTGTGTGTGTCCATGTGCGCTGGATCCATGTCGTGTCCTGGTTGTTCGTGCAGTTCCGTCCATGTGGGTGCGATGCACAGAGCCCATGCCACTGCCTCCCACGATGCATGCGGTGTTCCTGGATGTGATGGGGAACAGTGTGCATGTCCCGGTCATATCCGATGTCATGGCGATGTCGTTGATGGTGTGGTTACAGTTGCCGGTCGTTTGGTATGGCTGTTGTGGTGGTGACTGGCCAGTCCGTGCGGAAGCTGAGCATGGGTGCGGGGTTGGACTTCATAGGTCACTCGGGGAACCTGCGTTGTGGTCCGACGTATTTACAGGTTGTCAGGTATGCGATGCCGTCCAGCAGGGCTTCCATGTCATTGGTGGTGTACATGTTTGCCAGCCAATGAAGCGGATGGTGGCTGTCAAGGTGTTGTTCGTAGGTTGTCCCTTGGAGGACCATGATGGGGCATGCTGGGTGACATTCGATGTAGCTGTTCTCGATGATCCGTCGTGTGGAGGCACAGTGGTTCCATTTCAGTGCGCGTGCGATGTTGGCCACATACGCCATGCCCCCATAGGCAGAGCAGGCCCTGTCGTGTGCGTCCAGAGGGAGGAGTAGTGGTAGCAGGTCCGCCTTCAGACATGCCGGGTTGGAGAGGCATATCTCGACGGGATGCTGGTAGGGACACCTCCGACAGTAGAAGACGGGCATGACGCAGCTGAACAATGTGATGCGGTAAGTCAGTCGGTAACTTACGTTCAGCAGGGACAGGAGATCGCATCCCAATGTATGTATCGTGCTGGTTTGGTACAGCTTGAGCTCTTCGGCGTAGTTGGGTAGGTGTGTTGCGGTTGCCATTTCGCAGCGGTGCGTTGTGGTGGCGTGCTCCGGCTGTGTGTGCAGTCTGCAATGTGCACACTCCGGGGTTGCTGTGAGCTCTGTGTAGTCGTGGGGAGACAGGACTTGTGTTCTGTTGGCTTGTTTGGAGGACACGGGCCCTCTTCCCACATGCTTCTCAGACAGTTCAAGGTCAGTGCTGTGTGACTCCTTCCAATTAACTTGCATGTGGCCGACATGGGGGAGTGTTTTCTTCTTTCTTCCCCGTCCGTTGTGTGCTTCTGTGATATGCGCTATCTGCCCTGTGGTCGGTCTCCTCGGCATGCCTGTGTTGGTCTATTCTTGGACAATGGCTGTATTCACCGGCTTCTGTCGTAGGGCTGTGGTTTCGGTGTTGGAATGGAAGGTCATTCAGTGCTGTCTGCTCTCCCTTGTGTGGGCGGCAGGCTGCCTTTCCGCTCTGCGTTGGGCCTTGTGTGTGGATGTAATTCTTGGGCCACCTGTTGTCGGTCACCGGGCTCTTTGGTGTTCCGTTTCATGTGTCTTGTTCATATGTGCAGGGTGGTATGGGTTTTCAGTGTGGTACTGGCGTTCCTCTTCCCGAAGGAGCCCTGCTTCTCCTAGTTGGTGTTGCCGCCGCTGTGTGCTTCGCCATGTTTGTTACACTGGGGTGTGTCCTGCTGTTGCGTGACTTCACTGACATGTGTGCGTCGGTTGTGTGGCGTTGGGTGTTGTCCGTGAGTTGGGCGTTGGGGACATGTCTGTGGCAGGCCTGTCACGTGTCATGTGCGTTCGGGGTGGGGCTGGTGTGTGTGCTGCTTGGTTGTGTCCCTGTGTCTGTGTGCGACGCATGCATGGCGCTGCGGTTGGCCTCTGCGTTGTGCGCATGTGTGGCGGCGTCATCGGCGCTTTGGGGCCGTGACGGGGTGGTTGGTTCCTAGTCCCAGGTGGTGTGTACACATGTGTTCCGCGATGTTAGGATTTGGCCTGTGTGTCATATGTGGATGCAATGGTGGATGTGTAGTGTGCACGCGCTGGTGGGGGTTGTCCGCTTTTCCGCCCTTGCACTGTGTGCGCTGTTTGCGTGCACTTGTTGTGTGTGTGCCTACCTGCGTCTCCGCGGTACGTTGCGTCCTTGGTGGTGCATCAGCAGAAGCATGGGAAGGGCCTGCAGTGCTGGATTCATGCCCGGGGTGCCGCTTCTTCGTTGTCCGTGCTCTGCGTCCGTGTTTCCGCCTCTCTTTCACGTGCGGTGTCTCTTTGCCGTGGGAGCCGTTTGTTTGCGGCATCGTAATTTATGCGCCGGGCGGGGCGTGTTTCGTCGGACGGTGTGTGTCAGTTGTGCTGCGCCGCTACGTGTGCGGGCGCACTTTGATGGCGGACGGTGTTGCTGGCTTGCCGGCGGTGTTTGGCCTGCTTTTCGCATCGTAATTGGGCGGGCGTGTGGACTGCTGCGTGCCGGCGGTAACTGGTGGTTTTTGCATCCGCCAGCACGGCGGTAGTGCTTCCGCCCGCCATCGTAATGGGCCTAAGCTTCTTCTTTTTTTTTTTACAATTCTTTTTATTGATGACATCTCTGTTAACACAATTGCAATTATGCATTACTTATGACAATACATTTACTAATGAGTCATGCTCTTCCTTCTATCTAAAGCCTATGATCCTACTAAAACTATCCTCAGGACTGTTCTCAGTCTGTGAACTGAGCTTCTTTTGAAAGATAAATGAGCCTGTACCAGCCAGCCCAGCGACATGTGTGTGGAGACAGCATATCTTGAGAACAGAACGTTTCCTAACTGACAGCCAGTTCAAGGCTCTTGAGGGGGGAGCAGAAAGTACCTGAAGGAAGATCACACCAAGTGCAGCAGTGTTCACACCCTCCTGTAGCAACTTAGATTGGTTGTTATATCATGTGACAGCAAAGAGTTCTATCCAGGTTATTCAGTGTAGTAGGGCAACAAGTTTTGCATGACAGACATTCATGCTATAGCTAACAATGTAATTGGAGGAGAAAAGCATACCACAAAAATCCTGTCAACAAGGCACACATATGCTTAGTCTGAAAAAACTGAAATTATGGAGTACTACTTTATTCTCGCGCGTATCACCCACACACCTCCATTCCAGCTCACAGCAAGTGTTTCTCAGCAGTGCAGCCTTGCTCTCTGAGCTTTATGTGTGGTTTATGGCCCCACAGACTAACTTTTATGAACAGAGCCTGCACTACTGAACCGTCCAAAGACAGAGGCACTAGATAGGGCACTGCAACACAGTGGTATTCAGGCCATTTGCGAGAAGCCTGTCTCTCTTTAGTAGCACTCCTGCAGCTCGGGAGGTTTGACTGATATGCTTCCGCTCAGGGCAGAGCAGACCTTTTCACGGGGCCCCCATGCCCGGAACCCAAATGCCACCCATTCAGAGTTGGACAAGCCTTCCTTTGTTAGGCTAGGTTGAAGTTGAAAAAGGCCTGTTAGCAACCTTACAAAAACTTACAGTTGCCCCAAAATCTATCCATTACTTACCATTAGTTGGCTTTATTGTCACTCTCACTTATTGTCTTATTCAATGGATTCCATGTCCATCATATGGAGCTTAGCCTCTTTATTTGTGTCTTTCACTCTGCTAACCTGGGAACAATTTTCTTCTTTTCGCAAGCACTCCATGATACATTGGTTTTCAGTTGTTTCCCAGTGTGTGCGTTCCTTCAACTTAACCTCACCTCAGTTGCCCCCCAATCCTCAGCCCTAATGCCTGCCAGGCCAGGCTGTTATTCTAGAATATCCCATCTAAAAAATGAGATTCATTTTAGTTGCGCCCCGCGCGTCTACGATGTCATGTAGTGTCAGAAAAGAAGCCAAAGGCCTAGTCTCTAAATAAAAAGACCAGCCAGGAGAACGACCATCTGCATGAATCCACACAGAATATAGTTGCACAATCCACCTATGCTCAGGTAAAGTCTTTGGTTATGCTCTCCATCAGAATGGATGTGTTTTCAGCTCTATTCCTCTTTTTTGCTTCACCCAACATGCTCAACGTGTTGAGCCTCTCTCCAACCCTTCAGACTTCCTTCTCTACCTCATCGCTTTACTTGCATGATAACCAGTTATGATATAGGCTGATTAATTTCTGCAAATAAGTGATAAACACCAACATGGCAGTGAGAAAACTACACCATTATTACATCTCTGCCTCACCCAGACATCTTGCATCACAAGAGGCAGAGCAAATGATATATCAAACCAGGCTCTGGGAGAAATAAGTATGGCTATGAGTGGAAGAAACACTATTTGTTCAAAGCTCTAGGTCGCCTTTGCCCTACCTCGTGGATCTTTATAACCTACCTATACAGAAGATTGAAGCTAAGCCTACCCAGGGCTTTCTCTCTAGAAGCTCATGACCAATAGCAGGATACTAAGGCAGCAACCTGGTTTAAAGAATGAATCTTGTTTGAATAGAGCTGTCCTAGGTCGTGTCTGCCGTATTGATAAACTCCCATGACAGAAAACATCTATCACAGATGTGTGAAATAAATCTTACAATTGTTGGCAAAATCAAACTTTCAGACTTACAAAGAACACATTCACATGCGAGTCTTTCTCTTGACTGTGTTGAAAAGCAAGACATACAGTTTTCCATAATGTGCACAGAATCTGACTACCAGATTTTTTTATAAAATCTATCATTTTTATTTGGCATTTCGTTGTTTTGCAGAGTACATTTAATTTTATATGATCAAAGAATTAAACACAATCTGGTTTACATATATCATCAGGTAGATAGTTATGTTGGCAGTCTAGGCAACAAGAGTTTATTTATCCAAATGTTTCTGCTGTTGTGGGGGGGACATGCTAGTCAATGCATGAGCCTTAGGGCATTGCCTGTAGCATAATGTACTGCGGACTCTCGTTGATCTGCTGTGCTGGTGGGATACACCGCTTATTGTGTTTTAAATGAGGAACTGAACTCTTCAACAGGGGTTACTGTAGCTTTAGGATACACTGTATATAAGATACCGCGTTATGATAGGGGCAGTTGGGCTGATTCGCCACACTTGAATTAGCCCGGGCTGTGGGTCTTGGGTGTGAGGTGGGAATGTCGATGCGGGGTGCGCTGGTTACTGTGCGTAACTCAGGGCTGTGCCCTGCTGCCACTATCAGCAAAGGGGGTTGCGCTAGGTTGTTCATGACGTGTCTCACCTGTATGGGACAAGGGTGCGCTGCCGGCGGGCTCGGTGTGCACCACTTCCTGCCCGAGGTAAATGTGTCTTATGCATGGATATGTGGTGTTTGCGGGTCTTTTTATTTCTTCTGTCTGCGCCTCCTCCTCAAGAGGCCCCCATTTTGCTCACCGCCCACTCCAGGCCGCTAACGGTGGCCCTCAGCGCCCTCCAATGCCATTGCTATGCTTCTCTTGGCTAAGAGGATCGCTAGGATGCGGCGTGTCTCTACTTTGGTGTTTTAGCGTTTGGTTATGCCTAGCACGCCCAGGCACTCCACGAATTAGTCTGTAGCCTGTGACTGCTAGAGAAAGTGGCGTGTATTTTGGTCCAATAAGCTCAGGCGTTGAGCAGTTGCAGAACATGAGGAGAAAGGTGCGCGTTGGGTTCTGGGCATGTGGGCAAGTGAAGGGCGTTTGGGTAGTAATGTTGAAGCTTTTTCGGGTGTCAGGTAGGCGCTGATTGTAGTATGTGGAATTGTATGTGTTTTGAAGCAGTACTTGCGGGACACTTTTTTGGGTAACTCCAGTGCCCGCTCCAGCCTTGTCGTGGAGTGGTCTCTGGATCTCAGTCTCCCATTTCTCACGGAGTGGAAGTGAGAGGGTGGGTTCAGTGCTGCATTGCGTGTATAACTGGGTGCGTGGGCGGCTCCGTGTCTATTTTGGGCCAAACACAGCAGCAGTCTTCTAGTAACTGCCTGTTTAGAGGAATTGTCCCCTTGGGAGGTCTGTGTCCGTTACCCAAGTTCACAAATGTCTGTAGTTGCCCATTCACATGAAGGGCCCGCCTCCGTGATTGGTGTTCCGTCCACGCACGCAGTGCTTAGCATGTGGTGAGCACGGTCCGTGGGAATCCTACCAGTGGTTGGATGGGGGAGTACATGGGGGCCTCCCGTTTCCATTTTGTGTACCCATTTCAGGCATCTGCGTGCCACTGTCACCTGAGTGGAAGCACTCCTGTAATGGTCAACTCCGGGCAATAGCATGCGGTGTATGGTAGAGAATTTGGAATTGGCCCTGCATTTGTGCCTGCTGTCCACGTGACACCCATTGTAGTTGGGCCGAAGTATGCACGCGAAGGAGGGCCACTGGTGCGGGTAAGCTGCAGTTGGTGAGGGCAATTCGCCTCGTCCGTTCCCCAGATAAGGGTTCCAAGGAGGAGTATCCAGCTCCCGAAAGAAGGGACGGGGGACCACTGGGAGGTTAGTAAAATAATACAGTGTCGCGAGACCAGTATGTGCAGCGCACAATTTTTTACGATGGGGGACAGGGGAGATCATTTCAGAAAGTTCAGGAGGATCTGCTTCCCGTGGCCAGTGCCCTTTGGTGATTTCCTTCATACATGTTTCACGGCTCGTGGTACAATCGTATCCTAGGTATCATACTGTGGGCACTCCGCGATACATCTATGCCGCCCGTTTATGTTTCTGAGGGGAAGCTGTCTGAAGTGTATATATTGTGGACTTAGCCCAGTTGCCATGAGCCGCTACCGCCTCAAAGTCACAGCGAGTGTTAAATATTGGGGGTGAGATCCGGCGTGATGTTTCGGATGTCGTGAGTACGTCATCCGCGTACAAAGAAGGAGACCGCGGGGATAGTTTCTGCAATTGGGATGCCCAACTATCTCCCTCCTTGCGAAGGCGGATGTAAGTGGCTCCGCCATGCATTGCAAGGCAAGGGAGCGGGCGGCCCCTGGCCCGTGCCTCTGAGTATCAGGAATGAAGGTGACATGTGGTCATCAAGCACTGGAGGTTGGCTTGTATATGAGTTTGGTGTATGCGAGCAGGCGGGGTCCCACTCCCATCCGCTGTATGACCTGCAGGAGGTAGGGGCCGTGGCAAAGAGGGGGTGTCAAAGCACCAGGTCAGGACCAGGTAAACCGCGTGAGTGTTTCGAATCTGATCCTGGACATAGAAACAAATTGCCTTATGTTATGAGGAGGTGTTTCTCCCGGCACAAACCCGCGCCTGATCCAGGTGTGTCAATTCCCAGGAGGATTGTGGAGTATCTGTCCGCCAATATTTTCCCGTATATTTTGTAGTCTGCTGGTAACAGGGCTATGGGTTGATATGATCCCAGCATCACTGGGGTCCCTGTCCGGTTTAGAAGGAGACTATAACCGACTCACCACCGTGGATTGCGGTAGCTCGCCCTCATCTAGGGCCAGCGGAACAGCTTCACCAGTTGGGGGACCAACTGCACGGAGAAAGGTGCTGGAAAATTCTAGTGGGGAGCCATCTAGCCCGGGGCCTCACCGTGGCCAAGCCTGCAGCGCCTGTGTGACATCTGTCGCGGTAATAAGCTCATCTAGGGGTGTGTCGGTGGGTTCGCATTATGCGGGGTAAGGAATCGCATCCAAGAATGTATTGGTGCTCGCGTCTACTGGTCTACTGGGTCGGAGGCTGCATAGAGCAGCGTGAATACGTCTAGGATGGAGGCTTGTGAATGATCCTAGGGTGCCCACTGTGCTTGGCCATCGCCGTGATCGGTGGAAGGGATTTGTCCTGTTTCACTAGCTACTTCAGTAGTACACCTGCTCTGTCTCCTTCTTTGTGTACCCTAGCTGCGTGCGCCCCAAAATTGTGTATCTGCGGAGGTCTGCTAGTGCCTCTTGCCTGCGGGTTTCTTCCGCTACTTGGGCCGAGGCGTGGCCTCGTTTTTATCTGCTGCTTGTGTTAACGTGGCCAGTGTGCGCGTTCCTTTTAGAAGCTTATGCTTGGCTCTAGGGTTTCATACCCCCTGTGATGTGCTGTATGCATGTGCCTCTGATCGAGGCTGTAGGCACGCGTTTGATTTCCATTGCACGGGTGGTGGCTGTGTGTGTGTTCTCTAAAATAATTCGTGTAGTACTCTGCTTGAGTTTTGCCTAAATACCGGGTCGTCAGGCATTCTTTGGAGTAGCCAGGTGGGGACGGCGAATTCTGGCTGGACTCCACACCAAGAGTGATCATGTGGGCGTCCTGATCCTGACAGGACCCTGCCTAGGTATTCTGACTCCTGTATCTTGGGCAGTATGGGGGGGAGCAGAGGAAGCTATCTAGAGCGGACCTTGAGATCGTGTTATCGAGTGGAATGAGTAAAGCTGTGTCTCCGGGTATTTGGGCGCCAAGGGGCGTCTGTTAGGGCCCCTGTGTTGTCCATGCTGCGGCGTTTGGCCTGCGCTGTTATTGGGGAGGCCGGGTGGGGGGAGGGGGGGTAGGATCTGTCTGGAGCGTATTTCACACAATTATAATCCTCTCAGGATCCATGGTGCTTGAGTGTGTAAAGCAATGGGAGTGAAAGTGCATTCAGGAATTTATACCAAT